>JADLZK010012778.1:0-390535 GCA_015847255.1 Hyparrhenia diplandra
TACTAATTTTTCAAAATAAAAACTCAAAAGTTCCTTCGAGTATGACCCTTTTCAAATCTCTCATTTTGTGGTACTTGGTGGATCCTCACTAAGGCAATAATGTTGTTTTGCCTTTCTCTCATAGTATGTGGTATTTTTTTGGACTAAGGCAGTAGGACACTATGCCTTCTTCTCTCTCACCCTATATCTAAAAGCTTATATGTGGAGTTCATAGGTGGGAAGAAAACTAAATCTACTTACTAAGCATATATTGTAAGTTCAAGCAATGGATCCAAAGTTACGAGTCACACCGATGCATGTGCATGATGGAATGGAATGAATATGATGGTAGGTGTGAAATGAATGGAATGAATGTGATGAGAAAAAAAGTCTAATTCTATTCAAGCTCTTTTTGAAAAAAATCATCTCTCTTTTGAAACATGGAAATACTTGAGAGAACCTCGGGTTGCACTTCTTTCTTCTTCCTTTTTTTCTTTTTCTTTTATGGAGAGGGGCATCTATGTACCCATTGTTTTTCATATCGGACACTTGTCCATTTTTAACTCTCCTTTATTCTTTTTTTCTCCTCTTTTTAACTACAACCCAAGTCTCTTTTTTTGCAATAAACTTTTTGAGAGATAGACAAGAGTAATAGAGCTTTATAAGATTGTTGGCTGAAATAGATGGATGTAAGAAATATTTTTTTGGTTGCTCTTCTCCCGAGGATAGGAGTGTAACATATTTGGTGGGTATATAATGGATATGTATGGTGGATGCGTACTTCGAGGGTAGAAGCGAGCATATATATTTGAGTGGAGTCTAGTGGAATGAAATGTATGGATGTGGTGGATGAATGGAGTGTACATGATCTAAGGGTCGACAAAGATTGACCAAACTCAATACAAAAGCAAGCAACCTATATATATATATATCAAAAAGGTTTTTCCTAATCTATGGAGCATGTATATATGGCTGTGGTAGGAGTTTCAACACTCGTCATACGAGGAACTTATCATGTGTATTTGTATAATTTTTCAAAAGATAAATCTCCGAAATCTAGTGTCACTAGGAGTAAGAGAAATAGCGAGCTCAAACTTTCATATATCATATCCAGTCAATTACCTAGACTCTAGAGCAAGCATTTGCAATCCTGATTTGGAGTTCGGAGCAAATCTGGCGAAGTCAATGATGTTATATTTAAAGCAGAAATGGCTTGAAAGCTAGGTACTTGAGAAGGTATTAGGCGAATTAACTATTCATCATCTCCATTATTTTTAAAGTTTATTTTAGTTGAGCAAAAGCATAAAGGTGTACACTCTCTCTTGATCGTTTATTCATACTCTAATAAAGACTCTTTTAAAGATTATATAGACTCACTCTAAGCAAAACTAAGCAAACCAAATATTAGCTAATAATAATAATAGTAGTAGAGATACTTATTGGGATAACTCGGGGTGCTCTCCCCAAGCTAGATTGGAAAGTCGGGTTGATGATGTGGAGGTGGAGGTAGACGACAATAGTGCTCCGGCCATCATGTCTCTCCTTTGAAATCCTCTTTAAACTCAAATAGACAACAAAAGCTAGTGGAACTTAATTGCTGTTAGGGGTTATACGTTGCTTTTGTCGCTGGAACTTCTAGCAAATTAAATATATTTTAGGGTTTTCTTATTTTTATGCAAGAAAAGATAAAGAACTTATGAATGCACATCTTTATTTTATTTTTATGCCACACAAGAAATATTTCCGAGGGTGTTAAGAGATTTACTCACATGGGGCTTTTAGGTTTTAGCAGCAAAGCACTAAATATTTTTATTCTTTTCTAAATACCGCAATTTGGAAAAAGGAAAATATGCTATGCAATTAATAAAAGCAAATATGCAAATGCTAGAATTAAATATGGATAACTACCCCGAGTTACCTTTAAGTGAAGGTTAGGGGATTTAAAGTCCTCCTAACAAGACTTTTCTTGTTTAAACCATTTCCTCCGGGGGTATATCGGTAGTCACATGGTTGCTCACCGTGATTTGATCGATATTTCTTTTCCTATGGTGTCTTGGAGTTTTCCTGGCTCACCCATCATTCTTTGTTATCTCGGAGTGGTAGGTTCTTCTACTCTTTCTCTTCTTTTGGAGCTTTAAGAATCGCTTTTTTTGACGTGGTGTCGGATGACTGTTCCTCTTTGGCTGTTCATAATTAGTATAACTATTAAAATATAAGTGTACCTTTTCTTTTAGGAAATTGAAGTGGATCTCTCGATCTCATGTATATGATGCCCATGTAGTGTTGAGGAATGGTCTCCCTAGCACTATTGGTGGATCCCGCTCTCCCCCCATGTCCATGACTAAAAAGTGAGTTGGAACTTAGTGATCATTTATCTTCACAGATGCGTCTACGGCAAGTCCTTGGGATATCGGTCTGATTGGTCCGCCATCTCTAGAATGCACTTATATTTGGGTACAAAAGGCATTTTACCAAATATCAATTCATACGCTACCTTTCCCATTGCTGATGCCGAGCGCGGTCACTGATGAGTGTTGTAGAAATTCCATTGGTTGATAGAACAAATATGGTAGGGACTCTGGATCATCCGGCCAGAGCATTGGGGATCTAAGTAGATGGTCATGTTCGGCGTGCACGATTAATCATCATTACCTTTATATAGGTCGAAATTCTTATTTTTGTTCTTCTTGGCCTTAATCATCGGTTCTCACGCATCTCATATAAAATATATGGTGTTTGTGGTTGAGCGGGGGAGTGCAAGTTTCTTTGTTTCAAAATAAAATGTCTTTCTCCCTGACATAAAAACAAATCTTTTGCACTATGGTAGAGAGGATTGCCTTGTCATTCAGAAGGGATTGCCCAATATAATTGAGCCTTATCATCTTCCTCCTATTTCACTACTACGCTGTAACCGGGCAGTGCATATGCATTCCCAAAAACTTATACAAACATTCAAGTATTCTTTGCAGTACGCGTGATCGATCCGCGAAGCCGCAAGCACATAGATGTGTATAATAATGGATCACCATGAATTTTCTTGTAAAATTACCTTCGCATAATGTTGACGCTTGAGCCAAAGTCACAAAGTGCATTCTTGAATTAGTGTGGTCCTATACGGATGGTGATGACCGCCTCCCTGGATCTCCTTTCTTAGGTGGTAGAGAGTCATCCTAGCCAATCACCTCGGGTAGTCCGCGGTGAAAAATGACCGCATTATATATATGACAAGATTAGCGGATTCTACTTTCTAAACGGGTGATATCTCTTCACTAGTAAGGTTAGTTGCAAAATTTGCCGGTCGAAAAGCGACATTCTATCATTTTGTTAAAGCTATGTTGATTTTTAATTGCGTAAAACTCATCCATTCTATTATTTATTGTTTCTAACATTTTTATCATTTGGAAGCTAATTTTCTAGATAAATTTTCCATAAGCTTTTCCTTGGTTTACAACCAAATCTCAAAGAAGGTTGATTAAAATTATTATTAAAGTTATTTATGATAGATTTACCTTGGAAGCTTGGCTCTGTTGGTTTCCATCACGGATTTCCGTGGAGGATGGTAGTTGTTGTTGCCAGTTGATATAGTTTTACCTCCTCTCTATTCTCTCATTGAGTTCTTGCCTATGTGGCGGTGTTGCGACATTCCTCACAAGTCATGCGAGGAATTGAATTGCATGATATGCTTTGTTTGGGGATTCTACATCCTCAAGTTTCTTCATTATAAGGTCCATTTTGGTAGGCGGAGATGTCTACCTCCTTCAAACCGGGTGCATTCCACTTGATCTCTTTTGGGTTACTTTTTTCTTCATTTCCAACTGTGGTTGGAAGCCATCTTTGGCCAAGTTCTCATGGCTTTGGAAATTGTAAGTGAAAGGAAAGCACCTCCCTCGCAAAGATCCATCGCCTCACGGTACTGTGAGTGAGCCCATGATAGAAAGTCGCATGAGTAACCACTTCTCCATCCCTGACATCGAGATATATTCTTGAAAAGTTTTTCCCACGCTTCGACCGATTCATGCGTGTTGTTGTTGAAAAATTTTAAAAATCTTTTTTCCCTCAAGGCATTGGTCTTTTGCCAATCGGGGAAGAATTCTTTTGCTAGGAAGGCAGTAGAGCGTGAAAGTGACCATGTGGTATTCTTATCTTTGTTAGGTATAGAAACCACCGCCTACCCTCCCCAAGAGTGAAAATGGGAAGAGGCAAGTAGGATTGCATCTCTTGGTACATTCCTGATAGTGAAAAGCTACAAATCTCCAAAATGTTGGAGATGAGCACTGATCGGTGCTGTGCCCAAGAAAAACCGGCTTGGCTTGCACCATGTTAATGAGCCCGGGCTTGAGTTCTAAGTCATGATCTCTCGCCTAGGTGTTTTGAAAGCGAGGGTGCGGCCCTAGCCCGACTAGTAATTATTTTGCTTGGCGTCGGGAACCAGGATGGTTGGTGAACCAAGAGACGTTTCGAGTGCTCCCGCGGAGAGAGGATCTCGGCAAACCATCGACCCGTTCCTCCCGGAAAGAGGGCCTCCGGCGAAATACTGGATTTCCTGCCCCAACGGGACCCTCAACAAGGCCTCTGGGCCGCCTTGCCTTGATGACGTGTCGAGGCTGGTTACTTCCTTGTTGATTGCATGAGGGTGTCATTTACATTAGTACTTTGGGCAATCTCCAATCTCAACCGGTCGGCCCAAAGGCGGTAACATTGGCCGTGGTTGGAGCCTTAAAACTCACGGCGTCTTATGACCATAGCCTCAAACACGTGTGATAGGCTCTACGTCCGGGATCAACGCCCAGAACCCGAGGGGGTGTTGGTGTCCTTCTAAGTTTTGGATCTTGCCCTTCCGATTAATAATTACGGATTGTCAATATAGTTCTCGGGGCGGTTACTCCAATTCATACATTTACCCCTCAAGATAAGATCAAAACAAGTAGACAAACAAGGGTAAAGCTTCGTTTGAGTAGTTGATAATGGGTCCTCGATACATTATGTGATGCAAGTGATATCAATCTATCCATATATGTGTGATTAGGTTTACAAGCACCCTTCCCGACACGGAAATGTTGTTGATTTCTTAACATAATCACAAAAGAATGGATTTAAGACCCACTCTAGCAGTTTTAAAATGTATAATGGTATCTATCTAATAAGTTAGTCGGATGTAGTTAATCTCACATTCGATAGAATTAGAGCTTTAGACTTAGAATAGTTAGACGGAATTGGTTATGGTGTATGACTTTCAGAAAGTGTCATTATCTATGGTGAGTTAATCTCACCAAGATAGGTACTAAAGCTACACACATTCTAGCATTGCCTCTAAACTAGTCTGTCACCTAGCTAAATCTAAGAAATGCATGAACGGATATTTCTTAATATGACACTGAATCTGCAATGATAATATCTATATGGTATCTTCGCAAGCGCCTGAGATAGAATAAATCCCAATTGTAGCACTTTCTACCGTGAGTCTATCCGAATTATCGTGATTTATATTTTACCACACAGGAAGGGTAGGCTATGGGTAGTTTGTGTAGGTTCCAAGTTGGATTATGTCACGGATACGTCTTTATGTCATAGGGCTTGCAAACTCTTGGGCATATTCTGTTTAATCCCCCTAAAAAATATATAAATCACCAAAACTCGTGGAATTATGTTAGTCAAGCCCCTATACTATGTTAATATTCATTTTAAGCCCTTATTTTCGTTTTAAAAGCCTCTATATTTTATGTTATAAGGTATACCAACACTTACTTCTTTAGGATCAAACCAATGACATTTAAAAACGACAGGATTAAGAGGTTGGCGGCCCTGAAATGTGAGTTTGTCTATTTCTTCAACTCTTCCATAATATTCGTCCCCATCAAGGCTGGGCTTGAAAACTCTGGTGTTTGTCGTTCTTCGGTTGGGTCGACTCTCCTCATTGCTTATTGTGTGGAATCGATATCCATTAACATCATAACCGATAAATGTCTGGAACCTAAACTCATAGCCACCGGAAACTTGTCTCAACTCTGGGTCCATATTGACATCGTCTTGGCCCTGAAATGTTATATCATTCGTAACCCGTTTAAAGCAGGATGAGAATGTCAAACTAAGTACGCGCAAGAAAATAGAACATACCTTCCGTTTGAACCAAGAAATGAAATCAGGTTTTCCATTGCCTGCACCCTATTTAAAAAGGGTGTCCAATTGATCTCGTTTGGGTGCCCTCCTCCTCCTCCGTAATTGTTGAGTAAATTCCCCCCGTGAGGTTGGAGTGAAGAAGGGTGTTGGATGTAGAATGCTGAGTACTCGAGAACAAGTACAACGAGAAATAGTGACTTACACCATGTACGACGCCATTTATGTGAGGTTGGTTAGTATATAGAGCATGATAGTGCGCCACTCTGGACGACTCAAGGTTTTCGTGGTCTTACCACTTGCACTTCCAAGTTGCCCTCGAAAAAGGATGAGCTTCGACAAATTTTCCCCAGGATTGTAATGAGGGAGTGGATTGTGCACGCCGTAAGGTTGTCACCATAGTATGTTGTTGAGAAGCTTGACACCTCCTCCAGAACCGAGGCCTCGGCGATGGAAGCTTCAATCTTGCATTTATTTCCAATTTTCTTCTGAACAACCTTTAGGGATCTCTCAACTGAATAACACCAATGCTCTGCGCACAGCCCCCATTCCCGCCTCGCACGGAGGTGCATAATCAAATGTGGCATTGGAGTGAAGAAGCATGGTGGAAAGATCTTCTGCAGCTTACAGACCAACACAGGAATTGCCTTTTCCATGTCTACAACCACGGGTCGAGATAACTCCTTAGCACATAGCTGACGAAAAGAAATAGCTCAACTCGCCAACACTTGCCGATATGATCCGGAACATAGCCTCGAACCATGACCCGGAAGAAGCCGCTCAAGCCACACATGGTAGTCATGACTCTTGAGCCCAATGATTTGTAGAGACGACAAGTTTGCTCCTCTCCTAGGATTCGCCGCATACCCATCAAGGAACATTATCTTCAAAAACCATTCTAGTACTTCCTTCCTTTCATCCCTGCTTAATGTGAAATCGTCCTTGGGCCTCGTCCATTTCTTGCCATTTCTAGGAGGCATCATCTCATCCTTTGGTCTGTCGCATAACACTGCCAGATCCACTCTAGCCTTAATGTTGTCCTTTGACTTATCTGTATCCATGATTGTTCCAAATAGTACCTTGCCAAGATTCTTTTTAGTGTGCATTGTATCGATGTGATGTGGACAAAGAAGATCATCATGATAGGGGAGCCTCTCTAAGCCCCGACTTGTGAGTCCAAGCATGATCCTCGCCATACCCCACAAAGCGACCATTTGCGGGCGTGTCGTCTACCACAAGAGCATCAAGCGAGCAGCACCGACCGCGGCACCGACATCATCTCTAGTGGAGGGACCGTAACTACATGGCCTTTCGTGAAGTTCTTCTCGTCTTCTCTGAATGGATTGTCAAGTTCAAGGAATTGTTGATGTTGGTCAAAACAGGAAAACTTGTGACCCTTCGTCAACCAAAGAAACCTCAGAGCTGTCTTGCATACTGGGCATGGAAATTTGCCGGGGAACACACCAACCGTAGAATACTCCATATGCCACGAATTCATGCATGGAGTACTGGTACCAAACATACATCTTGAAGCTTCGCTTTGTAGCTCGATTGTATGTCCATACCCCCTCGTCCCAAGCTTTGATCAATTCATCAATCACGGGCTCTATGAACACACCCATATGCTTCCTAGGGTGCCCAAGAATTATCAATGACAAGAATATGTTCTTGTTGACATTTCTTAGCGCAATCAAAGGAAACAGGTATAAAACCCATCCCCAATAACAAAGGTTGCGAAATGCGCGCCGACATTCCCGAAAGTGAAACCACCATGTCGGTGATCCGAACGGGACTATCAACGGGATAGATCTTGCCATCTTAGATATTTTATCCGCAAGCGCACGGATCTATCATTGTAGCATTTCACCCGAAGTATTCAGGGTATCGTTATTTATATTTTCCCAAAGGAAGGCATGTGTTTATTAGCATGGGCATCTGAATAGAGGATCATGTGTTTGCTTAGACCAAATTGTTCATAACAGGGGTAAGCAAAAGAACGGTTTATGGATAGTGTGACACACACTTAAGAATCCACCAAAAAAAGGATAAAGAAAATAGATAAAGAATAAATGAATAACCTAATGGAGTAATTCTAATGTATCTAGTCATGGCCATACAAATGAATAGTTAGGATCATATGCAAACTGATTTAGGCATGGTTAGGTCTAGGATACCGGGAGACCCCACCAGGAAGTCCGCTTCCCACCAAGGCATTTACTGAACTCCTACATCACATACGAACGTGGGGGGATTTCAAGGGACGGTCAAGGCTTGTCACGACCCAGCCGCCTACCCCCTCAACCGTGGCATGCTCTCATATTCGTAGGTGTCGTAATACCCGGGCACCATGCCCGCATATCAGAGCACTACTCTTGTCCCCCCAGGATCCCCACTCGTCGAATGGATGGACTAGAACAAGAGCAAACCCGAAGGAACAACGAACCGATATCCCATCTCTAATCAAGTTAGGCATATGATGATCGATGAAGAACTGATATGAACATGTCAAGATTATGATATGTAAACTATATGCTAGTTCATATACCAACACAAGAACATGAACAAGACTATACTCTAGTTCATAAGTTAGGCCAAGAACATAGATATAAGACTTGCAAATAGAAGAATGCTCCATTGAGAAGATATATTACCAAGGCACTTTCTTCTAGGAGACAAGCCCTCCTTGTAGCTCTTCTACTCCAAGTGCTAACCAAGAACTAAGAAGAAGAAGAAGAAGTAGAAGAAGTAGAAGAAGAGAGAGAGGTAGAGGTGGTAGAGAGAGGAAGATTGCTGGTTTGCTGGACTCCAAGTGGTGTGTGTTGAGAGAGGAAGAGAGGGGGACTACTTATACACTTGGAGGAGGGGCCTAAGTGCTAATTTACACCAAAACCGACCTGGTAAACCTTCCTAATCAGAGCAAACCGACCATCCCACGTCGGTAATCCCCATTTGGCAGGTTCATGAACCGCCTCCCCGAGGCTGGGCCGAAACCGCCTCAGGGAGGGTGCGGCCGCACCAGGTGGTGCGCGCGCACCCCCCTGGGCTCGGCCTGGCCCGGGTCTCGGTGGGTTGGCTTCCTTCGTTTTCAAAAGTTGTGGGCCGGGCTTGGCTCGGCCCAGTTTTGATGTTTTGGGTCGATTTGCTCTCGGGCATGTATTTTGCAAGAATGCGCTTCCCGGATGGCGTACTTTGGTCGGCTTTTCCACTTGCTTTTATTATAAATCTGCAAAATAAAAATACTAGACACTACAAGTGGAATTTTATTAGTGATAAATGTATATGAGTATAAAAAGGTATAGTTTTACTCCCTTTATGGTAGTAAGTTGACGGGAAAAATATGTCGTTAGTGACCGTCAACAGTTCTGCCGTTGGAAGACGACGCTAGGGAAGAGATTGAGTGGGATAACGAACACGGGCCAACAAGTGTACGGGGCAGCCATCAATCCATAAGGATTGAACCCATCCGTTTCCATTGCAATACGTACATTACGAGGCTCTAGAGCTTTGTCATGATGAATGTTATCAAAATGTTGCCATGCTTCACCATCTGAAGGATGTACCATCTTGTCTGGATTGTATCGATGTCCAATTTCGTGCCATGTCATCTGCTTCGTGGACTCCTCAGTCATGTATAGCCGTTGGATCCTCGATATGAATGGCAGGTGTAGGACATTTACGGGGATTTTCATCTGCCTCTTCTGGCCATCACCCAAGTCCTGCTCCAGGCACCTAGAGGATTTGCACTTTGGACAGTGCGTAGCATCCTCATGTTCCTTCCTAAATAAGACGCAACCATTCTTACAAGCATGTATCTACTCATATGGCATCTTGAATACATTTAGGAGTTTCCGCGACTCGTGCATGTTCTTTGGAAGGACGTGACCTTCTAGAAGCAATGTGCCAACAACTATGAGCATTCTCTCAAAAGACTCTTGACTAAAGTGGCATTGGGACTTCAAGGACATAAGGCGTCCAATGGCATCTAGTTGAGAGACCTTTGTATGACGGTGAAGGGGTTTCTGTGTTGCTAACAACATGTCATAATACGCCTTTGCAGTTTGCCTCTGCCGGGTCACCCTCTTCCGTATGTCCTCCACCAAAGTTTGCTTCATGATAGTCATCCACCATGTCCGCTACCCCACCTTCTGCATCGAGATCCTCAATGCGTTGTCTCACGGCCTCGTCTCTCCTACGTCCTTCACCATGGTGGGTCCACCAGGTATAGTCTGGCATAAATCCATGCTTGCCAAGGTTTTGCCCATTTCAAACTTTTCTTGTTTACGCCTGTTCCTACGCTCGCTGCAGGGACACCAAACTCTAGCACCTTCGTTAGCCCCCCGGAATGCTGCTTCTAAGAAAGCATTAGTATTTGTCACCCATTCCGCGTTCCAGGCTCCATAACCATTCCAGCCATCATACATCCACCCACAGTCATCCATCCTTTAACATATACTCCACATGAGTAATATAATACTCCATTGCATCTCTACACGAACACCGTACTATCTAATAGGTAAAGATAGGTCCTAATGCCACCAGAGGATGCGTAGAAGGGGTTAGTTTCTGTGCACTACTCATATCCGAGACAGAATTTCGACAGCACCTTCCCCGCTGTTCTCCAAACACACGTCCCGGTAGGGAGATTGTGTATCCAGAGAACAACAGGGAGGTACTGTCAAAATTCCTTCGCGGATATGAGTAGAGCGCAGAAACTAACCCCTTCTACGCATCCTCGGGCTGTTCAAAAAACATGGACAATTCAAAAGAGATATGGTTTTACATATGCAAATATCTGCATACTTCGAACCGTATCACTTTCGAATGGGAGATTCCTAACTGGGTTATGTGATCTACGACCATCATATGTAAAGAGGTGTTATATCTAGCGGTGCAGGCAGACCAGCAGTGGCGGTAAAGTCACGTACTCCGGTTCGATACCGACGAGCTATCACCTGAAAAAAAAAAGCTCAATTAAAAATTTGGATAGAACCTTCCCTACATGGTGAGGTTTTCAATACCTACAAGAAAAAACAATGCCACGATGGCCGACCAGTACATATCCATACACATGAAATTCATTCATATATTACCACCACTACACGACACCGAGATCACCTTGCTTGGGCGGCAGGAAGAATGACAGCGGACGGGATGAGCACGGACGAGCAAGGACGATGGGCGGTCGGGAAGAGCACGAACGAGAATGGACAACGCCAGCGGCCTCCCACCAACTTCCCCTTCTTCTCCACCTCCACCTTCTCCTCCCCCTTCCCCTTCTCCCCCCTTCCTCCTCCTCCTCCTCCTCCTCCTCCTCTTCCCCCCCCCCCTTCTCCTTCCCCTTCTTCTTCTCCTTCCCCTTCCCCTTCTACTCGGCACCAAGTGGGGGCGGGATGGGCCGGTGGGGCGGGACGGCACCTTGTTGTGGCGTAGGGATGGTCGGTGGCGCCCTTTGTGGGGCGGCGCCTGGCGGACGGCGAGGTGGGGGCGGTCGGGCAGCGGCGGGCGAGGTGAGGCGGGGCTCGGCAGACGGGCGGCGCGGTGTCTTGGCCGGTGCGGGGGGGGGCGGGGCAGGCCGGCGCCGGTGAGGTGTAGGTGGGCGGGCTGGCGCCCCGAGGTGTAGGCGGGGCTCGCGGCCGGCGAGGTAGGCGGGCTGGCGCGCGGGGCGGGTGGGCGGTGGGCCGGCGCCGGGCGTTTTGCGGGTGGAGGACGGAGCAGAGAGTGAGAGTGAGAGTGAGAGGAAGGGGATAAGGTAGGATTCCGGTAAAAAAAATTTAGCCTTTGCCGAGTGCCAAGATCCAAGCACTTCGGCAAAGATTGAGAAAAACAAAATCGGTCATTTTCTATGCCGAGTGCCCAGCTCTTTGCACTAGGCAAAGAATAACAAAAAATTAAAAAATCGGTCATTTCCTACGCGGAGTGCAAAAAGAGCTGGGCACTCGGCATAGAAAAATAAAAAAAACAAAAAATGGAAGCCATTTTCTAAGCCGAGTGCCACCTGCCCAGGCACTCGGCATAGAAAGGAAAAAAAAGCGTCATTTCATTTTCGTCAACGCGCCGGTGTAAAAAAAAAAAAAAATGGTACTTCAGTACCGAGTGTAAAATGTCGACACTCTGCAGTGTCGAGATGAAATTACACTCGGCAAGGATATTTAAAAAAACAATTTCCTTATTCGGTTTTCCTTTTCCCAAAACCTTTTTTTTCTAAATTTTTTCCATTCAACTTTGAAAATACCATTTAAGATTAATTAAACAATGGAAATTTGATAATTTCATAAAAAAAAGGACCATTATTTTATGTGGTTATACGCCAAGTATTTAATTTATATACACGCAATTAAAAAATTAATAATTATCAAACGTATCTGAAAAATAGCTAAATTTTAACTTGCCCCTATATTTGATATCTTTTGGCTATAGAAAAAGTTTCAAAGTCAAATCACAATTTGACCATCCCTATATATCCAACAAACGAGGAGATCACTCTCACTAACTCGAAACTTCTAAGGTGATTTTTCAGCTTTCAAGCGATGTTCGTCACAACTTGTTCTAAATCTTCTAAATTTTTTTTTTTCCACAGCTTCCACATGTGATATGATGACAACTCGTCGAATTTCATGATTTTTTACTTTTTTTCGTTTTTATACAATTAAAAAACCGTTCACCCACACGTTTGGGGGCTTGTTTCCAAAACGAGATGTTTGAAAACCCTAATCATATCTTGTGTAGGGACTTAAACTGGGTTGAGTAACATGAATATAAATTTTACACTAATTTTTTCAAAATATTTGGATAACTTGTAGTTCAAATTTCACCTGATTAAAAAAATTGTCTAAAAAAATAATTAATTAGTTAAAAAGAGCAAATAATTTTTTCAAAATATTTGGATAACTTGTAGTTCAAATTTCACCTGATTAAAAAAATTTTCTAAAAAATAATTAGTTAGTTAAAAATAGCAAATAAATTTAAAAATACACCAAACTTTGTCGGGGAGCAGGAAATATGATAGATGGTGAGGAGAAAAAGTATGAAGCCAATTGGGAAAAAAAAATAAAATTCTTTGTCGTGTGTCTTTGGTTACACTCGGGAAAGAAGGTCATAAGTCGAGTAAAATCGTGGACGACTCGGCAAAATTAAACAAGAGCCGAGTGCAAATTGCTTTGCCGAGTGTCAACCGTTGGACACTCGGCAAAGAAGGTAACGGTGGCGCGGCTCCCCGGGCGGGTTAACGGCGTCGCTACCTTTGCCGAGTGTTACCCTCAAAACACTCGGCATAGAGCCGGCTTTGCCGTGTGCCTTGTCGTTGCCGTGTGTCTTGCCAAACGACACTCGGCACAGAGGAGAAAAGCCGAGTGTTGAGTCTTTATCGTGTGTCTCTGTTGGGACACTCGGCAAAGCGGCTCTTTGCCGTGTGCCCGATATCCTGTACACGGCAAAGTATGGAACACTTGGCAATGGCGGCAGTTCCGGTAGTGTGAGGCTCATGGCCACATATATACCATGCATCAGCAGCACAATGCATATGCAAGAACGGTTTCATTCATCCTCAGCATATGCAGCAGCACAAAACATGTTTAAAGTAAACTGCACCCTCTCATCACCAAAAGCACTAGATTCAAGGGTAACTGACCGGTAATATAAAGCATACGTATGCTGATATACGCATGCATGCATCTGAGTACATACTACATGCTAGCAGGAGACAAGATTACACAGCGCGGCTACCCTTTCTAGCTGGCAAACAAAACAATAGTTTAGCTTAATTGCTGCTGCCTCGAACAGTCACTTGCAGAACTCGACGCCATATTGCTCGCAATCGATGGGACAGGCAACCATATGGTACTCGATCCTACGCCATGATTCATTGGCAGGCAGAGAGAGGTCGATGTGCTATCGCCCTCACCGGCATTATGCTTTGAGGTGGCTCAGCATCCATGGCGGCAGACCTGCGACGCGGAGCTGTGCTTGCTGCGCCTGCCCCGGTGGTGGCTGCGCCGCCGCAGCCACCTCTTCACCTCTCTCTCCGATCGTCAACGGCAGGAAGCTGATCGTGATCGAGCATGGTATGATATGGCGTTGACCAATTCAGATAACGACTAGTAGAATTGAGCGTACAAGTGTACCATATGTTTTGTGGAGGTCGCAGTCCCTGCTGATCCTGCCTCATCATCAAGGAGGAGGATGATGAGCTTGTCTGTACCTGGGTCTGTGTCTGCTGATCCCACTGCACCTGCAGCTGCTGCTGTTGGCTGCTCGCAGCCGCCTTCTGCCATTCTGCAAGCTACAAAGAAGATACAGTACACATCAAAGCCCTCTGTTCACAATGCAAATGGTGCAGTATCTGGCAGCTTACTTCCTTCTGCAGAGCCATGTTCTTCTCCTGCAATGACCTCTCCTGCACACCACAATAGTTCCAACAGTCAATTCTTCACAAGAAATTTATTGTGATAGCTACCTGTTCAGATGCAGAGAATCCTAAACCAAAAATTATCATCCAAATTAAACATGGCAAGGCCACTCCAGTGTTTTTTTTTTTTTTTTTGTAAGCCTGTGTGCAACTGCCATTAAAGTTTTTCAGCTTTGATTACCTTCTTCTTTAGCTCAGAAATAGACTCGGCAGTAAGGTGGCTCTGCACAACATCCAAATTAAACATGGATCAGGTTGTCAGTAGTCAATATATAAATACCCAATTTTACAGCAGCAAATCATTTATAGCAGTGACACAAACATTGACTATACAGTAAACAGAAGAAGAGATTCCAGGTTATAAATTTAAGCAAAACTACTGTTACTACCTTTCTTGATCTGATGTGCTTCAGTGACCTCTCTAGCTGCCGCTCTAGTTGTTCGAGCTCTTTGGGATTCAAAGACTCCAGATCCTCTCCCATCAGGTGCCTGCAAGACACATATTATTTTTTTTCTTGCACTACATCCGTCCTAAACAAGGCAGTTTCTTTAGGACAAGTACAGTAACAGGATGATATTAATTCCAAATTATTCGAAATCCAAATAACTATCAAAGTTATTACTTGTAGTATTTTTGTATGTTCACAATTCTAGCCTTCAGTTTGCTGCATTCGTAGCGCCAGTTTCCCTGAATAGTAAAACAAATTTTGTCAGAACTGATTTAGGAAGTAGCAGATATGGATAACCTGGAGACAGTGAGAAACAAACATATGTATGCTAGTAAAGTGTCTTTTTTTTAAAAAACTGAACATAAGTTTGTCCACTGCGCGCAATCACTTACTTAACATCAGTTTTCAAAATTAAAAATAAGAGCTGACGGGTACCTGATGCTTTCAGGAATTCAACTTTACCATATGCTTATTTTAATATTGGTGCAGTACATTGAAACACATTAGCACTTGCATTCTCATCAGCAGACAGGAATTTTCATCTGATCATATTTACAGTACAAGAATAGCAGATATGAACAGTATGTACAAAATTCATAATTATATTTCGGAGTCATAAAAAGAATGTTTCCACCGCAGAAGCATGTGAGACAAAATGAGAAATAACAGAATGAACATTTCAGTACAAATAAAGGGTTATCAGATTAATAATTATCATCTATAAACAGAATCATCCTATTTTTTATACCCAAAAAAATGTTGTCATGGTATATTGCCAAAAGCATTAATAACTCCAGGATTTGTTGATGTGGACTAAAGTAACGAAAATCACTTGATGACTAGTTTAAAGAATTCACGATGATTTTTTTATGAAGGGACATCATATATATTGAAATTGTAAATTAGAAAGGAAACGAGGAGCTTGATTTCTGATAGTTTATATCACAAGCATCTAGACGGATTAAAGCTAGACAAAAAAATTCAGATTGCATTTTGTCAGGCTTAGGCAGGGAGACAGCCTGATGATGGTCAGAATGCGCTAATGTCTTCTTAGTTAAGCATAAGCAAAGATCAGTCTCAAAAGAAATGCAGGACATATCATTATTAGGCTCCTCTGCTCCTATGTAAATTTACATTGGACAAATGAACATAATCCTATGCTGCAAGACAGTCAAGTTATTATTTCGACCTATATATGCAAAAAAAAATACCTATGAATCAACATCGAGAAGAGAAAAAAGGAAAAAATAAACTCCGATGAATTAGTTCACTTTTGATTTGATGAACATATATATGCTCTTTTTAAAAGTGGTGAGTATATATCAAGTTAATATAAGGTAGACTGAAAATCAGTAACATGAAAATAATTATTGAGGAAGAGGAAGAGATCAAGAAACAAAAATTAAAAAAGAGAAATAGCAACTCAGAAAACATAGCATCATAATTGTAAGGTTATAATTAATGTTAGCAACATTGTATCCCCCCTTTGGATGGGCATAACAGTAAGGTTATAATTAATGTTAGCAACATTGTATCCCCCCTTTGGATGGGCCAGGAAGATTACTGACACAATGTTGAACTCCGAAAAAACATAGTACTATAGCACCCCTTGCAATGTTTTGACTTGCCTCAGCATGCTAAAACATGAGAATTTTGATTTGTTTCTGCCAATGGACATAAATAGAGCCAATGGACATAGCCTATTTTTTTTATGGTTTGACTTAAATTTGCTGTCTTATAAAGAGTTATATTTATCACTGAAGGTGGAACAAATTTAACTTCAAATTTTGATAACTGTACATTTAAAATTACAGCACTAGGATTTATCCAAGTATACAAGATTGATGATTAAAAATGTAGAAAAATTTTAATTACGCCCGCATTCAAATTTGAGTTCAAACGCCAAAAAAAAAAGTCCCAACTCATAAGTAAGTTCATCCAGCAACACAAGTATATAGAATATACTGCAGCTACAAGCAGTCAATAGTCAATGAATAACCTAGTATAGAAATCCATAAAAAATCACAGGAAATGCATTTAATATTATTTGAATAACGTTAACATTCAAATTAAATGAGTTACCAGGCTGTCAGGTGTCAAGACTTCAAATAATGGACAGAATAATGATGTTGTGGCATCATATACACTTTTATTAGGTTAAACTGTTTTGAATATATATTGACATATGCAAGTGATAATACTCATACAAAGCGATAATACCTCACTTTGAGATTCAGCTGAAATAAGAGCCTTTTCATAATAGGAAAATCGCTCATAACGTTCGAGAATTTTGTCCATGCTGAAAAGAAGGAAAACAAAAAGAATGTGAAATCATTTCTCTAGAAGTTCTTAAAATAATCTAGTGACTGGTTTATGCTTTAAACCAGAGATCATTGCAAGGGATAAGTAAATATTGAGGGCATATTCCTTATTGGAAAGCAATCATGCAAGTACTATATCATCACCTATCTTGCATTGCAATAGAGAAATGTACTCAGCATCAACAAAATTTTGTAAAGCAACCATGATGCATGCTTATATGCAATCCAACAAGTAAAGCCATTGTCCAGTATCTTCAAAGTATATAAAAAGAAAAGCTAACATGAAAATTGCAAAAACACAAAAGAAGAGCTATGCCTCGAGATAATTGCCATTAACTTTCGTCTTATCTTAATAATTTTCAGATCTGAAAGTACCATTTGGGTTTACAATGCAAGATTTTAATTGTTTATTTAAACAGCACGACCAGTACGGAATGATTTTTTTTCCCCAACGGATCCAACCCCACCCCTCTCTCTCTGGCCCCTCCCCACGCCGCCCGCCGGCGGCCGGCGCCGCTGGCCCCCCCCGGCCAACGGATCCCTCTCCTCGGCGCCCGGATCCACCACCTCCTCCCAAAGCACCTTCTCGTATTCTCCCCCAGCTCCACGGCACCGCCCTTGCGCGGACGATGGCGTGACGCCGCGCCGCCCCCAGCCGCGACCACCGACCGCTCCCTCGGCGCGCACACCAACCTCCCCGGCAACCCCTCGCGCTAGGATCCGCCCCGTGGGCGGAAGATGCGCCGCCGGTCCACCGGGCAGACGGGGCCACCGCGATCGCCCATGGCCGCGGGGGCGACCCGGTCTCCACCGCTGCCTCCTTCCCCAGGGGGGGGGTACGCCGCCCGTCGGCGTGGCCTCGGGTGGGACGAGTGAGGCACCGTCGGGCTCCTCCCGGCTCGGGCTGTGAGGGATGCGAGCAGCGCGCGACCGTGACCTCCGGCGACGTCGGTTCGCCCGAGGAGGTCGGCACCGCTGCTCAAGCACCTTGTGGACGATCGCCACGTCGCTGGCGCGTCCGAGGACTCGTCATCGCCTTGCCCGGGGCCCTCGGCGTCCGTGTGACCGGGAGGGGCCTCTCCCCCCGCGGCCCCCCTTCGCCCCGCCTCGGCCGCCGGCTTGCGGGGGTGCGAGATCGAGCCGGTCCCTATTCCGTCGCGGACATCGAGGAGGGCGAGATCGTTGTTGCGGACGACGCCGACATCGGGTTCGCCCCACGCGTCGGCCATGGCCTCGCCCGTCGGTGGGGCGGATGTTGTCCTTGTGCGGCCTTCCGCCTCGACATCGTCTTCGACTCCGTCCACCCCGCCGCCCGCTGCTGCCTCGCCCGCCGGCCGACCTCGCCGCCATCGAGGGCGCTCCGGCGATGACGCACGTCCCAAAGTCGCTCTTCCACTCCTCCACCGGCAGCCGGGCACCTACGCTGGTGTGACTCCTCCGACGATGAGGAGGACGACTGAGCCCCAAGCCTCGCGGCTGCGCTGCCCGCCATCGACCCGACCCGTGGCGACCGTCCCGCCGTCGCCGGCGGCTGCCCCTCCGTCGAGACTACGGTGGGTGGACGGGCGCGACACGCTGATCGCAGCGCCGACGACGTAGGAGCGCGGCGGCCTCGGGCGTATACTAGCGCATCGCCGTCTTGGCCCGCTCCCTACGACTAGGGTCCCGGTGCACTCGCGCTCGGGTCCACCTCTCCACCGGCGCCCGCGTTCCTCGTGCTGCGCCGGTTGACACCGATGGGTTCACTCTTGTTGTAAGCCGTTGATGCACGGGCGTCGGCCTTAGCGCCACCACCGACGGTCGGTGCCAAGTTCACTCGTCGTCCTCTTCTTCAACCGCTCGGGCGGGAGGTCACATCGCCGCCAGTGCACACCGCACCGTCGCCGGCTGCCTCTTCTCGCCGACACGACGCAGACCGACCTAGGGACTACATGCGACAAATCTCTCGCCGCGACGCCTCGACGCCCATCGGGCCGGGCCGGGCGGATGCCTAGAGGGTCTGCGGTGCGCCACGGCCGCATGCGGGCCCCATCCTCGTCGGTGCGATCCTTTGCCCGCCCCCTTGGCATCGACGACGCAAGTGCCTACGGGGCACCCCTCGACGCCGACGACGCCGGGGGCGGTGGGGACGACTCCGGCGGGCAACTCGGGGCCTCGCGGGGCGCAGCGTCGCCGACGCCGGGCCATGCGCCCGTCGGGCGCGACGGCATCGGGCATGCGGCCACACTTCAACACTGCCGAGTCCCCGTCCTCGCCAACGCCTCCGACCCACTACTTTTGATGCGTGGGAGTGAGGGGCCGCTTGTTTAGGTTGACCCAATGTTTGATGAGCTCGCCGCCTCCCCATCGTCCGCTCGTCCACTTCGGTAGCTACCCCTCGGTAGTCTCGCCGGGCGACAGCCGGAACCGGGCGGTCACCGCTACGGGTGACCCACCTGCCTTCGCGATTGGCGAGGCGTGCGAGGGTGCAGTTGACCCACTCCCGGCTTGCTCTCCACGGTTGACTACCCCCCGCCGTGGCGTCGGCAGGGGTGGCGACGGGGACACCACGCCGATGGCGTCCACTTCGCCCATGCCCGCCCACGGACCTGCTCCAGCGGTTGCGGGTGTTGCGGGCACCACAACCGATTGGCGCTCCAGTGACCCCGCCGTCGCACCAAGCTGCGGCACCCGCGACCGGTCGGGTCGACCGCACGGTGGCTTCCGGTAACTACCTTCATCGACTCTTACGCCTACCACCGGGAGGAGCCCCCGATCAGGATCCGCCCCGCTGCGCAAGTCGCGATTGCCCGGGGAACCGGACTCCACGTCGCGGCACCGGGTTGGCCGCCGGGAGCGCCTTCGAGATCCCATCCCGAGCGGCGGGCCCGTTGCGTCTTGGTCAACAAGTGGGAGGGCAGGCCGAAGGGCACCCCCTCCCGGACTCGGACTCCACGATCGCGGAGAGGTTCCTCGGCCACCGTCGACCCGGTCCCGCAACACAAGCGCGAGGTGCTTGATCGGCTCATGCCCATCGGGACGCCGCCGAGGAGGACCCTCCAACAGGGGCCGCTGATCGCCGCCGTTTCTTCACCGTCGCACATTTGTTCCCTCCTTAGTACACCACTCTAAGCTCTACCGTTCAAGTCGGTGATCTCTATAATGTGTGTCAACCCAGTGCGCGTCTAGGCATCTCGCCATGGATACGTGCTAGGTCGTGTAAACATTTCTACTTCTCTTAATGAAATACGTGTCAATGGTACGCCGTCGAAAAAAAAAACAGCACGACTAGTAGTTTACTTTGCAAGCAGCATAAATCCGGTCCGCCTGGGTAATAGAACGTCTTTTATAGAATCTTATGTTAAGAACACTAAACAGTAATTACAAACAACTAATGCATGTTGTATCATTAAGAAGTCAGGTATGTATGGATGTGGAATGCTTTGAACAAGCAATTAAGCAGCTTCCAGGCAGACAACAAGCCATGGTGACCAAAAACCGCAAGTAGCACGAATTGGAGGCACTGGCATGGCATAGACACAGTAGCACGAGCATAGCAGAGAGCTAGGATAAGGATGATGAAACTGATGACGTACTGATTGACAGACAGGCCAACCATGCATATTTCAACAAACACACATGAATATTGGATGGAACTAACTCGGGAAGGAATTGGAACGGCCGGTGGGGGCAAGATGGATGCATGCGTACCGGGAGTCGGTGGCGAACTCAAAGAGCTTGCCCTGGGATGAGAAGAGGATGACGGCGACCTCGGCGTCGCAGAGGACGGAGATCTCGAGCGCCTTCTTGAACAGCCCGGTCCTGCGCTTGGAGAAGGTCACCTGCCGATTTATCTTGTTCTCTATCCGCTTCAACTGCACCTTGCCGCGCCCCATCTTGCAGCCCGCGTGCTTTCGATCTCTTCCGATCGATGCGGCGGCGGCAACTGGCAGCGACCGCCGGCGAGGTACACAAAGGCAGGTAGCTAGGTAGTAGGAGTAGCTTTAAAGAGGCCGGTGGTGGAAGGGGAGAGGAAGTTTACAGCGGTAATAAAATTACTGCACGAGAGGAGAGAAGGAGACGGAAGGAGACGCGGGGGGTGGTGCATTCGAAATTTCGACGACTCGTCCACACAGGGCACATCACATCTATAGTAACTGCACTGCTGCCGGGTTGGACTTGCCGGTCAACTTGCCGTAGGAATGGAGGTCGAAGTGGGAACACAGGTGAATCGGCTGCAGGACGTCAAGTTGCCGTGTCGGGCCATGGAAGCCAGAGCATGCAGTCACAGTAACCGTCTGGCCGTTGCTTCTAAATGGTGCCTCCTAGGTAGTAGGTCCGATGCTTGGTCCACTCAGTCTGTATTAATTGATCCTTGGATGCTTGTCCACCGGTCCACGCAGAGGTCAGGTCATGTCAAACGCTCTGTGAGGACCTCTGCCAGCGGCAGCGGCATGCTCGACGAGACCCTAAACCCAGCGATCTCGTCTTTAATTACTGCCAGCGAACCGATCGATCGAATGTGTGGAAGCAGACAGGATTTCACGTCATGCTTGGCTGACGATGTGTTTAGAGGCCAAAATTTTGATCCAAAATTTTAGAATTTTGGTACTGTAGCATACTGAAAAGACTGAAGACGTTTTTTTTTTTTTTTACTAAACATTATCCTATTATGGGGTAACTAGACTCAAAAAAATATAGGAAATTTTGGGGAGAAGTTTGGCCTCTAAACACACCCTTTATCTGAATTCTGATCCCAAGTTGCAGTACAGAATGGATAGATACTCCCCCTCTGTCCCAAAATAAAAGATCTTCTCGCTTCCCCGAGAAGTCAACGTTTTCAAAATATTGGCAATTATATATTAAAATATATAAATATTTGTGCTAAGTAATTAGTATCATTGGAAAGATCTTTAAGTCTAGTTTTTTAACAAATTTATTTAAAGATTTAAATATTGCACGTATTTTCTACAAACTTAGTCAAAGTTGAAAAAATTTGACCGGCACGCTTCCTATAACGCGTCGTTTATTTTGGGACGGAGGGAGTATGTGTGTTTACTTCATTAAAAGTGAACCTAAAAGTGCTACAATACTGCGTCCTCCTTAACCTAGTTTCCTTCGAGACGGCCATGGAAGGCGGTGGTTGTGGCGTAGGGCAAAAAAGGGCGAGGAATCCAAGCTGCTCAAGCCCGAGAGATGCCCCAGTGGTCGGCCAATTAGATGAGATTCGGAGATGTTGACGCCGTGGGAAGGTTCGCCGCCCGACGAAGCCGGGCCCCGGGATCGGTTGTCGAGGACGCCGGCGTCATGTGCGTCTACGGCTCCGAGGGGAGCCCGTCGCGTGGCGCCTCTGGGCCGTGCTCCTCGAGCACATCTGCATCTACGACCTCGGCGGCCACGACATCTTCGAGGTGCTTGTCACCAGCTGCGACACGCACCACGGCGGCGAGGACTTCGACCAGCGCGTCATGGACCACTTCATCCGCCTCGTCAAGCGGAAGCACGACAGTGACATCAGCAAGGACAGCCGCACGCTGGGCAAGCTGCGGCGAGAGTGCCAAGCGCGCACTCAGCAGCCAGTACCAGGTTCACATCAAGATCGAGTCCCTGTTCGACGGCGTCGACTTTTCGGAGCAGCTGACAAGGGCTAAGTTCGAGGAGCTCAAGGCGACGCCGGCGCGTCTACGGCTCTGATGTGGGCCTTCGTGTGCCGCCTCCAGGCCGCCATCTCCTTCTCCGACGGGGAATCCGCCCGTACTCGGAGATCGCCCAGCTTCCAGGAAGTTCCACACGTCGCTGTGGGCCCTACTGGTGGGCATCACCGGTTTCCCAGCTCCCCTCCTGCGACGCGTGGTGGGACGCGTGGGAGTCATGCAGGGTTTTTTTATGGACTTGGTGAACCACATGGTCAGGTGTGGTACATGCACTGCTCCACGTTTTCCTCCCTCGACTCGGAAGAGGATGTATGCCTGGCCCCGGGTGTCGACGCCGACTCTTCAACACCACACTGCTTCTACCGCTCGCCCCGTCTCCGTAGCTTTCCTGCAGCCTCCAATCTTACTAGTCCAGTCCATCCAGGCACAACTACTACTAGTGCAAACATGGTGACCTTGTCTCCACGAGGGAATCGACATCGAGCCTCTATCTTTTATCACCGGTGACGAGATTTCTACTCATCCTTTTGGTCGTTCGGTGCGGTCTCCATCAATGGCTTCGTCGTCCCAACTACAACCAACGCATGACACGGTCCCTCCATCCGGGTGTATGCGCTTATGGCGCCCCTACGGCTCACCGCCGACGAGTTCGCCTTTGTCTTCGCCGATGTAGTAATTGAGCTATTCCGGTCTGTGGACCTCCTTGTAATACGGTCTTCTTGAAAGTACCGTTGTGAGATGGCTGCTTAATATATAAAGTTGTTATAGTCAAAAATTAAAAAAAAAGGAAAATCAAACCTACATTAACAGGTTCGCATGGGATTTGGGGATGGACTACAGCTAGCCGCCCAGGCCTATTCCCAGCCCTGATTCCCTGCCCTGATGCCGTGCCCATTGAGCGTGTGTGTCCCCTCTCACGGTGTTGCAAGCATGCATGCCTGTCACATCACACTGCGTATGTCGGGGTCCTACGCTCTACTTCCTCCGTCCCAAAATAAACGACGCTATGGAAACGTGCGGTCAAACTTTCTCAATTTTTATTAAGTTTGTAGAAAATACGTATAAAATTTAAATTTTTAAATAAATTTGTTAAAAAAACTAGACTTAAAAATCTTTTCTGATGATACTAATTACTCAACATAAATATTTATATATTTTAATATATAATTACCGATATTTTAAAAACGTTGACTTCTCGGGAAGCGAGAAGGTCTTTTATTTTGCGACGAGGGAGTACTCCTCCTCCTCCTAGTCAGCTAGAGCTAGCTAACGCAACCGACCCATGGACGTCGCCGACGTCGCCTCCATGAAGACAGCAGATTCGTACTCCCTCTGTTCCAATTTTCGATTCCCGAGAAACACTTTCAAACAGCCAGCCGGTAATAATTAATTAAAATATATAAATATTTATACTAAGTAATTAGTATCATCGGAAAGATCTTTAAGTCTATTTTTTAATAAATTTATTTGAAGATATAAATGTTGCACGTATTTTGTACAAATTTAGTCAAAGTTGAGAAAGTTTAACCGGCACGCTTCCCATAGTTGCAACTATTGTGGAACCGAGGGAGTAATTTAAAAAGTCATCAATCTGTCTACTAGCCCGTAATAATTTGATCAATGCCAGGTTATCCCAAAACAGAGAAAAATTAAGAGGGTGTTTAGTTGCTAAAAAGTAAACCCAAAAAGTGTTACAGTGTCTGTCACATCGAATCTTTTACCTCATGCATGGAGCATTAAATGTAGGTAAATAAAAAAATAATTGTACAGTTTGATTGAAAAAGTGTGAGACGGATCTTTTAATACTCCTAGTTAGTTCATGGTAAAACAATAATTATCGATACAAACAAAAAATGCTACGATAGCCACCTAAAATATTTCACCAAGAACACCCTCTAAGACAGTTATCTAAAGCAGCTGTCCATAAGGTCTCGTACAACGCTTAGCGCTAATGGGTGGCTTCCACGCTCCATGAGGCAGCGATGCTTCACCGACCTCATGCGTGATTAACTATTTTTAGCCAAAATTTATCCGCATGCAAGACAACGGCCATAACATAAGCGCCATCAACTATTTTTAGCGTTGTGGATTATGATAGCAGAGAGACGCGTACTTACACAATTTTCCATCTCTTTCCATCTAACCGCCTCTTGCATTGTACGTGCGCCTTGGTCACCAAGCCTGGGCCCTTAATGCATGCCCGGGGGGCTCGATTTCAGTCAATTATGTCCCATAAGACCGCCTCTTGCATTTTGGATTCACCAGCTGAGTCAATTATGTCCCGATTCACCGGACGGACAGAAAAAAACACCAATCTCTATTTCATCTTCTGGGCTCTCCATACGGACCAGAACCTTAGGAATATAAGACCGCTGTTAGCTTCAGTTCTATCTCTTCTGTGAACGGTGATATGCTGTCATCGTCATGTTTGCTTATCTTCTGAACACAGTCTGAAAACTGCTGCTTGTATTTCCGTTAATCTTTAATAACGGAAATGGGTAGCCGGTTGAAAAAAAAATCGACTAATTTCTTTGCGAAACTTGGTACGCCATAGTGCATACTATATATGTAGTCGCTGAAAAAAGTTGAGATGCAAACTCAAACTAAGAAAATCATATGAAAATGATGATAAATATGAGGTTCATGTATGCACTAATGATGATAAATATGAGGTTCATGTATGCACTAAAAGACCAAATTAAATCTAAAAAACATTCTTTCACTAGTAGGTCATTTTTAATGCACATGAACCTCATAACCCTAAAATTTGTTATTTTTGTATATAAAGTTTTCAAATGCGAGTTTAAGTTCCAACTTTTGCACGTGAACTATGGGTGTGCCAAGTTTTAAAAAAGAATTGAACAACCAAAATACATTTTCTAAATTGGTTTCCATATTTTTTTCACTAGTAGGTGGTTTCGACCAGACTGCATTTACAACATCCTTAATCTACAAACAACTTGCATTAATATATACCTCGAAACGTTTGAAACACTAAGGAATAATAAGGTGCTTTTTTTTCCACAGCGGTAAAACCGAATTTCATTACTAGAGTAACGAAATTACAACGTGCCACCAGTTTTTAGGCGCTTACGATAGTGCAGAGCGACTACTGACTCCCCCCCTCTTATGCCCGCCCAGGGAGCATATGAGGGGGAAACGCCAAGCAAAGATAGTCATAAAACTACAAACTCCTATTACAGTTGAAGATAACAGGAGAACCAAACGCTCACTTAGAGCCAGGCAAGAGCAGTAAAACTATCTAATTTGCACCAAGAGCTTGAACCGCCAATCTTCCAGAATTTCCTGCTGATGACCTTGGCGAATCAACAGCATGTTGAAGCAGCTCTCTATCCCTGGAAAGGAATCAGTTGCATCTCCTGATCCACCATTGGTTGCATCTGTTTATGAAAGCCCAGCGCTGTGTTCCTGATCACTTCAGCACCTTGGATTACCTGCTCCTTCAATTCTTCACGAAGTAACCCTGCCCAATATGTAAGAAATGAACACATTAAACAGACAATCTTTGTAGGAGACTGTACTCTTTTTTTCTCGAAGCAAACCATATTTCTCATTCTCCAAATTGCCCAAAAAACAGCAGCTAACCCAATGGCATGCATATCCTGAGCATTATGCAGAATAATATCAGACCACCCCTAGAATTGCACCATATTAGAAGGTCTAAAATCAACCCCAAAAGAATGTGCTAAAATACTCCAGATGTATTTAGCAGAAGAGCAATCAAAAAACAGATGATGAATGCTTTCATTCTCATTACAGAAAGAACATCTGGGAGACCCAGACCATTTCCTTTTTATTAGATTATCTTTTGTCAGGATGGCATTATTGATAGCTAACCACATAAAAATCTTAATTTTGAGGGGTAGCTTGGCCTTCCAGATTCTTTTGTTATTTGAGCCATACTCATGTCTGCTAAGATATTTATACACCGACTTTACAGAAAACAACCCAGATTTTTCCGACTCCCATTTGGGTTTATCTCTTTCCTCATTAGTGTCACATCTGAAAACAATGTCATATAACCTTCTTAGTTGATTCTAAAGATCCTCATAAAGCCATCTTCTAAATGACAGCCTCCAACCTTTACTTTTGATTTCAGCTACTGACATATTTTGTTCATTATTAACCTCAAAAAGTTCTGGAAATTTGTCTGCCAAGGAAACATTTCCAATCCAGTTGTCATGCCAGAAACTAGTATTCCTTCCATCTCCCACATTAATTGTTCTACCTTTCAAATAAATGTGTCTGATCTTTAGTAGGTCATTCGCAGACAGGAGAATTCTTCTGGCTTATTGGGGCTAATGCAACCATTCCTCGTTTGAGATATTTCTTATTTACTATGTCATTCCAAATGCCATTGCCATACTCTACCTTCCACCACCACTTACAGAGTAGGCTAATATTCATTCTTCTCAAATCCTTGATGCCCAAACCCCCTTTCTTCTTACACTTGGTAATGATAGACCATTTAACTAGATGATATTTTCTCTTTATATTGCCCCCCTGCCAAAAGAAACACCTCCTAGCTTTGTCAATTTTGTTAATAACTGACAAAGGCAGTAAAAACATAGACATAGCATATATTGGAAGGTTACTTAGACAAGAGTTTTTGAGAGTTAGCCTTCCTCCAAAGCTTAAATCATTACCCTTCCATCCATCCAGCCTCTTAAGGACCTTTTCACAGATAGATAACCAATCAGCTACATGTAACCTAGAGCCAGCAACAGGGACTCCAAGATACTTCATTGGCCAATTGCCAATAGCACAATTGAACATATTTGAATATTCTAGATTTTTCCCATCATCTTGACTGATCATCATAAATTCGCTCTTAGAAAAGTTGATTTTAAGGCCAGCCATGTTTTCATACATATACAGCAGCCATTTCAGATTAGTAGCTTGGTCTTTTTTATCTTGGATTCATAAAACAGTATCATCTGCATATTGGAGTATAGCCACTCCATTCTCTATGTATTCAGGCACTAGACCTTTGATCAAACCATTTTTTTGGGCCATATTTACCATTTTTGCCAAAGAGTCAGTAGCTATATTAAACAGGAAAGGGGATAATGGGTCCCCCCTGTCTTACTCCTCTCTTGGACTTGAAATACCCCCAACTTTATTATTAACCTTGATGCTAACAGTACCGGTGTTAATTACCATCCGTACCCATCTCGCACCATTTATCTCCAAAACCTCTTTGTTTCATACATTCCTGCAGGAAGTTCCAATTTAATTTGTCATGTGCTTTCTCGAAGTCCAGTTTAAGAATCAAACCATCCTTCTTTTTTATCTTTGTGTCATGTAGGACCTCATGCAGAACAAAAATTCCATCCATAATATTCATGTCCTTTATGAAGCCTGATTGACACTTATTAATGATCCTGCCCATGATACTCTCCAGCCTTAGAGTCAAAGCTTTTGTGAAAATTTTGTAACTCACATTCAGTAGACATATTGGCCTCTACTGTTTTATACTGTTTGCATCTTTAACTTTTGAGAGTAAAGTAATCACTCCATAATTGACTCTACCAATGTCAAGATCACAGTTGTGAAAGTCCTCAAAAAGTGCCCAAAGGTCACTTTTTATTGTTTTCCCAACAGTCTTTGGTAGAACTCAATGGGAATATGATCTGGCCTAGGAGCAGTATTCTTTTCCATTGAAAAGACTGCCTTTTTGATTTCTTCTTCACTAAACTTTTTTTTTTCCAAACCTTCATTCTCTTGCTCAGTTACTTTTTCTTCTTGGTCCCAACAGTCAGGATCCAGTTGAAAACTAGCTGGCTTAGAGGGTCCAAACAACTCCTTATAAAAATTAGAAGCATGCTCAACTAATGCATCATCCCCCCTCAATAGATTGTCCCTCATGATTCAAAGAATATATGGTATATTTTCTCTTCTTTCCATTTGCAATTCTATGGAAGAAGGCTATGTTACAATCACCTTGCAGGAGCCAATTACTGTTAGCTCTCTTATGCCAGTATAATTCTCTTTCTTCCAATAATCTCAAAAGTTCACCTTGAATGAATGATTTTCTACCCAATTTTACATGATCAAGAGTATAGATTTCTTCTTCTTTTTCTAAGATCTCCAATTCTTCATTCAAAATCTTCTTGTATTTTCGGGTATGCCCTTTAAGACTTAAACCCCATCCCTTTAAGAACTTTTTGACTCTGTCTATTTTGATACACCACACATCAAGAGCAGATTTAGCAGTTACTTTTCTGCTCCAAATTTCTTTTACTTTGTTGTCGAATTCCTTATGTTTGAGCCAAGAGGTCTCAAAACAAAAAGGTATTGAGCCAATGTGTTGTTCTAGATCAGTCCTGACAATCAGTGGGTTGTGATCAGACATATATCTAGGTATCTTCCTGAGATTACATAAGGGGAAATCATTTTCTCAAGAGCTTGAAATTAACACTCTGTCCAATCTCTCTAATGTTGGATTGTCCCTATTACTAGTCCAAGTGTACTTCCCACCAGATAGGGGTAAATCCCTAAGCTCATAAGAATTGATGATCTGGTTAAAGATTGAGGAGAAATTATTCTCGAGAAAAAAAATTTTGTTTTTTCGTAGCGTATCTCGGAATGTTAAAATCCCCCCAATGAGCAAAGGGGTATTTAACCTTAAAGCAAAATCTAGACAGTTCAGCTAGAAAATCATCTTTCAGGTCATCATGGGCAGGGCCATACACATTACCCAAAGACAGATGATTTTTTAGTTTTTTGTCAAACACATTTGCAATTATCATATATTGTCCATTCTCAAAACTTTCAACATCAAATCTCTCCTTTCTGACCCCACTTAATATGCCTCCTGATTTCCCATTAGAAGGAGTCCGAACCGATTAAAATCATTGCCATTGTCAATTTTCCTAAAGAAAGAAGCAGTATATGACCTTTTCATGGTCTCCTGCAAACAAATGAAATCTGCTTTATGGTCCCAAAGTAGCTCTTTAATGAAGGAGCTAAGACCCTTTTTGCTACTCCTCTACAGTTCCATATGATACCCATCATTGGATAACCGTTTTCATTTTCTTTTTCCCTTTGAGATTAAGTCTAGGGCTAACCTTTGACTTATCTCCATCATCAGTCAATAAGTTATCAATAGGATAACTTTTGAAAGCCAAAGTTTTTCTTCTTTTCTTTTTTTTTTGGTAGATTTACTCTTTCTATTGCTAGGGATTTTGATATAGGACTCATCAACAGAGTCATCAGAATCCCACCCCAAAACATTATGGTCATCAATTGTATTATCCTCCTCATCTCTGATCTTGGATATGTTATCAACTGTAGGCACCTCATTTAATTTCATCCTTGCTAATTCAAGGTCTTTGAGTAAGTCAATTTTTTCAAAATTTAGAGGATCATTCTTAATGCCCATTTTACTAGCCATATCAGATAATTGAGCATTTGAAAGAATAGCAAAGGAATTTTTGTCGATGATCGATATTCCTTCAATGTTGATCTCCTTAGGTGGCTTTTTCTGTTCTTGATTAACAGTCCTTTTATGAGAGATGCCACTAGCTTGAATCATCTTGCTTTGTCTCACATCATGCCATTTGTACCATTCACTTTAGTCTTCTTGCTTTGTCTCTTAGTCGCTTCTTCTTTATATTCTTTCCCCGGCTTATCCCCCAGATCTCTCTCTTTCATAGCGGTTTGCACATCATCAATTCCATTGTTGTCTTGTGTTGGAAACACAATCTCTGCCATTGTCTTATTAGTCAGACTTGCTGTTACCCCAATAACATCCACTATCTCCTCTGGTAACTCCGGGATCTTATCCTCTTTGACAACTTGAACCTCTTCCATGATAGATTCCTCTTGACTGGACAAACCCAGTTCAGGAGCACCCTGACCGCCTTTTATGGGGCTCATAGAGACGCCCTTGCAGTGTCAACCTCTTCCTATTTTTCCTCCTCAATAGTAGATAGTTTTTGTTTCTTGTTTTGCATTCCCGGATAATCCTCAATCTGAAAGAAAGAAGTTGCAGTTTTCTGATTTAGCATTTGCTTCATCTCACAAGCAATCAAAGGATCTTGCTTATAATGCATGAAGTTTGAGCCATATTCATTGATGATTGTATTAGTTTTGTCACCAATATTGATGCAGCTGACACTTCCAACTTGGATTGTTTCATAGTCTCCTAATTTCAGCCTTCCAGTATTTGGAGATACAAGGTCACCATCAATGAATTCATCATATTCACTTTCATTACTAGATTGTGACACTTGCTTGGACACCTTACTGAACTGAACAGGTTGCTGACCACTTTTACTAGTACCCACATCATCCTTCTGCTTTTCTTTATTTGAGCTTCCTGTAATTACATTTTGCTTAGTGGCAGATTGTCCAATGATTTTGTCCTGTCCAGTCCTTTGTTTTTTGGGAGATGGGGCATCATCCCTTGTGTTATCTCTGCCTTCCCTAATCCATTGATTACCAGCCTGGTTTGTATATCCTTCATGTATCACTTCCCTCTGAATAACATAATCATAGAACAGAAAGTCCAGCAGTCCAGAAACAGTTGCAGGCACCTTAGTTACATCCCTACATCCAATCTTCACCCTGACATAGTCATTTTTAGTTAGACTGTCTTTATCTACTTCTAGGGGTAGGCCCACCTTAGAAGCAACCATGCACACATTGGCATATGATCTCTTTTCTGGTGGAAAGTTAGAGATCCTAAACCAAGCAACATCTAATGTCCCTTTGGATCCAATGGTAGAGTTCCATTTTTCCACTTTTATCACAGCTTCGGGCACAGTTCTCATCCTCATCTCAATGAAGTGAGTTACATCCTCCAAAGCTTGCTTGTTTGGAAACCTCATCTGATATTTTCTTTCTCCTGCCTTCTTGGCATACCATCTCCAGGTAGATTGTTTACCAGCTTTCAGGGAGAACTCAGCCTCGATTTGTTTTGCTGAAACTTCCCCTGCTAGAACCGATATCAGAGCCACATTAGACATGTCTTTGATTTCTTCATCTGTGCTTGCACTTTCAATCACATGAAAGCCTTGCCCATAGGCAGATAGACCATAGAATGGAGCAATGAAATCCCATGGCATCTTTTTGTCACACACCCTTGCCACATGACCTTCAGCTTTGCATCTGGAGCATACTACTGGGTTGAGACAATTTGCAGAACTATGACCCACTTTACCACATTTCTGACAGAATAAGGTCCTTTCCTGGTGTTCAGTGGTATTTTGCTTTGCCCCAGCTTCATTAGTGGACCTTCCTTGGATCTCCCCCACAACAGCTTGTTCCCTGTTATTGATCACAGATGTATCACCTTCCTTTGATTCTAATGTCTGTTGATTCTCAACAACTTGCCTATTCATTTGATGATTCCCCCTCCTCTATTCACTTGAGTTTCAGCTCTTTCTCTGTTTTCAGCTTGGGTAATCGGTTCACCAAGGTAACCTTGTTCTCTGAATTCTCTTTCCCCAAATCCTCTACCTGCACCTTGAAATCTCCCACCCCTATCTCCACCTCTTGGTACCCAATTACGACTGCCTTGACCATACCAATCATTTCTGAAATCCCTTGCTCTATTGCCATCAAATCTGGTAACACTAGTACCTAAACACTTTTGCGTGACAGGCGAAATATATTTTGGGTGGCGGGCAAGTGTGCCCGTCACTAAGTAAAGGTCACGGAAAATAATTTTTTTACCATGGCGGGCAGAGTGCCCGCCACGGTTAATCAAGCTTGCGTGGCGGGCGAGTTACATGTGCCCGCCACGGTAAAGATTTCAAAAAATAAAAAAAGCGAAACCCTAGATAGGCCCGCCGAGCCCATCTAGGGGTTAAGGATGCCGCCCGAGCCCATCCAGCGGGGATGCCGCCGCCGCGCCGCCGGGAGGGCCACCGCCCCGGATCCGCCCGCCGGGAGGCCCGTCGCGCCCAGATCCGCCGTCGGGAGGCCCGTGGTGCTCGGATCCGCCCGGCGGGGAGGGCCACCGCCCCGGATCCGCCCGCCGGAAGGCCATCGCCCCGGATCCCGCCGCCGGGAGGCCCGTCGTGCCAGATCCGCCGGGCCGGGAGGCCCGTGGTTTCGGATCCGCCCGCGGAAGGCCACCGCCCCGATCCGCCGGGAGGGCCGTGGTGCTCGCATCCGTCGGCAGAGGGCCGCCGCGCCAGATCCGCCGCGCCCGCCCAATCCACCGCGCCGCCGCTTGCAGGAGGTGGACGCCCGCCGCCGCCGGTGAAGGGAGGGGGCCGCAGCGTCGCCGGAGCGCGCCGCCGTCGTCGGGATCCCGAGCGCCATTGCCGTGGAGGGGGCCCGGCCGCCGTGCCATCGGGGAAGGGTGGTGCTGGGGCCGCCGCGCGAGGAAGGCAGAGGGGGTGGGAGCGGGGAAAGGGAGAGGGAGTGGGAGCGGGGAAGGCAGAGGCAGCCAGTGGAGGGAGTGGGAGCGGAGGTTGGTTTGGAATGAGAGTTGAGACAGAGAAACCCTAGAAGTGCTGAATATATATGGCCCGATAGGAAGGGGTTCTGGGCTTCGCCGTGGGCTTCGAAGCATTTCCGTGGCGGGCCTATGTAATATGTCTGCCACGGTAAAGGCTTGTATTTTGCGTGGCGGGCGTGTTAAGGTGCCCGCCACGCAAAAAATCTTTCCCGTGACGGGCAAAAAAACGCCCGCCACGTAAAAAAAAAGCTGGACGTGGCGGGGTATTTTCCGTGACGGGCAAAAAAAGTGCCCGCCACGGAAAATATTTTGCAAGTGCTCGCAAAATCATTTCGTTACTAGTGTAACCCGACCAACATTACCCGTTCTGCGATTCATGGTGTTTACCGGCTGCAAAGGAGCCTGTACAACCTGTACAAATGAACGAGTGTCACCTCCTAACGTGGACCAACTGGATTTCCCCTGGCTAACTCCACAGAGGGGAGCTGGATCAGGAACTACAGATTTAACATTTGTATTACGCTTAACTACAATCTCCTCTGCCGTACCAGACTCTAAGCTACGCGACCAAATATGAACCAGGCATTCGCTCAAGTCTGCATCAGGATGATCTCTTACCTCTTGAGGAAACTTCGTTGTACGACCTCCCTTCGCCGACGAATTCCTCTTTGTTCCGTCGATCCCCTCCGAACTGCAGCCGAAATCCCCAACCAGCCCAACTGCGGATCGAGAGGTTCCGCTAGGGTTAGCGCCGCCGCCACCAGGCTGAGGGGTGGGAGCGTCGCTTGTAGGAGAGCAGGAAACCAGAGCACGGGAAAATCCTCCTGATTCCCTACCAACCAGGGACCCCCATGGCCGAGAGGTCATCGACTGCAGAGGAGTCGAGGTCTGGACCCATGGTGCAGTGGGTGAAAGCAACTCACCCTGAGCTTCCGGTTCTGCCCCTGGGTTGTGGAGCCGAGCGTGCGCCCTCCCTGACTCCTTGGGCACGCTCGGAGTCGTGGCAGCCGCGTCACCATGGCACGTCTCGCGGACCCCCACCGGATCGCCTGTGTCGCCGGAGCCCTTGTTGCGAGGTGGGAGACGACCCATCTTTTTGAGCCGAAGCAATCCCTCAGGAATAATAAGGTGCTGCGACAAGATTGGAGGAAATGAAAGGAATAAGGATGAGTAATGTTTTTAATGAACTCGTGGGCAGGGGTAAAAAACGCAAGCAACGAGGCGGTGAGCCTACGGGAGCGTTCAACGATTTACTGGTGCCTCGCGTAGGACACGTAACATTATCGATCTGTCTGAGAGCGGTGAAGCCTTGTAATCTAAAAAAAAATGCGGTGAAGCCTGGAGACTGGAGCAGCTGAGCTTCGTTAATGCAATGTAGTGGACAGGGAGAGATATCCCCTGTGTTTGATCTCTAGACTACAGTGCTCTGGGTTTTTTTATTGGAACCAGAGGGAGGTGATTGCTTTGTTTCGTCTCGACTGAAACAAACTGCGAGAGGACAAGGAAGAACAGACGCTTCTCACCTGCGCCGCCGCTGATTGTATGACATATCTTGATATGGGTTCCAGTCTCAATTTTGCAAGGAAAAAAACAATCTTTAATTCATATCCTTGCAAAGGATTTGATAAATAAGAATTAAACTATCCATCAAAGGAAATATTTGAACCATACGTTTGCTTCAACACAACTGGCATGAGGACAACACCACAAATTATTTCTAAGAATTAAACTGATGCAAAAGAAGTCTGCGACTGAAACCTTGGTTCTTATGCTTGCCCAGAATAAGAGTCGCCGGTACTTTCTACAATCTGAGTGCTGCCAGAATAAGAATGCCCAGAATAAGAGTGGTCATGGTCATCGGTTTCTACAAGCTCAGTGTTGCTTACTTCATGTTGCTGCCCAGAATAAGAGTGGTCATGGTCCTCTACAAGCATAGTGGCGCCACTAGAGGTATCTGAGACAGGAACAATTGATGTTGTGGCAGCAGGAACAGCATGTTCAGTGGCTACAGTAGCACCACCAGTGACATGTTGAGCGATGTCACAAAGATATGCATTGGTAGCAGAATCACCTGGTTGAGTCCCATGAGCAAGAGCTGTATTGGCAGTAGCAGCCAGTTGTTGAGCCATGCCAGTAGGAGCAGCTGTATTGGCAATAGATGGAACTTGACATAACTGAGAACAAAAATTGAGGACACCTTGATTGATACTTGCTATGAAAACATGGAAAGCTTGTTTTACACTATCTTTGCACTGAGATATTAAAAAGAAAAACATATCAGTCAATGCACAAATAATGAAAAAAAAAAAATAATAAACGAAAGAAAAAATGTAAAAATGTAAATTACCACTGTAAAAGTCCTTGCCAACCTCCTTGGTGGAGTGACTTCAACCTCATTAGATTTATGCTTTGACCTACTTGGTGGATGAGTGACGTCAACCTCATCAGATTTACGCTTTCTTCCCATACTAAAAACAGGGAAACAATCCTTAAAAGGCTGAAAAACACAATATTCAAAATATTCAGCAAGGTATAATGAATTCAGTCCAATGGCTACCTGTTGAACAGGCAGAAGAAGCACAAAAACTAACCTGCTCGATGTGAAAACCAACTAACTGCAGCAAAACCAGGCTCAAACTAATGGATAGATGCACACTTTCTGTAATGCTAGCATGAAAATAACTGAAATTAGAAATATAGCAAAAATGCAATGTCAATAGCAATTGAGTAGCTGGCCAAAACAAAGAAAACTCAATGAAGTTTCATTATTAAGTAACCTACACAAACAGATAATTTAAATTGCTACAAATAAATCTTAAAATTAAGGATATGCAGCACACAGCCATGTGAAAGGAAAGCATGGGTCCTCTTTTACATCATAATAACTATGATCCTCCTTTGCAGCCCTGATCCCTTGACTCTTCTATTCTAATGGCATAAACCCAAGACGTCAACCAAATAAAATCAAATAGTTAAGATTTTGTATTAATTTTAGTCGTCTAGGCAATACCTATTGTTTGACAAATATCTAGGTGTCCAATGTCACAACATCATTGGTTTAGTAATCAGTTGCTGAGTCCTTGCTGCTGTGCTGAGTATATTCTAAGGTTTGTTACCAACTTGTATTGGTCCTTCACAAAGCCATTAAAATGACTCGCTTACAGATTGCCTAACTTCAGAATAATAAAAGGAAATCACGATTACAAAAAGGAAGCGTGCAATGCAGTTCAGCCTAGCTAGGCTTGCTACCACAATGTTTTTAAAATTGACTCTTTGCTCCACCAGGACATGAAACACACCTGATATAAAGTAAACGGGGTATCAATTATTGTTCCATAATAACTTGCCATAGACACAAAACATTAGGCTTGCTACTACTCCTGAAATAACCATCAAGTTGAGCCATGTTTCGATAATCTCTGAAAGTGATCACTCCCTCAATTTCACGTGTTACAAGTAAAAAAAAATGGAAGTAGTCTCAACTCAATCGATAGCACTCATATATATGGAAACAAATTAGTGGTTATTAGTTTGGTCTTGTGAACCATAGGCCGTCCATCTTTCATCCGGTGGCCAGCAGGCCGAGGTGGCAATTTTGCGGAATAACGCCCGCACTTGCTTGGTCTTTTTACACTTCGCACCCTCCCCACACGGCAGGATGCCTCCTCTACCATCGCTATCCGCTCCCGTCGAAAGTCGTCGCGAAGTTCGTCCAGTTCTTCCTCTGCCTCCTCTACCTCGCTATCCGCTCCCTTCTTCTGCCGCCGCCTCATCTTCCTCCGGCGGCCGCGGCAAGCATCCACATCCGGGGCCGCCGGGCCTGCCGGTCCTCGGCGCGCTGCCACTCATCGGTCCAGCCCCGCACTCCGGCCTGGCCGCGAGGCGCCCCATGGCGGCGGATCGGCGAGGCGGCCCACGGCGGCGGACCGGCGAGGCGGCCAACGGCGATGGACCGGCGAGGCGCCCCTCCGCTTCCCCGACCGGCGAATCGGTTGAGCCCGCCCCTCGACCTCCAGACTGCCGCGTGCCGTGTACAGATCGATGGACTGAATGTTCAAAGCTTTATGTTATCTGAATGGTGTTCTTCCTGATTCTGAATGGCAATGACAATGTGTAATAAGACGTTTCTTCAGTGTAGAGATCTTTGTGCAAAATGAAAGAAAAATGTAACATTCTGTTGATTAGCAATGACCCACTGTGCATTCAGGGCAATAGCTTCGACAGAGTGAAGGTTCCCAGCAAAACATGCTGATTGCTGATTGTACAGGTTGTTTAAACAAAACAAAGAGGAATGAATCTGTATGGACAGAGTTTCAACAATGCACCGTACGTGGCAAAGATGCCAGACTTTGGGCATTCACAGATGAAGCTAAAAAGTTTGAAACACAAACCATAATGCTAACACAACAAGTTAAGGCCAATAATGATCTCATGGATACAAATTGTGTTCTCCCACCATGCGAGATGGTTGGAATTTCAAGAAATAAATAAAAAACTGTACATGAACTTCAAATATCAGATAACAACGTTGTTTGGGCAATTGCGTGCATCATGAGTCCCTATTTGCTTGCATTTTCCACACTTCCGTTTGCTTGGACCCTTGATCTCCTTGCTGTTCTTTATTCTTTTCAACCTCCCTTTCGACTTGACATCTGTTGGTCGAACCACAAATTCCATAAAATACAAAGAAGGCACAATTTACAGTGGCATACAACAGCCAGCACTGCAGAATTTACAGTGGCATACAACAGCTAAGGACTGAACATTCACAAGCTAAGCTCTGAACATTCAGAAGGTACGTTATTGCCCAATGCCAATTCATCTGGAGGTACAGGTAGCAGGAATGAATAGCAACGGCAACACAGGGATGCAAACTGACAGACCAAAACATATCAGGTATCACAGTGGAAGTGTCGAGCAAAACAGAAGCTAGCTTCTTAGCAAACTCAGGCTCGATCTTCTCTTCCTCCTTGTAGAATCTAACATTCTCTAGGAGCAGAACTCCACCTTCTGGCAAAGCAGCAGCCAAGTTCTCAACTTCCTCACCAATGCAATCTTTGGTCGTCACAACCTATATGCACATATTCTAGCACTTAGAATAACCAAAACATTAGCAGATATAAAAATGAGCTAATGTCAAATCGCATACTTCAATTCCGAGGAGCTCAGACAAGCGTGGAACAAGAGGATTCAAGCTGTATAACTTCAATTCCAAGGAGCTCAGACAAGCGTGGAACAAGAGGATTCAAGCTGTACTTTGGGGTGACACCTTTTGGACGACCCTGAAAATGGCATCGACAAATTACATTCAGTGAGGAATGTACAGACATTCAGAAGCATGCCCAAAAATGAACAGAAGCATACGGGATCTTGGACGGTGAGGGCCGGCTGGTCTGGGCGGTGAGGGCCGGCAGCCGCCTACGCCGACGAAGGGCGGTGAGGGCCGGCAGCCGCGACGGCCGGCGGCGGCAGACGACCGTGCTGAACTCGGCACAAGGACGGGCGGCCTGTCTCCACCGCGTCGATGCGCTCCTAGACCCTGAAATCCGGAGCTTGGCGGCGCAAGGACGTCGATGCGAACGGCGGCCAATCTCCACCGCGTAGCTCGGCGGCGCGACAATCCGAGGCCGCCATTAGCAGCCTGGCGGCGGTGACCCATTCTCAGTCCGCGTTTTTGGTCTGTCGTCGCGAGGACGGAACCGCTTCGTGAGTCCGTGACTCGATTCGGCCGCGCGCGGGGTGCTTCGTGCAAGATTACCAACGCTTGGCGGGCGTGTTTCTGCAAAAAGCCCACTCTCACAGCTGGCCACCGGATGGGAGATGAACGGCAACCACAGATATAAGTTGGTCAAGACGGATATGTTCTAATAGTTTAGCACTCATGGAAACAAATTAGTGGCCATCATTAGATAATCTTTGAAAGTTGATTCCATTAATCTCTGGCATGTGGACGCCTTTGATAATGCCCGTGTGATTAGGGAATACCCGAGACAAATTAGTGGTTATTAATTTAGCAAGAGGTTCAAGGCGCTGATGTATTCAATCCAAGACAGAGTATTGTTAATTCGTGGAACACGTTTGGTTCATTCGTGGAATAGATCAAGGAACTGATTATTGGCACTGATGCTGATGCATGCATTCCTGATAATAACTATAATCCAAGTCCTTTGCAGTCCTGAGCCCTTGACCCTTCTATTCTAATGCTATAAACCCAAGTCGTCAACCAAATAAAATCAATTTAGTTCAAATTCTGTATTAATTTTAGTCGTCTGGGCAATACCTATTGTTTGCTAGTAAATATCGTAGTGTCCAATGTCACAGCATCATTGGTTTAGTAATCAGTTGCTGAGTCCTTGCTGTTGTGCTGAGTATAACCTAAGGTTTGTTACCAACTTGTATTGGTCCATCACAAAGCCATTAAGATGACTCGCTTACGGATTGGCTAACTTCAGAATAATCAAAGGAAAATCACAATTACAGAAAAAAAAAAAAACACGAAATGCAGTTCAGATTAGGCTTGCTACCACTACTTTTTAAAAATTGACTCTTTGCTCCATCAGGGCATATGAAACACACCTGATATATAAAGTAGAAGGGTTATCAATTTATTGTTCAATAACTTGCCATAGACACAAAACATTAGGCTTTCTACTACTCCTAAAATAACCATCAACAATTACTGGCAGCAATCTGCTAGAGAAAAGAAGCTTGAGCCATGTTTCGATAATCTCTGAAAGTTCATTCCTTTAATTTCACGTGTTACAAGTAGAAATAAAATTGGAATTGGTCTCAACTCAATAGATAGCACTCATATACATGGAAAAAAAATAGTGGATATTAATTCAGCACTCATATGAAACAAATTACTGGACAACATTAGATAATCTTTGAAAGTTGATTCCATTAATTTCTGGGCATGTGGACGCCTTTGATAATGCCCGTGAGATTAGGGAATACCCGAGACAAATTAGTGGTTATTAATTTAGCAAGAGGTTCAAGGCGCTGATGTATTCAATCCAAGGCAGAGTATTGTTTATTGGTGGAATAGATCAAGGACTGACTAAAAACAAGCAATAGCACACATCACCTTTCCCCTAATGCAGAATTGTCTAAAAACAAGCAATAGCTCACAGACGACAAATCCACACTCTCCCTGAGCACTTACCGTTCAATCTTCCTTGCTTAATTTTTCTCTAATGTTGTCCAAACCCTAATAACACTAAGAATGAGATTTGAGAGTGTGTAGGGGAAAGCAGTGGGATAGAGAAGAACAAGCACTCACGAGAGGCTAGTAGGACACTGGGCACCACGCCGCTGCTAGAAGATCGCCGGCCGGAGCGACGGCGCCGGTGGAGCCTTGCGCCTTGCGGAGCCACAGCGGGGTAGGAGTAGTAGTTTCCGGTGTGCAGCTCATAGTCATATAGCTCAAGCCTCACACTAGTGTGCAGCTCAAGCCTCAGAGTAGTGTGCAGCTCAAGCCTCACAGATTGACGTGACGAGCCCAAGCAACTTCACACCCTTTCATTTTGATCGTTTCTGAAAGGTTCCTACTCGTGCAGCACACAGGTTGGCCTGGGTTCGCACAGCTGGGCGTGTCACCGGCCGGCCGTCGTGGCGGCCCAATCTCCATGGCTGTAGACTGACTGCTGTAGACGAGTTTAATGCCCCAAGTTACGAAGCGCGCGGCAAGGAAGAGGAAGAGCACGCGAGCGAGCGAGCAACAAGCAGGCGCCGAACGCGGTTTCTGCGAGCACGCGGGCGAGTTCAATGCAGAAAGGAGACCACGCAGGCAGCCGGCAATACGTGTCCGACCAGGCACGGACACGGGCAAGCGACCGGCCGCCCGCATCCATGGAGGCACCACAGCGTCGTCCAACCAATGCATGCTTTCCTGGAAGCTCGCGGCCGCTTTAATTTGGCAGCAACGCCAACGCCGGGCCGGGGTGGTCAAGGTTGGGGAGTGGAGATGTATCCCATGCATGCTGCATGCAGTGGCAAATCCTGCCGCTGTGATTCACTAGTAGATAAACACGGCCTTGGCAATGGCAATGGCAATGTGATATGCGAGCAAGGAAACTCCAAGGGGGTGGCAACACAATGCAATGGTTTGGATACGAACTTTCTTGACATAAAACAGCTTCAAACTTTGGTTATCAACTTTATTTCTCAACATATAAAACAGCGTTAATAAACTTTGGTTCAGCACGTACACATGGGGACACAAACACTAGTGGCTCGTACCAGTAGACTGTTGAGCACGTACTACCCATCAGTCATTAGTCATTAGTCATTTGTCATGACCACAGCAGTGTCAGGCGCCACTGTGACACTACTGCAGGTTGGAAAGGAGCAGAGGAGAGAAGTCAGCTCCAGCTTGCTTCCATGCGAAGGAACCTGTGAGGTGTTTTTTTTGGTCATCTACTACGGCTTTGGCTTTCAAGGGGATCAGTTCATTCAATTCAAGTGGGTTGATCTTTTTCTTCTTCTTTTTTTGCAAAGGTTTTGATCTTTTGTGGTTTATGAAGATGAAGTAGTAGTGATTTCTTGGTCAGTACTAAAATTTTAATTGTAGCAAATCAAACTTTTTTCACAAATTACCATATGCTCGACCTAGATTCACCAAGGGGATTTGCCAACAGTGGCAATTGTTATTTGACGCGAGCGCACAACCACAATTAGAGGTGGAGTTGGATGTCCAATGAATATCCTCTAGTTCAAAAAAAATGAACTAGAAAGAGACGGTCCACCACCAAAATTTGAATTTTAGCTTATTTGCTAAAATTCATGGATGTTCAATTTCTGCTAGCCTTCCACCTCGAACCACAATGGTCCATAGCCATGGTGACACACCACCTTACCTTACCACTCGTCAAGCAACCGGGCGCCCCGTCCAACACTTTATCCCCAATTGCACATGAGAATGACCAAGGCTCCAAAAAATGCTAGGTTAGTATTAGCAAGACATCACATACAACGTGTCACTTATGAGATGCTAAAATTCAAGTTTATACCATATCAACATCCCATATCACATTTCAACAAGTTCGGGGCTTAAGGGCATGTTTGGTTGCCAGCCCAAACACGCCACGCCTAACCGTGGCTGCCACAGCAAAAAAATTGTTGTTTGGTTCTCATTTGTAGTTTGGCCCCCACAACTTTTTATCTTGTCGTTTTGCTTCCAGTTCTTGTCATCTAGCGTGTGGCAGAGTGTGGCAGATTGTGACGAGAGTGGCGAAGGTTTTCTCCGCCGCGGCTGTGACGAGCTGGTTTGTGGTGTGGTTGATGCTGGCCCCAAACCAAACAGCCACGTTGTACTCGATTTTAAGAGTTTGTATACCTAAATGGTATAACTTAACAAGTTCAGGGGTTAGATAATTGTTTTGAGAGTTTGAAGACCTAAGTGGCACAACACCACAAGTTTTGGCCGCCGTTGTATTTTACTCTTAAAATATAATAAAATTGTCAAGCTGCTTCAATTTGCTGAAGGTTACAAGCAAGCTGGCAAGAAATGTTGCTCGTTGAAAGGTTAAACGTCTATTCCTAGATGGCATAGAGTGGAGAATCCACAGAATTCAATAAGAATTTAACTTGACAATCCTGACGGCTAAGAAAATGCATACGACTGAAAAAAAAAATCATATGCCTTGAATGTACAATCCCCTGCAGAATGATAAATAGATGTGCTTGAAGCACTTGAACATAGCTAAGAGTGACCATCACTGCAAAATGGCTTCATCAATTAGTTCTACTCGACACCTAGACACGGGATGAAAATACTAGATCTCTTCAGTGGACACATCACAAACAACTCTAGTTGAACTTCATTGATTCAGAAATATGGGCTGAACAAGTCAAGGATCCATTCAATTACAACACCAGCGATGGAAATCAGGTACAGCCTGTTTGGTCGGTGGAAGGAGTCTGGGTCGAACCCCTTTTAGGATGTTTGGATGGGGAGTGGCAAGGGGCGGGTTGGTCCCGTGAGCGAATATTCGCCCTTCATGCGGGTCGACTCCATCCGCCAAAATCAGGCGGACGGAGCGAACCCCTGGTTTCTTAAATGCCTGGAGTGCCGTGAGAACCCTCTTCCGTCCGCGTCGGGCAGCTTGGTGTTGCGGCAGGGGGGAAGCGGTGTGGGCTAGCTGCGGAGGGCGGCGAGCGCTTCCCGTCCGCCCACGACCACGCCGCCATTCGCGGCTGAATGCGCCACCCCCTCCCTCCTCCCACCATCCACGCGCTAGTAGCCTACCACACCACCGTCCGCGGCCACCGCCTCGCCCCTATCCGCCGCCGTCAGCCCAGCCCTATCTGTAGCCGCGGTCCCATCCAAATCCGTCCCCACACCCTCGCCCGCCCATCACCACGCCGCCATTCGTCCTCTCCGCCCAGCTCAGAGGACGTGCCATCCAAAGAAGAGGAGGCCGAATCTAGCCGGGGTCGAGTGGAGGAAGAATATAAGGGGTGACACTGACATGTGGGTCCCGCCAGTTACATAGTGAAAAGGTCATCCATCCCCTGTTTTCTACTCCCTCCAACCAAACAAAAAAACGGGTTGAACTCATCCTTCTGAACCAAACATGTAGAAGGGTTGATTCCATCCCAAAACAAGGGACAAAACCAACTCATCTCTAGACATCCCACAACCAAATAGACGGGTAATCTCTCATTGAGAATTCAGTAGAGGATAGGTTGGCTCGGGTAACTATGGTGTTACCTTGACGTTTGTTTGTTATAACACTCTTTCTGCTTAATGAAAAGCACGCCTAAGTGGGATCTCAAAAAAAAAAATTACAGCACCCGGGACTTGAGAACCAAAGTTATGTAAGGATTGGACGAGAGAAACCAGCAGCTCGTATTATGTTTCACCTGTACAAAAATCTCCAGTAGCTTGAAAATCAAAAGTGCAGTGCGATAATTTGCTTAAAAGGGTATGCTAGACATCTTCATCTGACAATAGGACATAAGAGATTACTTTAAAAAAACAACAGGACACAGGAGGTTCAATTTCACACAGTTTCAGTCGAGTGGCCATCAAAGCAAATGGAGAAACCCATCACGCTGCCAGAGTCAGATGTTGCAAGATCAGGCACCACTCATCATCCCAATCCTCTACCCCATTTAGGAAAGGTTTGGGGAGTGGAGTTACAGTATTTTTAGCTAGAGAAGATGATCCAACTTTTTTTTATCCTGAATCACATGTTAGTTGCCGTGCCTGAAGCCTGATTCAGCACGAAACAGTTTACAACTAAGCAAGCAAAAGACTACGAGTCAGTCTCGTCCTACATACTACATCATACTAGAGAAGAACATATACCATACTGATGACATGCAGTCCCAAATTAGACCATACCATGGCTCTGCCAAAAATCATCTTCACCAGGTAGATAGCTTCAGTCACCATATATTTCTTTAGAACAAGCTTGAATTCTCTTACTAGCCTTTAGGAACTCAACCTCTACGATGGAAGGCCATCAACAAAATGTGGAACTGCAATGTAGAGCTGATTCACAATGGAAAATAAAATAAAATGTCAGTCTATTAATCTGTAACTCATAGTTTGATGAGTGCCAGGCTAAGAAAATTGTGACAGTAGCCCACAACAGCAGTCCATTTGATTGGAGAAAGATCAACCTGATTAATACTGGTTAGACATGTATATATACGTCTGTTTTCTATTTGTTCAGATAAGAAATAAAAATAGTAAATACTAGGCACTTCAATTATAAGAAAAAAAAGGGTTCTTCAGAACTAATTCTAGAGTTGAGTGATGGGGTTTCATGATTAGCAATTTTGCATCTATGAAACCAATGCAAACCAAATATATTGCAAATGTACAAAGATTGTATGCTATTTATCGCTGCTAACAATTGTGTCATCGCAGTATGATGACATACATTGACATTAAAATAATTTGCAAATTCAAAGTTTCTTTCCTTAAAATAGATGTGGTAAGACAGTGTGGCAAACCATTTCTCTCCTATTATTTCTTGTACCATTTTGTTTATTCACTATAATACACATTTGGAAGATTCTATATGAGGCAACTGCATACATAGATTATGATATTGTATTACTGAGTACCACAATTGTCAATCTGTCATCCAAAGGTTAAAGCCTACATGTACTAAGTCGCCAGTTAGTCCTTAAGAACATCTTGGTGCCAAACTACTAAGTAATTTTCAGTATGCTGAGGCTATGAAACTCTCAGTATGCAGAGGATACGAAGAAGTTTGGGCGCAACTATGGAAATTCTCAGTGCCCAGAAAAATCAAAATTTTCGGTTGGCGGGTATTGCATGGCCTGGTGCCGTGCCGAAGAATCCTTGCAAATCAACATATCAAAAACTCAAGTGGCTGCCCAGCTTGTCACGGGGGACGTGATATAAAACATCTTCTATTTACTTGTAACAAAGCAAAGGTAATTTGGCAGAGGCTAGGAATTTGGAATAGAATTGAAAGGCTTCTGAAGCCAGATAGATCGGGCTCAATCTTGGTGGCCGAACGATCAATAGTTCTACACCACTGGAGATGCTAAACCAAGTTGGGTTGGCAGAGCTTATTCTTAAAGGAGGATGGTATATTTGATATGAGCGAAGAAGATTCGTCCATGGTGAACCTATTCAGCAACCAGAAAAGTCAGCGTTGGCCATTGCTACACTAACAACGAATTACAAGAGGGCTACAAAGAAGAGTATTAGAAGGAAGGAAGGTTGGAAAAAACCTCCAGAAGGCTATTGATGCAAGCTTCGGACCAGAAACTAGTAATGGAAGTACAGGTGCTGTCATTCGGGATTCAAATGGTATTTCGTTGCTGCTTCATATACATACATACATCATGTGGCCGATGCACCAACGGCCGAGGTTTTTTGGGGCTAAAGGAGGGTTTATTGTTAGTAAAACATATCGGCTGCAATGAGTTCAACATTCACTCAGATTGCCAGGAGGTTGTTGAAACAATGAGACAGGGAGGTTACTAAGCATCAGTGGGGGTGCCAATATATGATGAGTGTGCTCAGCATTCACTCAGATTGCCAGGAGGTTGTTGAAACAATGAGACAGGGGAGGTTAAGGAGGGTTTATTGTTAGTACAACATATCGGCTGCAATGAGTTCAACATTCACTCAGATTGCCAGGAGGTTGTTGAAACAATGAGACAGGGAGGTTACTCAGCATCAGTGGGGGTGCCAATATATGATGAGTGTGCTCAGCTATGGCAGGAGTTTCAATCTATATCTATAGAGCACTTCGACCGCTGACCGGGAAGTGAATCAGGTGGCACACGAACCAGCTAGTTGCTTTGTCTTTGAAAAATTCTTGTATCTGGTTCGATGAACTCAGAACCCCCTAGTTTCATTCTAGAAGTTTTGGTGAATGATGTAAATCTGCTTGAAATCAATGAAGAGTTTCATGAGGTTTTAAAAAAATCAGGAACTGCCATGTAGAGCTGATTCATAGTGGAAAATAAAATGAAGTAAAATAAAATGTCAGACTACTAATCTGTACCTCATAGTTTAATGAATGAAAGGCTTTTGCAGCAAACTAAGAAAATTGTAACAGTATCACACAATAGCAGTGCCACACTATTCATCAAAAAACAGCAGTCCACACTCAATAACAGATCAGAGAGAGTAATTAAACTTTCATTCAAGAGAGATGTGGCTGCTTAATCTGTATAGACATGTATTATATATGTGTTCTATTTTGTTCTGATAAGAAATACAAATACTAGGCACTTCAATTATAAGTGACTGGGTTCTTCAGAACTACTACTAGAGTTGAGTGAGGGGTTTCATGATTAGCAATTTTGCATCTGTAAAACCAATGCAAATCAAACGTATTGTCATTGGAATGTGAGCAATGTACAAAGTTTGTATGCTCTTTATAATTGCTAACATTGTGTTACCTCATCAGTTGATATAATGATATACATTGACATTAAAATAATTTGCAAATTCAAGATTTCTTTCCTTAAAAAGGATGTGCTAAGACAGTGTGGTAAACTATTTGTCTCCTATTACTTCTTGTACCATTCTGTTTAATCAGTATAATACACATTTGGAAGATCATATATGCGGCAATTGCATACATGAATCATGATATTATATTTACTGAGTACCACAATTGTCAATTTGTCATCCAAAGGTTGAGGCTCACATATATAAAGTCACCATTCAGTCCTTAATAACAATCTTGGTGACAAACTACTAAGTAGTTTCTCATAACAAAGAGACGAATACGTAGTAATTTTCAGTATGCAGATGATGAATGAACCACATATGTAGGCTGTGCCACCATTAGTAAGAAGGGAAAAACTCTGCAAAACAGAAACTTACTGGTTCATGAAACCACTGATCGATCTGCAGTTCAATCAGGATCTCCCTTCACCTTTGGGCAGCAGCGAGATCTCCCTTGAATTTTGACCGCTCCAGCACTGAGATGTCCATTGCCGGAAAGAGACGGAGCACAATCTTCTTCTTGGTATCCCGCACCTCCTTGTCCGCGGCGTCCTTCACGCGGGCGACGTCGGCCGCGTGCTCCTCCATGAGCCGGTCGACGGTGGTCGCATGATCCTCCTCGAGCCGAGCGACAGCCGCGGCGTGCTTGTCCTGGAGCTCAGCGATCTCGGCCTTGTGATGCTCCGCCGCGCGCTCTGCTGCCTTGCGATGGTCGTCCGCGAGTCGCCGGACCTCGGCCGCGTGGTGGGCACTTGCGGCGCTCAACGCCTCCTTGAGCTGGGCGACCTCCCCAATAGTCGCCTCCAGCTCCTTTCCCTTCTCGTCAAGCTCTGCCATGGCCTTCTTGGCCACCTCTAACGCCTCCGCAATGCAATCGACCAGCGTGTGCGTGTCGGAAAAGGATTTTCGTTTCCTCGTTGGTTCCTCCTGCACCATCGGCGGCGGCGGCGGCGGCGGTGACGGTGACGGTGGCGGCGGCAATGCCGGTGGCGGTGGCGGCGGCGGCGGGTCCTGCGGTGGCCCTGCTGCGGCGCCGGCCGCTTTGTGCAGACTGAACCGGGAGAGGAACAGCATGACAGTGTCCTGCAGCTTCTTCATCACCATGCCCGTGTCACTGGTCACCACCGGCATGCGGACAGCTGCTCGGCTCGGCTTCCCCACTTCACCGCGCATGGCCATGGCCTCGTCGACGGAGACCGGAGGAGGAAGAACCTGGACTTCCACTCCGGGTCAGGGGACCTTGGCACCATGCCATTGAAGAGGCATCTGCCCGGTCTGGACCTGAAGTGGTGCCAGCCCACAGATCCACCGTCGTGGGTGCATATGGAGAAGAAGGCGCGAAACGCCGGCAGCGACGGCTCGACGCCGGCGTCCTGGGAGAGGAGAACGAAGGCGGACAGGTAGGTCCACGCGTCAGGCGCGAGCTGGCTCGGAGCGAGGCCGTAGTGCCCCAGAACCTCCACGTAGAAGTCGTGTAGCGGCATCGTCATGCCGGCCGCCAGCGCGTCGGCGTAGACGAAAATGGTGCCCTCCGGCGGCGTCTGGCAGGCCACCCAGCGGCGGTCGAGGCTCATAGGAGTGTACTCGGAGGGGACCTTGTACTTTCCGCAGAGTTCTTGGAGCGCGCTCTGGTCGAAGAGCCTCGACGGCGTCCTCCCCGCCTCGGGCCAAGAGAAGCTGCTGATGATGGCTCCGTCGTCTTTGTCGCGGAAGAACTTGGCCGAGGTGGCGGCGTCGAGTCTTGCGTCCGCCCACGTGCAGAGCTCCACAACGGCGGAGGCTGCTGCCATTGGCGCCGGCTGGAGCGCACTGGCTGGCTGGGTGGGTGGAGAAGACGAACAGTATGGAACCAGGGCCTTGGAATTTGGGACGGCGGGCATTGGTTGGCGTAATGGCATGGCGATATAGGCTGCCTTTGCAGTAGTCCACCAGTCAAAAGTTAACAGTGCAAACTGCAATGGTTGACAAGACCCGACATCATAGCCCATGTCTCTCTCACAGTCAACTGTGCCATGTAGATGTGGCATCTTTTTTTTTTTTTTTGACATGGTAATACATTTCATAGATTAACAGTAAGAAGTTGTGTTAATGGTTACAGAGTTGAGCGCGCTCAAAAGAGGACACGTAAGAACATGTGCTGGATTAGCACAAACACATGAAGTATGTAAATCCCCTACATTCATAGCAGATAAGGCCTGCTTAGCTAAAGAGTCTGCCATTTGGTTATTGGCTCTTCTTATCCTGCGAACAGTGGAGTCTGAGCCTTGCACGAAAGAGTTGATCATTTGTGTATATGGCTTTAATCTCCACTCGGGGGGTTGGCGAGATCAGTGGAGTTGAGGAAGTTGACCAACTGCTGGTTGTCGGAGAAGAAGGTGACGTTGGAGAGGCGCATGTGTGCAGCGAGAGACGTGGCTAATGCCATGGCCACAGTCTCAGCCATGAAGACCGAAGACGAGACCTGCAAAGCCGCCTTGATGAAGAGACTCAGCGGTGGCTAAGAATCTGAGCAGATGAAGAAGACATCAAGCCCTGCGCTTCTGTGGTGCTGTACAGTAGTGTCCGGCAGCATGGAGGCGTCGGTGTAGCATCGAATTCCATGGACCGAGGCTAGAAATTGTACGAGCAGTCTGTCCACCATACCTGCAGAAGGACGAGATATACCTACGCTCGTGCAGTCCAAGTTTGCTACCATGCCGACATGTTGATGTTGGTGGGGAAGGTGCTGGTTGTAGACGGTACCTGCAGTGGGAGAGTTTGTACCTTGGGTAGGAGTCGAAGGAGCAGCCGGTGGTGTTGAAGGATGCAGCGAGCGATCAAGCACCTGTACTCCATGGGCATCGAAGTGGGTGGACATGTGCGCCTGAGCTGCCTTGTGTACCTGGAATGAAGTCCACATGTTTCTTTGGAAACGATAATCATTCCTAGCCTTCCATAAATACCAAAGAGTGAAAAGGATGGAGCATAGGGTGTGGTCAGGGGGATTGGTAGTAGTTAAAATTAGCAAAGCTCTTTGAACACCATCCTCAGTGTGAGTAATTTGATGAGTATTAAAAGGGGGGGTTAGAAGAGGCCCAAACCTGAGTGGGTAGATCACATTTGAAGAATAAATGGATGTCGTCCTCAACAGCCCCACAGTAGGAGCAAAGTTTGTCGATGTGGGTGGAGTACCTACCTGCTCTCTCTCCTGTAGCCAACGCCCTTCTTATGAGTCTCCAAGCAAAGGTTTTTAGGATGGGGGAATTAAGTTGGATTTCCAAACTTTTTGCAGGATGGTATTTGCTTCATCCGAAATACTTCTAGACCCATGAGTGGGGGAGGTTATGGGTCTTATTTGGGAGTCTAGATGGGTGTAAATGGCTTTAGTTGTGCAAACACCATTGGTGGCAGGGGTCCATCTAAGGATGTCCTGGTGGTCAGAGTCAACAATAGGAATGTTTTGGATGGCATTGACCGCGTGCTGGGTGAAGGTGGTGGTTAAGAGGTGGTTATTCCACTCATGGGTGTTAGGGAGCCAAAGGTCTAAAACTTTGGATGGGAGGGGAGAGTTTGTGACCGGAAGAAGGAGGTGGTCGTGGATATTCTCCCAGATGGGTGACCAAGGTGAGGACCCGGATGGAGGAGTTACCCGCATGAATTTGGTAAACCTGCATTGGAGCTTAAATGATGCGACGACCGCAAAGCGAAGACCGATAAATAGATTTGGGACATTGATTAGTAGCTGTCCAAAATGAATCATTTGGATAATATTTAGCTTTTAAAATAGAAGACAAAAAAGGATTTTTCATAGTAGCCACATTCCATGCCGATTGTATGATCAAACTCTTGTTGACAGTTTCCATGTCTCTAATTCCCAGACCTCCTTGTTCCTTGGACCTGCAAATATCTTGCCAAGCTCACGTATGCAATAGGGGAAGTGTCTTGTTCTTCTGAACCCCTGACCCACGGAACCTTGTGATGATACTATTAATCTTTGCAATGAAGGTTTTGGAAAAGAGGACAGTTGTCATATAGTAAATAGGGATAGAAGCAAGAACAGAATTGATATATTGTAGCCTACCCGGCATGGTTCGGTTTGTTAGCCTTAATGGTGCCAAATTTAGCAAAAAAAAACTTATTATAGATGAAATTGTAGGCCCCTGTTCTTGTCTTTGTGGTTGAAGATCATAGGATGGCCGAGATGCATGGTGTTAGGTTGGAGATCTTGCACAGGGGAAGATATTCTTAATGCTATTTTTAGTGGCGGTGGGGAACATGGCTGGCAAGTAGATGTAGCGCTCAACTCCTACTATATCGGATCGTTTGATAATCTTAGGCCCGCTTTGGAGCACCTTGATTTGAGAATCCTAGAGAGAAAAATCCATATATCTTTCAAACACTTTCAAACATGAGCTGCTTCCAACAGATTTTTGAATGCCGGGATGTCCACAGATCCGGGATCCAAACATAAAAATTAGACTTTTAGAATCGGATTTTCAAAATCCATCCGAATCTAGATTTTCAAAATCTAAAATCTGAACCAAACGGGGCCATACCCATTTTTCTGTTAGTGGAGTATTCAATCTAAGTTATTACACTTACTACCTTATGTTTTTAGCCGATTGAACTAAAACTATTAGCGTGGAAAATAACCTTTTTAAATTATGAGGTACCAAAATTCAAAATTTATAAAATATCAACATCCCATGTAAACGAAAACTCTAAAGTTTGAATTACAACCGTGAACTTAAAAATGTCACTTTAATAGCTTCAAATAAAAACTTATCAAATAGTCTTATTGAGCTTTACAATTTAGATATAAAGTTTATCATTGTTGCACTTTGTGTGCAAAGCTTATCACTTTTGTAACTCAAGGTTACGGATAATAGTTAAGGTTTTCCTAGAAAAAAGATAGTTAGGGTCACAATGGTCACTTTTAACTTTTCATTTCTATGCACTATACTTCTAAAAATATATATTATCATAAACTATGGTATCTAAAACCAATAGAAACATTTTGAGAGTCCTATAGCCAAAAAAAAATATTAAAGGATGTTTGACAACAAATCTACCCCGACAATTCTGTAGAAATAAATGTTTAATTATAGAAACAAACATATGAAAGTAGAAACAATAGATGTTATTTCCTCATTATTTTTATGTAAAATAGAACACAAAGGGAAAATTCCTATGTTCTTTCTTTATTTTTCCTACCATTAAAGGGAAATTTCGTCATTAATTTTATGCAAGCGATGCTAACACAATAATCCTTAAAAAGGAGCATCATCATATGCTTTTTCCTTTATTTTTCCTACCATTAAAGGGGCCCTAAATTTCCAACTAGGGGATTACATATCTACTAAATCTGTTCCAAATTATAATTGTTTGATTTGCTTCAACCCCATGTTTCAGCACTCTTCTTGTTTAAAAATTTATGCAAAACATCATTTACTTTGTCGTGGCAAGCTTTATTAATAAAAGTTTTTTTTTTTAAGAGTGACTTAAATGTAACAATGTTTGCAAAAAGATGAATAAGATGAGTGGTCAAACTTGAGGTTAAAAGTCAAATGAGATATAATTTGAAATGAATGGAGTATTTACCACTAATCCATGGTTAATGCATTAGTTGATGGAATATCTATCAACTAGAAATTTACATGGAATATCCATGGTTAATGTCTTCCTAATACTAACCTAGTAGCATTTTTTGGACCGTTGGTCATTCCATGCACAATTGGGGATAACAATTGCGTGTGTGTTTTTACTATTGGCCATTTTCTATCATGAATGGGAATAACAAGTGTAAACTTTAACGCGCGTCGGTCATGTTCACTGAGGCAGGGGAGCACCACCTGTCATGGTAGATGCGGTGATTAATTTAGGCGAAGCAGGGACTGTGGAAGCTCATTGGCAATCAGTTGATGCCTTGATGGAGACGATGACTTCAAAGTTTTTTTTTGACAAGGAACGTTGGATTGATTAGCAGCAAGATGCTGCTAGAACCCAGAGGGTAAAGATACAGAGTTCAGCGACCACAAGGGCCTGGCACCGTTGGCTCTCGATCAGATTATGACACAATACACTGTAGCAACAATGCTCAACTGATACTACAATGTAGCAAACGAGAAGGTAAAAAGTTGAGCTCACAACCGCTTGGCCTGTGAAATGCTTGCTTCACGGTACAGTGTCAAATGGTTTCCCGGGGTCGGCGGTGCCAAACAGGGCCTGGATGGGGCGTGGTCGCGCGCTTGTGGGAGTGCAACCGATGCACGATAATTGTGTTCAATAACCACAATTGCCTAGCAAATCCCTCGGTTTCGTACTCTAGGGGCCTGTTTGGACCGCTTAACTTAGATTTTAAGCCAAATAAACGGAATATTCCCGCCAAACAGTCTGTTTTTCCAATGGCGGTCTGGGAACGCAAACACAGCAAAATCGACTCCAACACTGCTTATCGAAAAGCGACTCCCGACTGCGCTTTTCTGAAAACGCGAGCGGCTTCCGACTGCCCCTCTTCCTGCACGGTGCTTGCCTGCCCGCCCGCGCTCTCCTCCCGTCCTCGCTGCACGCCCTCCTCGACGGCGTCCTCGGCGACATCGTCTCGTTCCTCCGCACCAAAGACGGCGCCCGCACGCAGGTGTTGTCATCCCGGTGGCATCCTCCTATGGCGCTGCTCCCCTCTCCACCTCGGCCTCGAGGCCCGTGGCCTGCAAGGCAGCAGCGGCATCGCCGGCAGCAAGATCTTGTGCCTCCTCTCGGCGCACCCAGGCCCTGCCACCGCTTCTCTGTCCCCTAGGACTCCTTCAACTACAGGGACATGCCCGACGTGATCACCATGGACAGCTGGTTCAAATCCCCCGCACTCGACGGACTGTAGCAGGTCTCGTCCCCGACGTCTTCTGCGCCGTCTCGGTGAGGAAGAGAAGATAGGAGCAAAAATTGTGTTAGAAGCTCTTTCTTGGTTCCTGATACAAAAGTGCTAGAGAGAAACTTTCTCAAATCTGGGCTTGGTTGATTTAGGATACCTACAAGGTTCCTATTGTATAAATGTTTTGCCACCAAACCTAAGGGTATATCAGACATTGTACGCCCATAACAGATAATCTATCCGAAATAATCAGAACAACCCAACACTTTGCTTATTGGGACAACAGATTCTCGGATCGTGGCGTACTCCCTCCGGTCCTTTGAAAACGTCGTTTTTACTTTTGGTTATCAAGTTTGACCATTTGTTTTATTTAAAAAAATTCTACAAACAATAAATTAAATAAATAATTATTAAAGTATCTCTAATGACAAAATAAGTCATAACAAAATAAATAATATTTATAAAAAAATTGAATAAGATGAGTGATCCAACGAGATGGCACGGAAAGTAGGGTGACACTCTCAAAGAGACAAAGGAATAGTTGGCTAAAGTTAAAATTTAACTTTGTACTTTTGTTTTGTGTTGTTATAATAAAAGCACAGTAGGAGCAGCCTGCTCCTCCTGTTTTTCTTAAAAAAAAAGTTAAAATTTTAGTATAGTGACCAAGAAATCACTACTACTTCACCATCATGCTCGACAAAAGATAAAAACATTTGCAAAAAAAAAAAAAAAAATCAGGATCAACCCACTTTGAACTGATCCCATCATGGTCACAGGTTCCTTCGCATGGAAGCAAGCTGGAGCTGACTTCTCTCCTCTGCTCCTCCGTAGTCCTGCAGCCGGACAGGGCAGCATGGATGAACACGCCGGCACGCCCGCTCTGGTCTGGTCATGACAAATGACAGATGACTGATGGCCGGCGACTCCTGCATCGGGCAGGTAGGCGTGGGGAGGGGACCGGCCGGCCGGGATGGCTGGGAATGGGATCGCGTCGTAGGCGTGCAGGTCGCTAGCATGCATCCATGGAGTCGCCGGCCAGGCAGCCCCGATTCACCTCTGTCCACCTCTCACGGCGATTCACCTCTGTCCACCTCTCACGGTTGTTCGAAGCAGCATGCATCCTCTCTTCTCCTACTACGCAGATGGAGATCGAGTAAATCCAACCACCAGCTACGGCCTACGGCCCTACTCCTACTATCTAGCGTAGGCGTAGGAGTAGACGCATACGGAGTATACTGCTACCCTATCGAGCCGTCTAAATACAAGCAACACTTTAATGTCATAGAAATTGCATTCAAGTTTCACATTAATCATTTTAATTTCAATGCAAAAAAAATGTTTAAATGTTCTATAGCAATTTATATGTTTCAGTTAAGCATCCACGTGTACCGGCGACTTCTCTTCCTCTGCTCGCTCCACCCCGTCCCCTTCCCTTCCGACTGCTCACCTCCATGCACCGCCGACGCGCACTGCCCTCCACCCATTTGGCATTGATGATCTATTAATCCCTCCTCTGATATATAAGGTTAACTGTATTCTCTCATTCCCAACTCAGATTAGAGTCCACCGAAGGAGCGGAGCAGTCATGGCCACGAGCTACCGGGAGCGGGCGAGGCCGCCTCCGCCGTCGCGAGCTGCCCCAGTGCCAGGATTCCGTCCGCCCGTCGTCGTGAGTCCGCCCGAGGTCATGGCTCCGCATCGTCGTTCGTCTGCGAGCGGTGGACGAGGTCGCGGCTCCGCGCTGCCGTCCATCCACGAGGCCTGCGCGAGGGCCGCCGGCGGGAGAAGGTCCATGGGCAGGCCATGACGGCGCAGCCGCGACACAGAGGTCGTCGCGCACCCCTCGACCAGGGCCACGAGCACGACATCCACCGCGGGCCCGAGCGCGAGATCCGCCGCCGCAGCCGCGAGCGCAAGCACGAGGTCCGTCACGGGCTCCGCCGCACGCTGGCAGCTGGGTGAGTTCACGGGTCGGGTATGGATCGTCCATGGCGGCCGTGGATTGAGCTCTGCCGCCATGATGCCCTGCCTTCTTCCTTGCGTGGCCACTGGTGCCGAGGCGGCCCCTTGGACGAACGCGGCGGCGAGCTGCGTCGGAGCGGGCCACAACGGCGAGGCGCTGTGGGAGCACGAGCGGCGGGCCGCTCCTCTGTGGATCCTCCGTGCGCCGCACGAGGGAGAGTTGCGAGGAAGACGAACGCTGCTGCCGTGCGTCTGCTGGTGAGAAGATAAGGGTGAGGAGAGAGAGGAAGAAAAGTAGGCGTGTGTCCGTTCTTTTTTTTTTTTTTTTTTGAAGGCATGCGTCCGTTTGCTCTTGGCAGATGAAGGTAACGAGGAGGGAGAGGAGGAAAATAAAGTGACAAAGAAAATAAAGATAAATAAAAATTAATAGGATGGTGTTATACCAAACGGCATCGGACGGTTGTATTTGTGTTCAAGATAAATAAACCAATTCTGTGTGGATGAAAATAAAGTGTCCATTTTGTTCAAATTACAGCATCAATCAATCAATCAACAGCAACTGTCTCCCTCCACGATGCCCTCACCTCTCAATGAGGAAAAAAAAATACCATGATCTGTTGATTGATTGATGTGTCGAAGACGATGAATAGCCCTAGGAACTAATATTAAATTAAATAAAAAATATATAAAAACCCCATAAATTTTGGGTGGTTTATTTATTATTAGTTAATATTAGAACTACGATAATCATTGCCAATTCGACAATACCCATATGTATACATCTCCTAATTCTTAGTGATTGCAACGCTGCGAGTCCTCCTAGTTTATATGTTTACAAGCAACACTTTTACTATCTACTATAAACTTTAATATTTATGATTAAACAATCATTACAAATCCCAAGAGGTGTCCACACACGTCTTTGTGACAAACGAGACGATAGCTTGCACGTTCAGCATCGATCCGAAGGTCCTATATGTAGATTGCTAAACATGTTCGCTGAGGTTTCATCAATTTGTGATCTAATGTGGTGTAGCATTAGAGCAAGATTAATAATCTCGCCGGGCGAAGCGGGCGTATAGAGCTCAGCTCAAGTCGCTGTCCGGGTTTGGCGGACCCATCAGATTTAATGCTAGCTTCTCCTTGCACCGCGGAGCGAATGGGAGTCCAAAGCAATCGTTCATTTAATGCATGCTTTCTCCCAAGTCGCCGCTAGCTTCTCTCTCTTCATTTCTCTCGACCAAGCATCATTTTTTCGACCGGTTGACGATGCGCCCGCTCACGTAAGCTTATTATACTTGCTCTTACGGGGATTGTTTGACACTAATGTGAAACACAACTTTAAATGGCTATCAAAAGTTTTTTAACAGAGGTGGTGACAGAGTCCACCTCTAGAAAATGGTATATCTACCAAGAGCAAGTATTATGAGTGATTTTTAGCCCGCTGCAAGGCCACCACGTTAGACATAATCAGCCACGTTAGGAGAGAGACGGGAGAGCGAGCGATAATTATTTCTCCGACTATAGCACATGTTACAAGAAAAAAAGTCGCATTTCTTTCTTCTATCCAATCCAGTAAATGCCTGTATTTTTGTTTCAACCGGTCTCCTAGCCAACCTACTGTATGTACGGGCTATATTGTTAACTGCAAGTGACATGGCGATTGGATTCAGCCAGCAGCCGGCTGAATTATTAAACATGCTCTAATAAAAAAAACGAAGGTAGGTAGACTATAATGTCCACCAAAAAATACCCTCGTTGAATCCTAAGCCCACCATGTTACAATGCCAAGCCCATCATAGAGATTCACTTGCTTGTAAGACCCGATATAGAGTACAGTGCTATTCGCCCCGCTTGAGCCTGTTCACCTATGGCGGTGGCAGATCCAAACTCCAAGCCGAACCTACCACCCATGGATGATATTTGGGGCACCACTTTGATAATGATGAGTAGACATGGTGAAGGGAACAACTATGAAGATGGAGACCATGGAGGTGACGAGGATGCCCCACATTGCGGCGTCGAGGTGAGGTTGCCCTGCCCGATGGAGTCGAGTGCAAGGTCACTATTCTCGACCGCGTAAAAAATGAGGTCATCTTGTGGTGTAATGTTTTGAGCATCGATGTGGGACCAGGTTCTTGTGTGTTTTGTACATGACATATATTCACTATTCCTTTTCTCGTAATTTTAATTTCCTAATTGGTGGCCTATTATTTTTAAGTAGAGTATTATTGTCGTAAAAACTATTTTTTTCTTGCCACATTATAAAATTATAACAAAATATTCAAATATTAATCGCACAAATAAAAAAAAAAATATATGACTGATTGAAACATCCCATTCTGTGGGCGATGGCAGAAATTGTAAGCAAAGTTTAAGTAAAGACATTTCACATGTTGCATACTATCTCCTCTTTATTTTATTTTCGAAATTGTATTTACAGTAATAATCTGTTCATTGAAGCCAAACGCCACAGGCATCCATTGGATCTGCTCCCCACTTCGTCCCTTCCCTTCCCCACTTCCCGTGGTCGCCGTTCTGTTCCCCATTTCCCCTCCCGCCGCAGCATCCAGTCCATGGCGTCCTCTGCAGCCCCGCTCCACAGCACCCCGCCGTCGCCCTCGCACACGCGCTAAGCGAACTCCCCGCTGCACGCGCGAAGCCGCCGGTGAGAAGCTTCGAACCCGCTGCAAGATTTCGTTGCGCCGGCGCTCACCTCGTACTCGTCGGCAGCAATGTCGGCTCCCTCCTCCAGCTCCTGCGAGGTCGTCGACCTCGGCCTGGCAGCGATCAGCGACGACGCAACCTCACAGCTCTTCTTCAGCGGCGGCGGCGGCGGCAGTGACTTTTCTTGGCCGGCGGCGGCGGAGATCGAGTCCAAGCTGAAGAAGCAAGAATCGTTGGTTGCCCTGTGCGACAAGCACGGGGTGCCCAGGGAGTTCAAGCCGGTGAGCGCCAGCATCTTGGGGTGCGCGGCGTGTGAGACGCCGCCTCAGGGTTCGAATGCCCTGTGCATCTACTCCGACGCGCTGGAGGCCGGTCTGCGGTTCCCACTCCATGATTTCTACATAAAGCTTCTCCGTCACTACGGCCTGGCACCGAGCCAGTTGGTGCCAAATGCGTGGAAGTACATGGCTGCCTTCGTGGCGCGCTGCAAGGATGCCGGCGTGGAGCCGCTGGTGTCCGTCTTCCGATACTTCTTCTCTGTGTGCGCGCACAAGCGCAAGAACAAGCCATTGGGGTGGCACCATTTCTCACCCTGCGGCGGCCGTCCTCGCCTCTTCTCCGGCACTCTGCCCACCAGGATTGGCTGGAAAGCAAGGTTTTTCTTCCTTGAGTCCCCGGAGAAGATGCCATGGAAGTGCCAGGTGGCGTGGGGCAAGCCCAGGATGGAGAATGCCCGCATAGTGCAGCTCACGGATGGGGCGATAGAGAAGCTGAAGCTTATGCCATGCATTGATTTCAAGGACTTATTCAGCCACCATGCCCCGCCCGTCGGTGCTCTCACCCAACTGCAGATGCTCTCCATGCCCGTGCCCATGGCGAAACCGGAATGCGCAGCGGCTGGGGCTCTAGCTCTCACCTCGCCGCACCCTCTGCACGCGACGTTGGAAGCTAGAGCCAGAGCAGCCAGCGCCGCCGACCCTGCCAGCGAGGGTGACGACTTGACATGGCAGACACGGGGGAAGCGCAGGTGTCGGGGTCTGCATGCGGCGTCCGTGACCGTGACTCCTCCAATGCCTCAAAGCCTTGCCATTTCTGCTGTGCCACCACCACAGGGAATGGAAATGACACCATGTGAGATGTGGTTTGATGGAGCCTGTGGCAGCAGTGAGATCTCCATGCCACCATGGATTTGTTCAAGTGACGCGCTCTATATGTACGATGCTATGATGGCAATTGATACTGAAAGGGCCCGATTGCAAGATGAGCAGCAGGCGATAGAGGCCAAGGCAGCCCAGGAGATCGCCCACCTTCAGGGTCAGCTGCAACAGGCCGTGCATCGAGAACAACAGGCCAACGCCGCGGTTGCCAAGTTCATGGACTGCTTGGTTGCAGCCAGAGATGAGAATGCACAGCTCAAGGAGAATTACGCCTCTGAGATCACCAATCTCAATCAGAAGCACGCCTCCGAGGTCGCCAAGCTCCAGGAGGAGCATCACAAGGCATGCACTGCACATGCCGAGAAGGTGAAGGCAGAGTGCATGGCCCAGATTGCTACGCTCGAGGAGAAGCACGCTACTGAGGTTGCCAAGCTCAACCAGGCGCATGATGCTGCTGTCACGTGGCTCAGGGAGGAGCATGAGGTCGAGGTTGCCCGCGTGAAACACGCTGCAGAGGCGGAGGCGGTGGATGTGGTGCAGGATGCAAAGAAGGAAATAGCGCTTGCCCTGTTCCCAGACCTGGATGTCTCATTGCTGTGATCAGGTCATGAACAAGTAAGTTATTTATGATCTTGCATCTTATGTTATTCATTTTTTGGTGTGTGTTTCAGTTTTTCTAGAGTATTCTGGTTTTTATATTTAGCTCTAATTAATGCCATAGAGTACATATGTGGTTTTATTATCTGCCTACTGGAAATTATTAGATCTGTGAATTGTGATCCATCTTTCAGTTATGAGAAATTATTTTACACCAGCATGTTTGGAAATGTGACAGTATATCATATTGATCCTTGTAAAAGGAAGTTTTTTTTTCTTTGTTCTCTCTGAATACGTAAGTGATGAATTCCAGTTTATTTAGTGATGTGGTTGAATCTTATAAGGTTTACATATGTCATATAACTGAGAATCTTTGACTACTTGAGTTTCAATGTTCACTTGACTATATTTGGGGAAAAAAGAGACTCATTAATATATGACCAGTTTTTTTATCAAAAAGCCTCTCGTTGTCACAAACATAGAGTTGTTTTGGCCAATCCTCCTTTTACTTGCGGATTGACTATCCATCATGTCTTTTATCTATCTTTATTCTGCTGATTCTGATTTTAATTTGAGTTTTTGCTTATAACTTTACTAGGTTTGGGTAAAAAGAGAGTTGTTAAATATATGAGCAGCTTATCATAAAGCCTTCGTTGTCACAAAAGAGTTGTGTTGACCGATCCTCTTTTAACTTACTGACTGACTATCCATCATATCTTCACCTATCTTTTTTATTCTACTGATTCTAATTATAATTTGAGCTTTGCTTACAATTTATAAAGAAAAAAACAGTTTTTGTTTCTCTGTTGCCTTTCGGTCATTTATTGGATATGATATTAACTATGGACCACAATAATAGTTTTTGTCATTGGACTATTATGTGATTAAAGAATTGCCCATTTATGGAGCTTATAAACCCGTAGATATTTTGTGCTCTAAACTTCTAAAATTAAATTAAATAGTTTCAGCCCTGCAAATGAAACAATTCGGAGAAGAGACTGATGCATCGCACTTATGTAACTAGATTGTCTCATATCTACCTGTTTATATATTATGAGGTGCACCTTCGAATACTATTCAATTGTATCTTTGAACTGACACATGGTCCTTGCAGCCTTCCTGAAGCATTCTGGAAAGAGCTTGATCAAGTGAATAGCTGTGGAAAAACAGAAACGATCTCAAAGTTGAGCATGTCGGTGTTGTAGCACTCTTTGGTGTTGACCTGTATGTGCGGTTCTGCGCCAGTGAGATTGTTATTAGCAGGGGTAATACCTCGATATCAAAGAGTTGCGCAACACCAGCATATTCAAATCATTTCTGTTCTTCACAGCTGCTCCACTTGATCAAGTTCTTTCCAGATTGCTTCATAGCGATCAGGAACTTGCAGCTGTGTATAGTGATTAAAAACAAGAGTAGAAACAATAATATGAGAAAAATAATTTATCACACTCCACCAGAAGGCTTATGTTTAGAGATTATTGCAATGGCAATGTGTACTGTCTAATATATGCCAACTGTTAGATAAACTTTATTCTTATAAGAAGTAGGTACTAAAATTCAACTACAAAACGCAAACAAGACTGTACACAATTGCTAGTCTGTCTTCATGGAACACCTCACTCCAAATGTTTGTTCACTAGCAAGAAACAATTAATCCTGAAACCTCTCACTCCAGCCTTAGCTCTAGAGAATTCTGCTGTGTATAATTTACTTGCTTAGTATTTGTATCTGTAGAGGTCACATAATAATCTATATATGTCTAAAGCATGTAGATCCCACAAAGCTTAGCATTGATGAAACTATGAGCCGCAGATTAGTAGACTGATATCTAACTATTCGATTATAAATTGGCTTATTTTTTATTCTATATTTTTGTGTTTCTGTTTTGCCAGGGTATTTTGGTTTTCATATTTAGCTCTGATTACAGGCATGGACTACATATGTGGTTCATCATCTGCTTACTCACTCGGTGATTGATGTGTATACTGCCTAAAATGAAGCATAGAATCAAAATCACGCTGTTTTATCACACCCACTAAGAAAGGAGGGTGAGGTTTGGAAATTATTGCAATGACAATGTGCACTTTCTGACATATGTCTTTTGCTAAGGAAAATATATCCGCAAAGAGCAAATTGGACTATATACATTATTACAAGTCTTTAGTTCATAAAACACCTCACTGCATTTTGTCATGAAACTCCTAACTCTATTCTTAGCTCTGTAGAGTTCTATCGCTTGTAATTTAGTTGCCTAGTACTTGTATCTGTAGATGAGATAATAATTTACATGTCTGGAGGAGCAGGTTGACTTATCTTGACTTAAATTTCTATTACTCTGTTGGAGCTGTTATGGACCGCTGCTTTGGATAACTGTCTTAATTTTCTCTGTTTGCGGCATAGCCTAGTATTGATCAAATTGTGAGCTAGTAGTCTGATTGTTGATTTTTTTTTTAATTATGAATCAGGTCTACATGTAGGAGTTCCTTATTTTGTCGATCACCACCCTTCATATGAAGAACTCCCGTCTGTTCCGAAACTATGGAGAAGAACCAAACAACCTGGTGAAGATGATTTTGGCATGTCCATGGACCATGGTGTAGCTCCGGAGTGTATGCACGTCATCAGTTTGTTATATTCTCGTCCTTTATATGTAATGAATGATTAGATTGACGAGTGAGTACTGGTGTAGTAGACCTAGTGGTCTTTTCAATGTCGAACTGTTTTAACCTGTCAACAAGATTACATCCAGGATAAGTAGGATGATCCCTAGCTGCAATGCTCCTCGAGCCTTCCCCTTGATCTAGTTCAGTGAAACAAAAACACTACATTGTGCCATTGCTGATGATAATGGAAATGGGGTGGAAAATTGGGATAATGCGTCTCATTATGCAACACACATGACTCTGGGCTGAGTGATGGTTTTCTCTTTGTCACGGTGCCTTTCCTAATGAAGGCATGCATGAGTCCATGTGAACTGAGGCACTACTTAACCTTGTTTGAGATGAAGCTTTTAATTGACCCTGTTTAGATCATGGTCAGGTTGTTTGGATACACATGGAGCTAATAGTTGGTGTGGGCTAGGTGTTTATTGGATCAGCAGCAGAAATATGCAATGCATTAGAGGTTTTGTTTATTGTGTTCTTTCTTTAATGTTTTATTAGGTTGCATGTAGACAGAGATGGTTAGAAGGACAAATTTTTTTTTTCAATCTATTAGCTGTTACTATTAGCTGGATTGAGATACTGAACTGTTAGGTGAGTGGATCTAAACTAATATAGAGAAGCAGGGTCTATAAAGCTGTGTTATTTTTGACTGTTTGTTCATGATGCTTGAAGTGTAGTGACGTTTGGCTTTGTAATATTTGGCTGGAGTTTCTAATGCACTAGGCAACCCATGCTGATAACAAGTGCTGTTGAATGTTGCCTACTTATGGAGATTTTACAGTATTCACCTACATTTTTTTTCGCAAGATAGCATGTGTGAGAAGCAGGGTCTATAAAGCTGTGTTATTTTTGACTGTTTGTTCATGATGCTTGAAGTGTAGTGACGTTTGGCTTTGTAATATTTGGCTGGAGTTTCTAATGCACTAGGCAACCCATGCTGATAACAAGTGCTGTTGAATGTTGCCTACTTATGGAGATTTTACAGTATTCACGTACATTTTTTTTTTTCGCAAGATAGCATGTGTGTTTAGCTTTTATAGTACTGTTCAGGGTTTGTCATTTTCTTTTTTGATGTGGGTGTGTTTGGGAGGGGGTGTGGGGTTATCAGATACATCTGCAATGTCAATGAATGTAGGAATCCTAGTAAGGCAACTAGTTTCACGAACTTTCTAGTATTTGTAACTTGTTATTGTAGCTTTCTCTGTAAAGTAATTCTTTTCGAACAAGTGTATGATAAAAGATTGTTATCTTTTCCTGTAAAAGGCAAGGTTAACCAAATAACTATTCCCCCTTGAGGTTTTTCTATTTCAGCTTCATGAGTCCTAGGAAAGCACTGATATCCAACATCCCTTATTCATCAGTGAACAGCAGTATCATCATTCTCTGCCTTTTCGTAGGGGGAGTAGCAGGTGGAAGGTTCAGTGGAGGGAGCATGATATAGACACGGGTAGAAGCTTGGCCTAAGAGTTTGCATTACATGACAGGAAAGTAGGTCTTTAGAGTTTGCATTACAATTTACATGATATCAGTGAACAGCAGATTATTATCCTCTGAACTGAATGCGATCATCCCTCCTGCGAGCCTGTGAATCCGGGTTCTTCTGTTTCCTACTGCCTTGGTGCTCGGTCATTTAAGTGCCAGGGGCGTTCCTCGTCTCGTCTGATGGCCGTGCGGCTGCCGGCACATGTTGGAGGAGATTGATCGAAAGAAGGAAACTCGAAAAAGTTCAGGAACTGAATGAATGGGTGAAGTTCAGTCCAGAGATTGATTGAAAATAGGAAACTCGAAAAAATTCAGAAAATGACCCCAGCCTGCCTCAGCTTGGCTTCGAATTTGGATTTCTGCAAGCTTTCCCACTCCTGTATCTTCACTTCCTTCCTCTGATATCTGCGGGCATCAGGCCATGCACATGATAATAAGGAATTAGAAGCCACTGAATTAGTATATGATCAGAAGAGTTACTGAAGAGATTTATGTACCAAGTTAGCATCAGCAACAGAGATTCGGAGTGTTTTCATCGAAATTCTATTGTTTATTGTCACGCTGGATTTTGTTTTCTTTTTCTTGCTCACCTTGACGCGAGTTTACACTTGTTGGATTCTTCCCACGCGGTGGCGCGAGCTTCGAACGCCTTCCTCTTGATCTCCTCGTCGATGGCACCGGCGTCCTTCTCCGGCGACGCGGCGGCGAGGAGTCTCTCCTCCTTACTGGCCCACGACGCGATGTTCATCTTGCCGAGCTGCAGGCCGAGCGCGGCGATCTCCCGCCGCGTCCTGAGCCGGAGCTCCCGCTCCGACGCGGAGGATGAGGCCGAGGACGCGCTGCCGCCGCCCCGGGGACTGGACGGCACCGAGCAGAGCGGGCTGAGCGACGGCGTGGCGGCGCCGGCCGGCAGGAGTGCCGCTGCGCGACTGCTCCTGGCTCGCGATCGGCGTCATCTCCGTCCCGACGTCCCGCATTGACACCGACATCGACACCGCCGGCGACGAGAAGCGGAGCTTTTCTTCTGCGACGGCTTGCTCGCCGTCGCCGGCCCAGTCACCGACGACGATGGCGACGAGGACTTCGACGATAGATCTGTCAGCGCGCTCACGGTCGCGCTCGCGGACGAGGCGCCCCTGGACGCGATCGCGGACTCCGGCGCGACGCGGCCGCCGGTGCCGCCGCTGAGGCATTGCGGCGCGGCGGCGGTGGGCGGCTTCTTGGAGAAGATGGGGTTGGAGTGGACGACGTGTCGCCCCGCGATCCACTTCTCCGCGTCGTTCCTCTTGGACGGCACCAGCTGCCCGGAAGAAGGGCGCGGTCGACACCGCCGCCGCCGAAGCCGAAGCTGCCCGCGCCGTTGTCAATGCCGCTGTCGCTGCCACTCCCCCCACCGCAGCTGCGGCTGCGCACCGCCCTGCCGTGGCTGGCGTCGGAGCGCGACCGGGACGAGTCCGACCGGTGGTCCTTGGGGTACTCTGCACACACACGTACAGGCGATCAAATCGCTCGCTTACTTGATTCATCGGAATCTTTACGCGTGGCCGGCGTCAGAGGGAGCAACGAACGCACCTTCGTCGAGCTCTTGCGGCAGGAGGCTGTTGTCGTCGTCGTCGTCGTCGAGCCTCGACGACGGTGGTGACGCCCGTGGCGACTTGCGAGCAGACTCGTCCTTGTTGCCGGAACCCAGGAGCTTCATCCTGAGCTTGGTTGGAGAGATGACCCGCATCTACATCCAGCCAGAAATCCAAATCCATGCATTACACAAGAACAAAGATTGGATTGAAAAAGAAAAGAACAAGAATTTTAATATCCCACAAAATAGCAGCACTACTAGAGCATCAGGAGATTTTTAAAGCGGTTAAAGATGGAGCCTTTTATCTGTGTGCCCTTACAAAAGTTTACTTCATTCTGTGTATCTCTCGAAAGTTTTTCTTTACCTGTGTGCCCAATTTGAATTTCGTTTTGTCCCACATACCCTTCCGTCCAACTTTATCCCTAACGGTGTCAAAGTGCAGTGGTAAAAGTCCAAAGTGCCCTTCTTTTCCTACAGCTCAATGCTTCTTCTACTCAATGATGTGTGGACCCCACAGGTGAGATCCTTCTTCCATCTCTAGCTCGCACGAGGTGGACGGCTTCCGTGGCGGCGCGCCTCTCGCGCCGCGCTCTCCTCCTCCGCCGTTGTGTGGCCTCGACGCCGCGCTCGCGCCCTCCTCCTCCGTGGCGCTGGCGGTACCCTAGGCGCCGGACGTGGGCGGCGGGGCGAGGTCGCCGCACCTTGGTCCCGATCTCCGCGACCGTCCGGAGCACCCAGCCCGCGCCCACGGCGACCAGCGGGCCTCCACCGCACACACACCTCGGGGACGGCCTGCGTGAGCACACCCGGGTCCTTGGCCTCACCCGCGCACGCGGCGCACCCGCGCGGCCTATCTGGCCGCCGCCGTGTGCTTGGCCTCCTTGTCCTCCACCCGCTGCCGGAGCCGCCGGCGGTAGCGACGCCCGCCCCCAGCCGGTATCGCCGCCGCCTGCTCAGATGCGCCGCCGCCGCTTCCCTCGATGCGCCGCCGCCGCCGCGCCAAGAGCTCGATGCGCCGCTTCCCGCCCCGCGATCGCCGACCTCGCGCGCCTAGGATTTGGGTGCGGAGGAGCTCGGTCTTGGTCACAGGGAACGAGTCGGGAGGATGCGCTCGGTCTCGGTCACGCGAGCGGTCACGGGAGGAAGCGGAAGGGCAGGATGGTCATTTTCACTCTGTGGCCCCACTCGTCAGTCCGCCCAAACGGAGGAAAGCAACCGGATGATAGATGTAACGTAACCTCCTAATTATCGGGCCCACCGCACTGTCTTTGTCCCAAAGACCTCGACAAATGTGCGGATGCACCCAATAACTTAAGAAGCTCTGTCGGGTGTCATCGAAAACCCGATTACACCACTCTCATACCAGGATCAACAAAGGAGTAGCTACAACATTACAACATTTGTTATAAAAATACAGATCAGAGTGCGGAAGAATAATAACATTAATTTTTCAAATTGTGAACAAGCTACATTTGAGTAAACTTAACTTATTTGCGGAAGATGAGTATAACTAAAGGAGACATCCAAGTCATGTCGAGCCCACCGACACAACTTTGGGTAACAGCACGAGTCAACACCTGCAACAAGGGTTAACAAACCTTGAGTACACAATGTACTCCGCAAGACTTACCCGACAAAAGAAAAGACTCCAAGGATATGCTGGCTTAAGGGAAGTAGAGCTAGAAAAGGGAAGTTTGCGGAAAAGCTTACTACAAGTGGATCCTTACTTTCAATATTTTTAGCATCAATCTTTGTTGAATCATAATAAAGCTAGATTTGCACCTGTTCTATCTCAAACACTTTTTAAAGCAACACAATTTATTATGCCAACTTTCTTTCTCAAAACATAATCCATCATTTACTACGATGAAAGGACAGAAGAACGGGTCTCCATAACCGAGAAGCAACGGCGATTCATGAACCGATTATACCCAGCTGGGGATCCCTAACCACACGACATATGTAGTACCCAAACTTGCATATATCAACCTTTTCTCAGATTTGTCCAAAACGGGAACGAGGCCTGCGCCACCCGAGAATACCGTACACCTCCAATCCGGGACTTTAACCCACGAGGGTAACATGTACTCCCGCCATCTCTCCACTCCCAGTGCGTGGTTGCCATTCCCGATTTGGCTCCACCGAGATCCGGCCTACCGAGAGTATGTGGCTAGTTAGGGTCGACCGATGCAGGGTGATCGCGGTCGAGGCGTGCCTTTGCCGGAAGGCCTCAGCGCACTACTTGCGTTCAAAAGTCCCGAACTTAACAATCCAAACAACGGACGGTCCTTAAACGACCAACACGGGACAAGCACGGCTAGGTATCCCGCCGGCTTTCAACCTACGCCCCGTCCCGATCTCAAATTCATCACTACCATATGTATTCTCTTGAACCACCATCAGGGTGTTCTCTTTTCCCATAGCCAGGAGGAACAAGGATAAAACTTATATCTCGCGAACGATGAAGCCATCATTCGACTTCTACCGAAGTCTAGGCATTACTAAGCATAAGATATCGACCTACTCATACTAGTGGGATAAACTCTGGAAAAACTGTAGATCAAGGTAATCATGCAGCAACGGTATCAACCAACTCCTACTAACTTAATGCACATTGCACTAGACTTAAAGTGATTAAAATATTTATAAAACAGAGAAGGGTTTATGCTCCGGGGCTTGCCTTTATTGCGGGGAAAGTCGATTAGAAGTTGGATCGCCAACGTCAAACTTGACACCGACACCTCGGGTGAAAGAATCTTCTTCAAGCTCGACCATCATGAACCATCTCACTCTCGTATATTCTACATGTAGATGATGATGCATGCTTTAGCATGATGGAATGATAAACATGATGCTCGATGGATACATGAAATGATAAACATCTTGAGTACAACTTTCCTTCACGATAAAGTTGCAACCCAACAAAACCAACTTGTTGAACTACTCTACAAGATATCATCACCATTGCCTAAGGAGTTCTTAAGGACCACTTGATTGTGATTTGATCCAAGATTCACAAAACAATCCAAAAGCACACATCAAACCTAGGTCATTTATACTAACTACTCTCTTTTTAATTAAACAAATAAAGCATAAAAAAGAAAATAATTTAAACATTTTAAAATGACTCCAAACTTTTTATACAAGTAGATCACATCATAAAAACAGCACCAAATAAATTTTCATGATTTTTGAATAAATAGAATAATTATTAAAAATCAAGGAAGATGCATTTTTCAATTAAAGATTGTATTTTTGAATCATGCAAAAACTACTCAAAATCAAAGTTTCAAATTTTTCATGGATTCATATACTCATAAGAAGCTTCTACAAAAATTTTCAGAATTTTTAAAGCTAAACTTGATTTTATATGAAATTTACAAAAACAGGTACTATTCAAATAATTAAAACTGAATAAAACCTTGCATAAAAGAAAAAGACACACGGACCGAAACTAGCCCAGCACTGTGCGGCCCATACTGTTCAAGAGGCCCAGTTACTGTTTACCATGGGCCGAATTTATTTTTATTTTGGCCCAAGATTTAATTCGGCCCAACACTATTTCTCTTGGGCCGGCCCATACGCCACTGTTGTCAGGCACAGCATCGTGGCCTTGCCACTCGTGGGCGGGCCACCGCAAGCATGGTCATCGGGCGGTGGTGGTGGGCGGCACGCCGGCGTTCCGGCGACGGTGGTGCGGTAAAGGGAAAAGAAGAAGGGCAAGGAGGGGCAGTGGCTCACCAGAGACACGGTGCGCACGATGGATTGGACGGAGGGTGGCCGGAGGGGGTTCGACGACGGTGATGGCGGGCGGCGGCGGATCGGCACGGCGGCACGACGGCGTTCCGACGGCTACAAGCTTCAACTGGGTAAACGGGGAGGTCGATCACAACCACATCATCAAGACGTTTCAAAATGGCAAGCTGGTTAGCCAAGAAGCTCACCGGTGAAGGATGTTCGACGGCGGCGGCTCACGGTGGCGCAGCACGACGGCGTCGAGGAAGAAAGGCTCGTACGCGGGCTAGGAAGGGAGAAAGGGGTTGCGGCCGGGGTCAGAAGAAGCGTAAGGAGGTTGCGGAGGTGATGTTGAAGTGAAACGGCGAGCGGTGGAGCACTGGCGGCGTATCACGGCGGCGGAAAAGGTCGTCGGCGGCGGCTAGGTTTTCGGAAAAACGAGGAAATGACGACGATGGCCGAGTGATATAAGGAATGGAGGGCATGGACAGGTGGAGGAAGGGTTCGCGAACCTGGCCAGCTGCCCCCCCGACGCGACGCGCTCGCCGGAACGAAGCGAGAACGGCCACGGCAGACGCCAAAGAGCGGCCTAAGCATGGAGGGAAACAGGGGAAATCCCTCATTTCTTGTAGCATCCAAACTTAACCTTTTTCTGAAATTCATCAAATTCTCCCCAAATTTGAACTGAACTTGAAAAATTCCAAAAAAGTAACCCCCTTAATTTTTCAAGATCTACAAATTTCATAATAGGAAGATTTTCAAAATCAGCCCCTAAATAGGACTTTTTGAAAAGCAGTTCAAAATTTTGAAATTTGAATTCAAAATTACTTTTAAAATCATGTAATAACTTGAAAAACTTTGTACATGACTTTTGTTCATCTCAACAAGATATACGAACTAGGTTTTGGAAATTTTTGCAAATTTTGCTTAGATTTTGAAATAGAGTTTTTAAATCAAAAGGGGACAAAACCCTAGTTTTGGTATTTTCAAAATTACTCTAAATTTTTGAACTAAACTTTGAAAACTCAAAATACCAACTTTGTTCAACTTTGAAAACTCTACAAATTTTCTTTAATAACCATACCCAAATTCTTTATAAATTTTAAATAAAAGAAAAGGGGGTAAAAGAGGGAATGGGATTTAGGGGTTTTAGGAGTTCAATTCAAATTTGAATTTGATTCAAATTTCAGATTCCCAACCTATACTATCCAACCATCATTCCACAACACACTTAGGATAAAAAACATAAAATAAACTTAATTTTGTCTAATCCAAGACTTAGCGGTAAGTAACACACGGGGTGTTACAATAGACGGAAGGGCATGGAGGACAAGATGAAATTGGAGTTGGGCACACGGTAAAGATGAACTTCGGAGGGCCATGTAGATCCAACCAAACTTTTTAAGGGCACATAGGTAAAAGTCTCTCAAAGATGCGATTCTCGATGATGCATCGGAGGCAATTGATGTTGATAGTGTGTGTGATGTTGGAGGGTTCGGACCCGATCGGTGATGATATCGGCATCTCTTTCTTTCGCCTACGTGCACAAATTGATAAACATGTGCTTCCTTTTTAATTTTTGCACAACCGTAAGCAATGGCACAATACACACAACACAAAACAAGCAAAATTTGCAGAACACAAGTGCTTTCCATTGCGGCGACCTCCATGCTCCCTGTTCACGGAGAGGCTTAGCTTCTTTTGGAGATGGTGCATCACCCTCTCCCCACCACCCTCTTCCAGGGCAAGGCTGCAGCGCCCGGCCGCCGCCCCGCCGGCTCTGGCGCCCCCACCGCTGCTCCCCCAACCCATCTCCTCGGCCGGCACTCTCTCACCGCTGCTCCTCCGCTCCGACGGCCATCTTCCCCCCCTTCCCTCGCTTCGTGCGTGAAAGTCACACCCCGCAAAAACACACGGAGACGTTCTCTGCCGCCTCGCTCAACACGATCCGTGACCGGCACTCCAAACCCGGATGGGCCAAGAGACGTTGTTGAGCAAGGATCCAAGGATGGACGCCTTGATGGCGCGCCCTCCAAAGGCGCTCACCAGGGCGACGACCCGCCGTCGACGTTGGTGTGGAGGACGTCAGGGACGAGGATGAGGACGCTTGTTGCTGCGATGCTCGCGAGACAAGCGCTAGACCTTAGAGCGGAGCTCGTCGGCGAGGGTGACCACTTAGGGCGCCCCACCCGTGATCTGTAGCCGCCGTCTCGAGCATGGTGAAGCAGCGCCCCGCTCGGGCCGGATGTCGTCGACGCGGATTCCTTCCAAGTAGGAGACGCGGTGGCGATGTCGGAGATGAACTCCGCTGAGGAAGACTCCATGGCGTGTAGGCGTCGGTCGACCGGGCGGCGCTCGGCCAAAGACGAGCACGATCCGGCTCGACGAAGCGCCGATTCCAACTTTCATTGTGCTCATCGGCGGCGATTGAGGTCGGACTTGGTTTGGCGGATCTCGTCGAGGACGAGTTGGAGATTGGGATCCATGGCGCCGAAGAGTCTTCGCCTGAATCTAGTGTAGTGCTTGTGGTGGATCTGATTGGGTTCCGCACTGGATCCGGGGAAAGGTAGGTGGTTAGGCAATCGATACCAATTGTTAGCAAGGGATGATCCTACCAACGAATCAAAGAACAGAGATATAGTGTCTAGGGTTCTAGATTACTTGACTGGAAATCAAATCAACATCTCAAATTCATTCTGCCAGAGGAATTGTAAGACACGGAAGAACTAGGAAGAACTAGAAGTGGAAAAATTACATTATCACTAGCGGGTGCCCCGTCGCGAAGCACGGGTAGCAAGCCTACATGTTGGGAAAAATAACATTAGTTTGAGGTGGGCTTGATTTCATTATTTGAGTCTTACATAGAATAGTTTTCGTGCCTTGGGCATGATCGCACGCTATGGAGAATGGTAGCGGCGACGGGGATGCGCAGGGCCGCGGCCGCAGCCGAGCGGCACCGTGAGGGAGCCGTCTTGCGCGATGGTGGCGACACGAACGCGACGTGCATCCCGCGGCTATGGGCGAGGGGACCGAGGGAGAAGCGGAGGTCCAAGTGTGTGCACGAGGCTTGTGGTCTTCTCGAGAAGGCCGTAGTTGGTTCGGGAAGCGGGGATGTGGCGGGGCGGAATACGCACTGAGCGGAGCGGTGTTACCATGTCTCTTGTTTCTAGAACAAAGTGAATTGTGAGAGAGCACGAAAGTTGGAGCATCGGGGAGAATTGTAGTATCTATAACTCCTATATAGGAGATCCCCACTAGCAATCCTTAGGGGGAGTTCTCAGCCCCGTGATTGGTCCACGTCATTAGTAACTCATGCATAGCCGAGCAGCCTATTCGTTTTTATCATCAAGAGTCATACACGTAATTCATGATCGCACTATCTTCTAGCATCGAATAGCTTCCGCTTGTCGCAAAACCGCCTCGGCCGCCGGAGTCGCCGTTATCCCACTAATCCCGGAGATTGGCACCCAAGAAAGCGAAGAAATAAAGAGCCGGGGGACACATGCGGTCAGCGAAGCTCAATCATCACGCTAACCGTATTTAATAGCTATGTGTGCGGCCGGCGTCCCGCTGGCCTCGCTTTCCTTCCCGGCCGGCCGCAACATGCCTCCTCCATGTCCCCTCCCCGGCATCCGGCCCGTACCTCCCACCCCATGCGGACGAAGCCCACCGCGTCACCACCGCCGCCGATGGCGGCGTCCACATCACCAACCGCATCTGACTTTGCGCCGGCCTCGGCGGGCCGGCGCGCTCTCTTCCATGTCATCATCTTGGCGGACGGTGGTTTTACTACCCAACAAATGTGGGCGATGGCGGCCTGCGAGATCCGTAGCGGCACCCTCGATGTGCCGGTCTTCGTGGTGGCCGGTCCGCTACGACATGCAGATGGGTGGCCGGGTGGCCTCCTTCGTTCGGATCCCTCCGACATGCATGGATGGTCTCCTTCGGCACAGCCCGCCTGGGCCTCTATTGCTTTTCCAAGTTTATTTCGGCGGTCCGTAGCTGGGAGATCTCAGCCGCTCCGCGCTCGGCACCCGGCACCGTGGCCGGCGCTTCGGCTACTCCTCCTCTCTTTGCGGCGCGGCGGGTGCAGCCGTCCCGGTCCACTTCACCTCGGTCTCTCGCCTTATCCAAGATGCATCGCTGGTGGAGCGTTACTCTCGCTGAGGCAACGAGTCTCCACAAATTTTGAACTGATTTTTGCAATCTAATTAAGATGAGATGTGCAATAGCATACGCCTGTTTCATTGTTTTAGTTTTACCACATGTTTATATATATTAATGTATCTTATATTTCATGCAAATATTGATTTTGTAAATTGACTACTTGAAAATATGTAAAAGTGAAGAGAGATTAATAACTGATCGAGCGTAAGCCTGTAGGATTTTTTTTTTTCTGTTTTAAAGAAAAACACAATCAACTATAACAAAAACATCAGAAGGATTACTCCTATAGCTTGCATAATTCCACTACGGATTACTTCTATTACTACTACTAAATACTATAACTTCTAAATTTAATTTAAGTATGTAATACACATTTTACTACTAAATAGTACTTACTACTCATTTATTTTTTATAATAAATTAAAAGGTGAGTAAATGTAGAAGTACATGAACGACATCACAGCAGATAATTTACATTACCTTTTGATTTGATTTGTCATGTTTGCATGTCGGTGCTTTTGGACTTTGGAGCTCGCACACTCTCAGTGGTGTACGTATGGATGTACGGGTTGCAAGGGAGAAAAACAATGAATCTTTACTTCTATCAATTGGATGAAAAAATACAAAGAATTTTACTACGGCCTGGAAAAGCAACGCGCGGGGAATTCTATAATAAGATCCACTATCGTGTAGAGATGATATCATGAAATCCTCTCTTATGATCGTTGCATTTTTTTAATTCCCGCAGCAACGCGCGGAGGAGATTCCCCTAGTTGTATAGATTCCAGTCTACCCTCTCCGTTCTCTCCCTTCACGCTATATGCTTCTACGATGCCCATTCCTTTCCGGCTGTTCTTGTATTGGGCCTGCGTTGACAAGTGGGCCGGGCCGCCTGGTCCGAAGTGGACGGTTGGTCACTGGAGCTGGTACCCTTGTTGCTAACATACTCCCAACATTGTAAATTTAACCAAGTTTACAAAGCAAGGGGTACACAATATTATCAACATTTTTATAATACTAAACAAAAACCATTAGAATCCTTGTGAGATACATTTTTATGAATAGTATTATATGTCACAAATATTGATACTCTTTTCTACAAATCTAGTTAAGTTTTTTACTTGAGCTAGCATTCTAGCAAGATATCCAATGCAGGCACAGTGCATCAACTTAAACGTTTAACGTCACACACACATAGTAGATCGCCAAACGAGCAGAGCAAGCAGCAAAACCGTGGCACACACTGCTCAGTCAGTGAAGCAACGAGCAAGAGGTTAGTTTGAGATGATTTCCCGAGCGAGTCGATATCAGGAGCTAGCAGCCTTGTTCGCTACTTTGAGATGACAGTTGGAGATTATCTGATCAAAAGATACAAGCAATAACTGAACTTGATGATCAATGAAACAGTGAAAGCATGCTATATATAGGTTAATCATAGTGATACTAATCATCCGTACTTGAAGGTTAATGACAGTAGAAGTTAAGCAAATGTACATGATGAAATCCACCCTAGGTTAGTCATTTGTTCATATGAAGATGAGATCAGAGATGAACCACAAACTGCGTCCAATGCAACCATATATGCAAGCAATACGTACGTACGTACGTAATCGCTCACTGGGTAAGCAATCTAGCTGTAGTAGGCTAATAGCAGCTGACGGCCTTGTGCACCACCACCAAGTGCGTCCCTGGCGGCGTGTTGGGCACGAGGAACTTGAGCGGGCACGTCGCCTCCAGCCTCCTGCACGGGGCGGTACCTGACCTCGCCGACGATCCTCAGCTCCACCTCGAACACCCCTCGGCGCACTCCCTCGCGAGCTCCGCCGCGCCACCCCGCCGGGTCCGGACGAAGCGGCCAGCACGCGGAACTCCTCCGTGGCCCGCGGCGGGAAACTCCTGCCCGCGTCCGCCAGGCGTGCGCCGTCGCAGTGCCGCCCGGTCAGCTCCACCCGCATCGCCCAGTTCCGATTCCGGATCTGGACCGCGAAGGAGAGATTGTAGGCGACGGACGCGGCGTCGGCGGCGGTGGTGGTGACGGCGACGTGGAGGCGGCTCTGCGTGGCGTCGGTGACGGTGGCGCGGACGCCGAACGCGGCGATGAGCACGGCAGCGGTCACCAGAGCGACGAGGAACGTGAACCAGTTGAAGATGGCAGTCGCAGCGCAGGAGCAGCAGAGGAGGCTGCAGCCGCAGCAGCAGCCCAGTGGCCGGTAAAAACCCGAACGAGACGGTGGCCGGTGCTGAAAAGCTGCCTGCCCCTGACGGTGACGCATGCATCAAGCTGCGGGGCGGCCGAAAAGAGATCGAGATGAAGAAAGCTAGCGCACTCGGGGAAGACGCGGAACCGGGAATAGAAGCAGGGGTTTGCCTGGCGAATCTGTGAGCAGCCAAGAACGGCAAGGCGGCGTGCTGGCCTGGAACGCAACCGCCTCTAGTCGTCGTCCAGACACGCGTTAGCCCATGCATCATGTGGCCGTGGCCCACTGGGGAATGGACTGGAAGCCTTACCTCAAAATATTTGATGGGCCAAGACCAAGAGGCGGATTGGAGGCCCCCCGAAGTCCAAACTGTGGTTGATCTGGATTCAAGAGGCAGTTCGGATTCCGTCAAATCCTTTGTTAGTTGGGCTTTCTTATACCGGGCCAGAATTTAAGGATTTCTTTTTTAGAAGGAATTTGAGGAATTTAACAAAAGGCAACTTTGAAAGTTTAACGTCTATGTTTTGAAATACAAATTTAACCTCTCCCATCATCAACAGGACACATTGAAACTTTCGGTTGTGTTGTGACGCCTCTACTCCGGACAGTATACGTATCCGATCCTGTGTGGTCTGAGGAAATTTCACGGCAACACGAACGATGTGTGGCAGTGCCGTAATAAACACAAACGATGTTGAAACTTGGAGACGCACGCCGCCAATACTAGACGTGTATGCAATTCAAGCTGCCTTTTGTTATTAGCTTAACCAAAGACCTAGTGGCCACCGTACATGGAGGAGCTAGCAGATTAGCATGGCGCCGCCTTGGCTACTTTCATGACGTTCGACGATGATGAGGAAGGAGATCGTTGCCGACTTCGCTTGGAAAACTATATTTAAAGAAAGAAGAGCCACTTATATTTGATATGTTTGGTTTGTTGGACCGATCTGGCCTGGCTAGAATTGTAGCTGGGGCACGGCGGCTGGCCCGACCGAGCCAACGTGCCTTTGTTTGGTTGGCCTCCCCTGTTTCAGATGGCATGTCAAAGAAGTTGTTTGGTTACCTGCGAATTGGATTGGATTGGCCTTGCACAGGCCGGTGCGTCGATTGGTGTCGATACCGCCGTGTTTCGTACAGCGGCCCGTAAATAGGCTCACTCACCTGGTCTCTTGTCTCCTTTGCTCTCACTCTCGCCTCCCGAACCCTCGTCCTCCAACTCCCTCGTGTTCGTCGCGCCGGCACCGCACCTAGGCCGAGGGTCCGTTTTTTCTAGAGCCGGGCCTCCCGGTACGTAGGACAGCTAGGGCCCGGCTAAAGGCTCGGCTAGAGCAAACCAAGCGGGCCACGGTTGGCCCATCCCGGTCCAGGTGGGGCTAGGCCGGTTAAGCAAACATGCCCATTGATTATATAGACCTAATTGTTAGTCAACTAAAAAGTGTCGCATGTCTTTGCCCAAAAGAAAAGTGTGCATGTATTCTAAATTATAAGACATTTTGACTTTTTGACATAGAGGGTACGCCATTTTTTCTTTGCAAAGTGGCTACCGTTTGTTGACGTGATATGGTCGTTTTCTACTTCATAGTCGCTACATGGTCGCTGGTGAATTATGTCGTTTTTCTACTTTGCAGCGTTACCCGGTCGCTATGCGATCTACCGGTGAATGTTTTGCCATGCCATGGCTTCACCCCACCCTGTTGTTGATGACCATTACGTACATGTATTTTCTTTTGCGGGCATGCTAACTTTGTGTTTTGAGGCGGATGTTCCCCTCGTGTATTCTTGTTGTTTGTTTGTGTCTTTGGAATTCGCTGGTACTTGTGATCCTATGTATCCATGTTCCCACCTTCCTTTTGGTCTTTCCACTTAATGAAAAAGGGTAAAAGATCTGACTAAAAACCCCAAAACATCTTGTAATCTTATAATTTAGAATGGAGCCCGTAGTTATAGTCTATTTCAATAAATAGATGAGCTCAAAGCTAGACCAACTATTAGTCAACACTACAACTAATGATTAATCTGTTGGCTAGCAATTAAAAGAGAAGCTAACTTAGGCTAGGAATGAGTCACATGCGGAGAGATGACAAGAATATCTCTCCATCTTATATATCTTCCCTCCTCTACTCTCTTGTTCCTCTCCTTTTGATGTTAATAACAACAATGTGTTTTGTATAGAACTAGACAAACTTAGAATAGTGTATTTTCGATTAAACCTCGAGTTTTTGTCTATTTGGACGGAGCAAGTGTGTTTATTTTAGTAGCGTATATGACAAATCAAAGAAGGGAAAATCGCAATCCCTCTGTTGATGCACACAATAATAGTTGCAAATTATTAAATGCTAGTATTATTGTACTGTAATTCATATTCATAAAACCTAATGTTCGGATATATCTTCTCTTTCCTAAAAGATTGTCACTACGCTTCCAAAAAACAAATATCGGCAATTATTTATTAAAATATATAAGTATTTATGCTAAGTATTAGGGTCATTGGAAATATCTATAAGTCTAGTTTTTAATAAATTTATTTAAAGATTTAAATTTTGCACGTATTTTCTATAAATTGAGTCAAACTTTATGAGATCGTATCCCACGACGACGTTCTTTTTAGAGACAGAGGGAGTATATCACGACAATACCATACCAGCAGTGTCACGAGTCGGGGGCAGATCGAGACAGGCGATCCGATCTGGCCTTTTGTTCACAAAAGGAGGATGTTAGTGTGCGACAACAAGGGTCCAAAACGCCTGCTGGGCTAGTTGTACTACACGCTAACACGCCTGTGTTTGTGTTGTGTTGTGTTGCGTTAGCTGCGTGCATGCAGACACTAGCGAAATGACAGTCTATCGAGATGTTTCTTTGCTCGCCGTCGGCCGTGCGATTCGATGAACACCGACGTCGTCATCCAAACGATCAGAGAGGCAGGAGCATGATTAGGCATGGAATGATCAAATTAAGGCCATGCATATCTCCTTCCGTCTACTCGTGGGGACCACACCAAGCACCAAGCACAAGCAGGGGTCTTTTTTGTGTTTGGATTTGCCCCTGACTATCTTATGCTCTTACTATATTATTATTAGTCCATGTTAGGATGATCAAGCTGATAATTAGCTAGCTGTTAATAATAATTAACTCATTGGATCTAAACAGATTTAGCTAATTAACAAACAGCTAGGCCTTATAGTCCCTCTGACTCAGTTTATAAAGTGTATACTTAAATATATGGTGTTCAGTCTGACGCAATTAAGCATGGTATCCTTTAATTTCCCAAATTATGGTTTAACCATTTATTTATTTCATATTATATTTTATTTTATAATTATAAAATAATGACTGTTGATACTTATATTTGATTGTAAATCTAACCGCAGAAAGTGTATTACAAGAATTAAAAATTGTTGAGTAACTTTTTAGTCAAAGGTATGAAGTTTGAATGTTAACACGCGTGTACAAATCCTATATTCTTTCCGCCTCTCACTAGTATACATAGGGCATGTTTGAATCCCATGTGCTAATTTGTAGCCTCTCACTTCTAGCCCAATTTAGCCTAGGAACCAAACTAGAGGCTAAAAGTAGCCTCTCCAAGAGGTGCTTATTGAGGCTAATTTGGTGTGGGCCCATCCAAAAGGTTGAGCTAATGATTGGATACAAGCATTGAAAGCAAATTAGCCCATTGATTCAAACAACTCAAGGGCTAATTCAAAGAGTAAACTTTGGGTCTGTTTTTTGGATTAGGTGACTAACCTAAAACTTTAGTCACCCATGTTTTAGTCACTTTACTTTCAAACAGGGGTGACTAAAATTCAAGAGGCGACTAAAATTTAGTCACCTGACTAAGAATCCAAACACTCCCTTTGGCCCTAAAATAAATAAGCATAAGTGCTAATTCTCCAAAGAGGTCCGTACTAATGTTTTATAGCATACAAAGAAAAATAAATAAGGAATATTTAGCCTAAATATTGTATGATTGAAACATGCGTCACCTATAATTTTTTTTTAATTACTGGCGGTAATTGGGTAACTACTCGCTCCTAGTCCATATAGTTGTATGATTGAAACATCAAATAATAAGATATCACGACACGATCAAACCGGAAAATCAAATGGAATAAACGTGACCACGTAAATGACGACATCTATAAAGTGGTAACAGATTTTTACTCTCGGGCTCACTTAACTGCTGATATGAATCAAACCTTTATCACCTTAATCCCTAAAATTGCCCAACCTACTAGTCCAAAGGACTTTAGGCCTATTAGTCTTTGCAATGTCATTTATAAAGTCCTAACTAAATCTTTGGCTAACCGTTTAAAAACAAAGATCTCCCAAGGTTATATTGATCAGCGCAATCGGCCTCGTCGTGGCACACCGTCACATTTCCTCAAACATAATTATTACACAGAGATTATTCACTCTTTCAACCTCGAGAAGTTGGAAAGACCATGCTTTCATTCTAAAAATTGACCTTGCCAAAGCATTTGATGATTGGAGTGGCATTTTATTACGGAGGCTTTACGAAGACTACGTTTACAAGAAAGGTTTGTTAACCTCATCCTTACCCGCATCTCATCCCCAAATTTTGTCGTTTCCGTAAATGATGAGCCCACGAGACTTTTTCGCTTCTCGGGGGGTTGAGACAAGGTTGCCCTCTATCGCCATACTTGTTTATAATTGCTATTAATGAATTATCTATAAGATTACAGGAGGCACTTGGAGCGGGCAATTTAACGGGGAGTATCCCTCGGACCAGGTGGACCGCCAATTCACTCACTGCTTTTTGCAGATGATTTGATCCTTTGCGCCAAAGCAACTCCTCAGGAGGCTCAACAAGTCAAGACAATCCTCTACGAATTCTGCCACCAATCAGGTCAGACACCTAACATGCAAAAATCGTCTATTTACTTTAGCAAAAATGTGCCACAACATATTAGAGCAAGCATTAAGTCTATTTTCCCGGTACAAGACCTTCGGCCAAATACGATGCACCTAGGCCACCCAATGGTTTTTTCGCATAGAGACAAAAATAAGGCGTACGATTTTATCTATGGTAAGTTCATAGCTAAACTTGGCACTGTTAAAGCTAACAAGCTAAATCATGCTGGCAGGTTGCAATATATCAAGTCGGTCCTCTCCTCTATTCCCTGTTTATTATATGTCAACTGTTATCTTTTTAAAAACTTTTATATCCAAAATTAACACAATTTTGAAAAGATTCTGGTGGGCAGGAGTGCAAGAAGAGCAAGAAACCAGTCCTATCCATTATAGAGCATGGACAAACATTTGTGCTACCAAAGAGGATGGTGGTTTGGGTATAAGAGACATGGAAACTATAAACAAAAGTCTTATTTTGCATTCTGCCTGGAATATTGCAACTATGAAGAATCCCTTTTTATCTGCTATCCTCAAAGCCAAATATTATCCCAATAATTCCTTTTGGACGGCGACTAATAATGCTACCAAATCTATATATTGGTCTTCTATATTGCAGGTCAGGCAAGAACTACACGCCAACGTCACCTACCAAATTCATGCAGGTAACACATCTATCTGGTCGGCTCCTTGGTGTTCTATTTGGGAAGACATCCATGATCACCTTATCCTGCCTGTAGTCACCTCACCTATCCTTGCCACTGTCTCTGATCTCTGGGAGCCAATCACTCATACTTGGAATCACCAGCTCATCAGTTCCACTTTCTCAGCAGAAGCAACCCATGCCATCCAATCCCTACAAATAGTTCCCTCCCATCAACAGGATGTTCTTAGATGGATACCGGCAACAAATGGTCTTTGCACCACTAAAGCTATTTACACACACTTACACTCCCAGACCAACCACAGCCTTCCCTCCCAAGGTGCTAGGAGCATAACCCCTCAGGCCAATCAGATTCTTCAAAAGATTTGGAAAAGTAGGATTATTCCTCCAATACTTAAAACCTTCGCTTGGCGGGTCATTCGAAGAGCCATTGCAACCGGGGAACGAGTTGGGCGATATTCTTCCCACATTGATCAACATTGCTCTTATTGTGGTGCGATTGAAGACGACAACCACCTTTTCTTTCTATGTCAATTACCCTCGCAGGTATGGACCACTGACTCCCTCCTACCCATCAATAACATAACGAATCAAGAAGATGGGATTCAAATTTCTTTACCTTTGCTTCTTACTTCATCACCTTCTGACTCTACCCTATGTCACACTTTATTTCTTATGTGGTATATTTGGAAGGCTAGAAATGATCACAGATTTCAGGGAAAAGGTTGGACATCAACTCAAGTCTTCAACGCGGCCAAAGCACACATGGACAACCATCTGCAGGCCTTGGACCACGATGACTACATCACTTCAGGAACTTCTAGAGGTAACTTTTTCCATCTTGCAGATCATCGGAGCCAACAAGATAGAGCTCTCACCACCAACCAACCATCCACACCTACGACTACTCAACAACAGGAGACGCCAACAATCAACCGAATTCAGGGCATGGTATCTCCTCAAGGTATGATTTCTACAAATGCAGGTTACATTCAGGGAAGGACCCATCCAGACCTCCGAGTCAATGATGAAGGAAACAATAGAAGCCACGATAGGTACCTTCTACAATTCCCCTCTTCCATGCAGGGACTAAGATGCTATGCCGATGCTTCACTAGCGCCGGATCAGCCTGCCTCTTCTACCAGACCGGCTGGACTGGGAATCTTCTTGGTCGACACAGGTTCTTCCCCACCATGTGTAAGGTCCTAGATGGCTAGAGGGGGGGGGGGGTGAATAGCCTATAAAATTTTTTCTACAAGCTCAATTAACAAACCGATTAGTAAAACAAAAGGCGTAATCACGGTTTGCACTAGCTCTATTGTCTTGCAAGCCTCTAGTGATACTTCTAGCAAAAAGCTATGATCTCTAAATCAAACAAAGGCTATGTCACTACTCTATCTAGTGAGCAATCCTAATATGGTCCTTATGCTAGCAAGAACAAGCTACACAAGGCAAAGCTAGCTCTCTACTCAAAGTAAACTAGGAAGGTAAATACAAGAGTAAGAGCGATATACCAACGCGTAGAGGCTATGAACCAATCACCGGGAAGAGGATGAACCAATCAACACAATGAGACGATGAACCAATCACCATGACAAGAGACACGTCGATGTGTTGACCCGGAGTTCGCTTGTACACCGACAAGTTACTCTCCGGTTGTGCCGACCAACACAAGGATGGTGTTTGAGCTAGGCGGTGCCCTTGCTAGCCTCAACACACCACTCACAAGTGAGGTACCCAAGACACGAGCAATGTATTCCTTGCACTTTGTCTTCCCGATGAGGAGTGCGTGATCCTCTCACAATTTCGCCCGGAGGTGGCCAAGAAACAATCTCCTCTTCTTGCCAACAACTCCACCAAAACACCAAGCCGGCTAGGAGCGGTGTCTCCAAGAGAAACGGGAAACCCACCGGCTCACAACGATCCCCAAGTGCCTCTAGATGCAAGAACTCGATGCAATGCACTTTGGATCACTCTTCTCTCAAGAATGAAGCTCAAATCAAGAATGAGAGAGGAGGGAGGCTTGCTTGCTTGCTCAAAGATGTTAGGAATGATTCAAATGACCAAGAGAGAGAGCAAGAGGCAGCCAAGGGGGTATAAATACCCCACACCACGAAATGTGGCCGTTGGGAGGAAACCCACGTTTTACGCGGCCGGCCGGGCGATCGACCGGACTCACCGGTGAGTCCGGTCGGTGGGTCCGTCACAACCGACAACCCCGAACAAAGGATCGGACCCCGGCCCCGCATCGAAGTCCGGTCGCAGCGTCCGGTCATGCTTTTCCCGACAAGACCGGAAGCATCCGGTCGATCGCGTCCGGTCGGCCCTCGTCCAAAACCCCGGTTTACACCCTTATCGAATTTTGGCCAGGACTCACCGACCGGTGCGTCCGGTCGGATCCTGCCAGCTTCCGGTCGCCGCGTCCGGTCACGTCTGAGCTGCGAAAATTCGTCGTTTCGTCGTCGTTCCTTCGCCTTTGCTCCAAACCGACTTCCATCACTTGTTTCTTGTTGCCGACACGTCGAAGAACACCTCGACACCATGTGTTAGCATTTTTGAAACCATTTTCGATAAGGACGGAGTTAGCTCTTTAGGTTAGAATGCATGCATATGAATTTTGAACCTAAAGGCACATGAGGACCGATATGTACGATAAGTTTCCCCTCTTTATAGTACGGCTTATCGATCCTATAATCACCCACACCCTCTATGGTGTCTTGGGTGTGAAATCAAAAGCCCTATGGTTATACCTTTGCCTTGGGACCTTTGATCTCCAAACCACACCGAATTGAATGCTTGATCATCTTTTGGATCACCTCGATCCATCCTCCATGATCACCATGCACCAACTCCGGCACGACCAATCTCCAATCTAGTCAAACACTTAGCATCGAGAGATTAGTCCTTAGGTGTCACTAATTAGCCAAAACCAAACTAGAGATCTTCACCATGCAGCCTATTCATCAAGGCTGCCGTGGCCCAAGCTTCGACGGTGCTAATGGCAGAGGCTGCAGCTCTGGCTTTGGCTGCCTCACTTGCAACAAGGTTGAACAGGGAAGATGCCATCCTTCTATCGGACAATCAGACCCTCATCAATTTCATCAACAGCGCCGACACAATGAACCCGCCGGATTGGAGAATAAAGCCCTTTACGGAGCTTCTCCTACAATCCCGAGCAGGAACGCAAAATCGGGCGAGGATCAGCAGAAACTGTAATCAAATGGCTGATTCTTTAGCAAAACAGGGTCTTGCTAGTTTTCAGGAAAATCAGGTGAATTACAATGAGCTATGTGTTAATCCGAGTCATGTTCATGGGTGCCCTTTTTTGGAGGCACTCCAGTTTGTATCAATCAATGGTGTACACATTCTAACAGCTTCGTGCTGCTAAATCAATGAAAAAAACGTTCTGTTGTCAAAAAAAAAAAAAGTGAAGTGCAAGATATATATCTACGTAACGTGGCCACACAGCGACATAAAGAAAGTGGGAACCTTCGGTTTTGAGTTTTGACGCCAGTAGACTTCCGTAGCGCATGAGTTTTTTTTTTTTTTGCGAGATCCATAACTTGAATATGTGAGCGACTATATTCCATTTTTGAAAATGTAATTTTTTTTTGTGTGTACCGAGAAATAACTAAATTCGACCCACGCAGAACTATTCTATTTTCCAGTAGTGTGAAGTCGTTGATGCGTCTGTCAACATTAGGCGTGTATATATATATATATATATATATATATGCATGTGTATGTAGTCTTGGTATGCTTGACCTGTCATGGTAAGTCTTAGTCGATAGTGTATCTCCACGTCGCAAAATGAAATAGAACTTGGTCGTATTTCAATTTGTGAAACAAACCGCACCGACACGGCTTAGCCCGTGTATGGTTGTTGTACATTGTCCACATTGATACGGCTCCAAATGAAAAGTCGAGAAAAACTATCTACGTACATGTATACTTACATATGCCATGAGAGTATAACTACTAGGTAGTACCAATGTGTTGCCGGCTCGGTGGCAAAGTCAAAGAGCGGACACAGCAGAGTCGTTCGAAAGTCCAAGAGGGCACCGCTGACATGTGGGCCCAGAGTACTTGGGAGGTCCACGTGGCAGATCGATGCACGACGCTCCTGTCCGACGACGACTCACTGACGACTTAGCTGTGATAGCGAGCTTGCGTAACACACGGTAGATAGAAATAAAATGGTGTGGCCATAGCATTGCACTTGCTTCAAGTGATCCATTTGGTTACATCACTCAAGTTGGCGTGTCATTCACATAATCATTTGTTTCCTTGGGGATAAGATCATCATGCACGTCTCAACGTTGGAGATGTTTCCACACTCTTATTTTGACACATTCTCTAGGACTAGGATGACATGTGTTGGTTTGTTTTCCTTCTTATTTTGCACGTAGGGCCGGAGAAGGCAATCGTAAATGAGCGGCCGGGTGAATGGATTGGAAAAGGCGATGAATGTGCCAAAATCAGGTGAGAAGGACATTGTTATTGAAACCCTACTCTGGTCACAAATAGGTCTTTGTTTTGAGGCCGTTGTCGAGCACTGTCTGTTTCTATTAAAGTTTTCTAATTAAGCATGAAAATGAGATGACCACCACAAATATTTTTGGTATACTATTAAAGAAAAAAGCCACCTAGATTTTCTTCTTAAACTTACTTATCAATTTAACCAATGAAATTATGATTGCATCAAGTCATGACTCAAGAGGGAAGGAAAGAAAGAAAGAGAGAAGAAAAGAAGACACTCATTAGCAAATGTGAGCAACGCGGTAAGTTTACTTGCCCCAAAGTCCACCCGCCTTTTCAAACGCAACTGCTACGGGTAGCAGAGCAGAGTACTACACAAATTTCCATCCACACCGGCAAAACCCTAACCCAATGACAATCCGGTGCCACATACCCATGGCCCCATCCGACAGTACCTTTGGGTCCCTTTTCCCCTCCCTCCCTCCGTCGTGGAAATGCAAATGGAAACGGAAAGGTAAAAAGGAGCCACCGAAAGTTACCCTCACCGGGTGCAGAGGGAGAAGCAGAGCCAACCACTGCACCACCACCCCCACCGTCCTAGGCTGCTCTCTTGCTTTTGTTGCCTTGCTCCCGCTCCAATTTCATTTTAATGCCACCACCCAGGGAGGATTGGATTTGAGTGAGGCCGGCGCATCAATGGCGTCGTCGTCTCCCGCATCCAAATCTCACACCTCGTCGTCGTAGCTACAGTCACTTACTAGCTCCATTCCATTCCTTCTTCTTCCTCCATCTCCACTCCAGTACCCATCCATTTCCTGGGCGCACCATCCGAGAAATGCTCTTCTTCTTTTCGGGTTTCCATTCTGCAAGTGCCAGCCTTGCACTGCTTGTCTCGCCGTCCCGTCTTGACATCTCTGCCATCCTGCTGCCCGCTGCCTCCCGCTTCCTCCTCCTCCTCCTCCTGCTGCTGCTGACCCAAATCCAAGCGTTCCAATTCAAACACCCCCATCCTGCTGCCCGCTGCTTGCTGCCGGACGGACAGAGGAGTGAGTCATGGTGGCCGAGCCGCTGGTGCACAAGGTGCTCTCCATGGCGACGCTATCGTCGTCGTCGTCAACCTCCTCCTCCTCCACTTCCAAGAAAGTGCGGCGGGCGGCGGCCACTAAGACCGGCGCCACCGACGCAGCGGCTGCTGACGACGGCAGACTGGGCATCCTGTCGTTCGAGGTGGCCAACGCCATGTCGCGCGCGGCGAGCCTGTACCGCTCGCTCTCCGACGCGGAGGCGGCGCGCCTGCTAGGCCCGCAATGCCTGGGTTCCCACGCCGTGCGCGCGCGCTCGTCGCCACGGGCGCCGACGACGACGACGCGCGCCTCCTCGCGCTCGCGCTCGCCGAGAAGCTCGACGCGCTCAACCGCGTCGCGGCCGTCGCCTCGCGCCTCGGCCGGGCACGATGCACGGCGCCGCCGCTGGTGGGGTTCGACCATGTCTACGCTGACCTCCTCGCCGGCCGCTGCTGCTCCGACACCGATGGCGTTGGCGGCGCGGGAACATTTGCCGCCGTCGTCGTCGGCTCCGACGCCGCGTCGCTCGTGCGCAGGCTCGACCGTCTCGCCACCGCCACCGCCGCGCTCTACGCGGAGCTCCAGGCGCTCGCGGAGCTCGAGCAGTCGGCAAGGAAGCTGCCCAGCGACGAGGCACGGCGCGCGCTCCAGCAGCGCGCGCGGTGGCGTCGCCACGACGTGCGCAGGCTCAGGGACGCCTCGCTCTGGAACTGGACCTACGACAGGGCCGTGCTCCTGCTCGCGCGCGCCGTCTGCGCCGTCTACCACCGTATCCGCTTCGTCTTCGGCGACCCCATGATCGGCCTCGACCTGCTGCTGCTGGCCGAGCGACCCACTGAATCGTCGTCGTCGTCGGGGCAAATTCAGGTGACAGCAGCAAATTCAGGTCCTGTCCAAAGCAGTCTCAGCGACAGAGGCAAGTCAGGGCCGGTTTCCAGAGTCGTCGATTCAGATACGAATTCCCGGTATTCAGGCTGTGGAACAAGCCCAGGGAAGATGTTCATGGAATGTTTGAGCTTGAGCAGCTCGGTGTCATGGAAGGATGGGTTCGAGGACGAGTTCTTGGAAGATTATTCCAGCTGCATTAGCACAATCAGATCAGGGATGCTGTTGCCATTCAGCAGCGAGCAGGGAGTATCATCGACGGCGACGACAACGCCACCATCCAAGAGTGGCAGGAAGGTGCGGTTTGGTCCCAAGAGCACGGTGACATCGCTTGCGCCGCCGTCGACAGTCGGCGGCTCCGCTTTGGCACTGCACTACGCAAACATTGTCATCATCATCGAGAAGCTGCTCCGGTACCCACACCTTGTTGGTGAGGAGGCACGGGACGACCTGTACCAGATGCTACCTTGGAGTCTGAAGGTGGCGCTGAGGAAGAACCTGAAAACGTATGCGAAGAGCGTGGCGATCTACGACGCGTTCCTCGCGCACGACTGGAGGGAGACGATGGAGAAGACGCTGGCATGGCTTGCTCCGATGGCACACAACATGATCCGGTGGCAGGCCGAGAGGAACTTTGAGCAACAGCAGATCGTGATGAAGGGGAATGTGCTGCTGTTGCAGACGCTGTATTTCGCTGATCGGGTGAAGACTGAGGCAGTCATCTGTGAATTGCTTGTCGGCCTGAATTACATCTGCAGGTATGAGCAGCAGCAGAACGCGCTGCTTGATTGCTCGAGTAGTCTCGACTTTGATGATTGTGTCGAGTGGCAACTCCAGTAGAACCAATCCAAGGTCAGGTTTTCTGCTCTGTTCCATAGTGTACAAGGGACATGAAACAGCAAATTAGGGGTACTTGTAATTTGGTTTTGGTTGTTTCTCTTTTCTTTTTCCAATTTGGTTTTGGTGCATTTTGCACATCTATTGTTAGATGAAAATATAGAGCTTTGTTGACTGGAAAGACCCTGATTCTAACTCTTGCTGTACATAATTAATCTTTGTTGAATCCTTGTGTGAAGCAACCTGAAAACAGGTTTGTTACTTAGTAAACTTGCATCAAGTGTGTATCATTGAAGAAGATATGTTTCAGCGATTTGAAAAAAAAAAAGTTATGTGATATACTATATCAGGGTATGTTTCACCTCTAGCATATGGAGCGTTGAGGCAATGGATATATTCAGTCAGTACCTTAGTCATTTGTTTTTCATCAGCCTGGGACTTTGCAAAAAGCACATCTGGAAAAGCTAAGATACAATGTAAGTGTGTTACGGAAAGGTGTAGCTTTAGACACTAGTTTAGGAAGTATAATAGTAACATCTGTGTAGTAGTTGTTGATGCTACTAACCCACTCATCTCAAAAGGGAATTATATCATTTTCTGCTTACCTTAAAGCGTGGGTTTGGTTGGTCGGTCAATTAGTTTATCTTCTCTGAAGGATTTTCTACTTGTTGGGAGTTTTGTCATTTTGTTGCTCAGAAAGTAGTCAACTGAAGATAGCAAGACAGCAGGATTAAAAAGAAGATAAGAGTAACAAAGCTTTCAATCATGAATCAAGCTGCTAGGCATGCTGACTTGAGTTGTTGAGTGCTACTCTGCATGTTGGCTGCTCATGTGACCATGGAGCAAGTTGATGAGTATGCACATTAAGCATTCATTAGCATTCACTAATTTTGGTACAGTACTAATCTTGGTCGTTTTTCTAAGTTGATGAGTACAGCAATTTTGTAGCTGTACACTGATATACTGTCTCTGACTTTGTAATCCCTGGGCTCTTGCTGTGCTAACATGCAAATTCGTTTGCTTCCTCAGATTGCAAGTGCCCTTCTTGCACTCAGTTACATCACATTCATATTTCGTTGTATTACATTTATTGTTATGCAAAATTGTTAATTCCAGCAGTATATATTAGCCATTTTGTTACATCACAAGGATTTTCCTCCTGTTGATCATTTTGCTGCTCAGAAAATAGTCAACTGAAGATAGCATTTTGTTTCTCAGAAAATACTCAACTGAAGGTAGCAAGACAGCAGGATTAAAAAAAAAAATCTGAGAATAACAAAGCTTTCAAAATTGAAATGAGTCATGTGTCAACCTGCTATGCATGCTGACTTGAGCTGTTGAGTGCTCCTCTGCACCAGGGCTCTCCATCATTTTCAGAGACAGAGGGCTGCTCATCTGACCACGGAGCAAGTTGGTATCGTATACACAGTAAGCATTCATTCGCAATCAGTAAATTTGGTACAGTACTGTTCTTGGTCCTTTTTTCTACTAGGTTGATGATTTCAGCAATTTGTAGCTGTACACTGATATACTGTCGCTGACTTTCCACTCCCCGGTCTTCTTGTACTAAGTTGCATCACATGCATTCGCATTGTATTTTTTTGTATTGCATTTAACTGGTTTGCAAATTGGATGAAGCTTTTGCTTACCAACATCAAATGGGATGACAGCGCCCTGTATTTTTTTCGAACAAGGGGGCTTCCCCCATTTCCATTACGAATAACGGAAATACAGCAGTTTTTAAGATGGTTCAGACAGCAACTAAGACAGTACAGACACACGGCAGCCATGGGGGACAAGTTAACCCCAAGATACTGCAACAGACAGTACACATCATAGGAGCAAAACAGTGCTCAGGATCGAAATATGATATGTAAAGACTACTCCCTCCGTCATTTGAGTTTTGTCACCCCGGATTTCGTGCCATCTTTTTCAATTCTTCGCCTTATTCGATTTTTTGCACAAATATAATTTATTTTGTTATGACTTATTTTATCAATAAAGATATTTAAATATTGATTAATTTATTTTACGATTTGCATAAATATTTTGAATAAGACGGATGGTCAAACATGAAGTTTAAAAGTCAAAAACGACAAACTCCATGGGACAGAGGGAGTACTCTTCATCTTCTCCAGCGCCATTGATGTCATCACCAGTGAACCTCCTTGAGCTTGCAGCCGCGTCGTCCTCTCCTGTTGATCTGCTTGCACCTTGGACGCCAGCTTCAATGGTCAACATCCTTGTGTTGCTTGCACGAGGCTGGTGGAGAAGGTTGACAGCGAACTGAAGGGTTGCTTGAACCGCTTTGCACCACATTTCTTTCTCTTCATCTTTCAACAGACCTGACCAAAATTTCATCAATCCACAAGCATGACAGATAATTTCCAGAGGGTTGTTAAGGATTTTCCCCTCAAAACAAACAACATTTCTTTTCTTCCATATTGCCTAACATATAGCAGCTATACCCATAGCATGGAATTGGCTACCCGAAGGTAACCACTTTTCACACCATACCCAAGCCTGTTCTAAAGAGATAGGTATATCAGTTCTAAAGAGACAGCGTCCTGTATTAGTACTTACAAGACTTGATTGGGGTTGCCATTGCCAGGCGTGGCTGGGAACTGATTGGGATGCACTTGATGGGCGTCCCTGTGGTCCGAGCTAGGGAGTCATGGCTTCTGTTACCCACCGTAACCGTGAGAGGCTGGTACATGTACGGATTGGACTGGCATATCGGATCCATCCAATCCGTGCTGGGATTGTTTGTTTTCACAATCCTAAATGATTATTCATTGTTCTTTCCTGACATTTTGCCAATCATGGTTTGGGCTGAGATCCTACTTGTGAGATTTTGATACATGCAAAATTTTACTTGATAGGTTGTACTACTCTCCAGCATTTCTGAATTCTGACCACCAGGCCCACTGTCAGCACAGAGATAAGTGATTTTAGATTGTTGGGAAGAGAGAAATTTGGAGATACAATGGGCGCATTTGGTTCCAACAAGCAAGTCTTACCTTGCCTAATTGCCTTGCCCAGCTAGGAAATGAAAAAAAGAGAAGGAATTGCCTGACTAGGAAATGAAAAAAAGAGAAGGGAATCCAAACATTCCCATTATCTCGGGAACAGCAGCCGGTGGTGGTGGCAATTGGCAAAGCTCGCTCGAGTGGTACCAGCACTACTGCAGCTTTGGGGGGCGCTGTTGGCGGCTCACCATCTCAAAAGGTTGTGTCAGCTTTGAACTACATAGGGGTACAATCAGAATCAGTTCATGTGAAGGGAATCCGTGAACTGAGCATGAGCAATTCAGCTCAATCCAGCCATTGTACCATCAGCACAGGGCCAATTCCTATCACAAGCTCTACGGAAACAATTGCAGAGAGAGAATAAACTGAAAAAACGGCCGCGTAACTGAAACAAATGCTGGACACTGTTCATTGAACATTAAGAGAGTTTCTGATTAGACGGCGCTCAAATGCCCTCCTCATCCGTCCTACACTACATCTAGTGCAGGGCGCAAGAGGACGGCCACGGCCGGCCACGTGAAGCTAGTGTAGAGCCGTTCATCAAGTTTTAAGAGGGCAGCTGGAGATTGGAGAGGCAGAGACATGCTTAGGCTGTGCTCATGTGACTGCTGCTGCACTGCATTGCATTCTTGCACTTGGACCACTTGGATACAGTCATACAGATCGATCAGGCTAGGGCTGGGCAGGTGCTGAACCTGAACCAACCACTGTGGGACAACAGTCCAATCTTTCTCTGGTAGTCTGCTGATGATGAGTTCTGAGCTCTTCCCTGCTGCTGGCTGCTGCCACCATTGCAAACACTGGTGAGATTGTTAAGCTTCTGGGACCCGTCGCTCTCATTTTGAAACAGAAGGCGCCGAATTCTTACGGAAGATATTGTTCAGAAATCGTTGCCTGAGCACGAGTTCGGCTCCATTTCAGGGTCAACTTGTCAGCCGGCGTTTAGCGGTGGGTACCCACAGGGATTTGAAATAGACCATGATTTATGGAACCCAAACCGATGAAGCCGTTGGAGGCCCCCCTGACCCGTCCGCCCGTCCGCCCCCGGCGTCGGCGACGGCGCCCTAGCACCCTCCTCATCGATCTCCCTCCCCAGCCCACCTCCCTCCAATTCACCCTCAAATCCGAGTTCCCCACCTTCCAATCTACCGTTTGGGTAAACTTGTCGACCCGTCGGCTTCCTTAGGTGCCGGCACGCCCGCCGCCGCCTCCCGCCCGAGTCCGCCTCCTCCAACGAGCACGCGGTGCCTCAGCGCCCATGGTTGCCCGCCGGCGCCGCCGCCGCGCCTCCCCCCGCTGTTCCCGGATCCGGCAGCCTCCTGGCGCGCTGCGCGGATGGGGGTGTCGGCGACAAGAAAGATCTTCGTCGTCGCCGCCGCGGGTTCCTCGTCCAGGCGGGCGGCGTCCCGAGGCGTGCTTTCAGCACTCGATGCCGCTCCCACCGCCTCCCGGGATGCCCAAGATGCCCGCCCCGCGGATTGCGCCTCCGGCGCCGCCGAATCGGCAGCGGCGCCCCTCCGACGTCGCCGCTACCCGAGGGACGAGGCCATCATCGAGGGTGTCGCCGGACCGCAAGATCCCCGGCGGATCCTCCTCCCCAACCGTTGACCCGAAGGTCATCGACACGGCTGGTGGTGCAGGCACCCTGCCGTTGTCCCCGGGGACAGCCGTCGTGGCCATGGCCACCGATTCTCGTGGCATGGAGTCGCCTTCTCCGCCTCCTGGGTCGCATGCGACCTGCCCCTCCGCCGGAAGACCCAAGGAGGTGCGTTTGGTGGACAACTTCTCCAATTGCTCAGCCGATGAGGACGACGTCGTCGAGCCGGAGGCCCCCACCGTTGTGCGGCGAGCCTTGCCGTCCACTCCCCACCGGTGGCCCTCTGCCACCGATGGCGCGTGCGCTTCCCGCCACTATCGACACGGATGGCTTCACCCTCGTTCAGAGGCATAGGCGGAGCCGCCGCCATGCCTCGCCTCGGCCTCGCCGCCAGCGACCTATGCCGCCTTCACTCGTCGGCCTCTGCTTCAACCAAGGATCACGTCGCCGTTCAGTGCTCCTACATGTCCCGATGCCTCCTCTGCCTCAGCATGAGGCACCGGCCGAGGAACTACGACCGCCGGCTTCGTCGCCTGCACCAGCACCCCTCCGTGACCCGAGCGCTGGAGCCATGCCCACGCTCTCTCCTTCTGGATCGCAATGTCGTTGACGGCCATGGCGAGGGCCAAGGAGCTCGTGGGGCTTCGGGCGCGGCGGCTTCCTTCTTCGTCGGGACAGATTCTATATCCGGCCCCTTCGACGTTGACGATGCTGCAGCTGGCGTGGGGCGCCCCATCTCCGGAGAAGGTCGTCAGTACCGACCCATTGGCGTTCGGGCCGTGTTTGTCTGCGGAGCCTCCCGCTCGGGGGGAACCATTGCTCGATGAGCTCGTGGCTGTGTAGGGTGCGCCACTACTCGCGCAGGACGCCCGTTCTTCACCACACCGGCGCAGCCGCGACGTGGTGGGATGATCTTGTTGTTACGGAGTTCGCGACCATCGGCATGTCGCCGACTTGCGTGGAGACCCCATTGCCGGCTACCCCGGACGCGGCGCCTCGTGGTTCGCGGTTGGCTGAGGCCGACCCATCGCCGAGTGCTCACGGGCGCCCTCGCACGGTGGATAACCCCACGACGGCTTCACAAAGAGCCTACCCCTCCCTTGCCGTCCTCGACGGGGCTGGGTGCAGCCGACTGGTGGGCCGATCAGGTCTAGGGCGCAGTTTGCTCCGCCAGCGACGGTCGCCTTCGGGACCCACCACGACATGGTTGACCCCCCGACGGTCTCGTGCGACGAGGCAACACCGTCGGTGGCTGGTCCGGGCGTGCCCATCTGGAGGACTGAGGACCGACAAGGAGAGCTGCTCGGGGCCACCCCCTTGCCGTCTGTTGGTGGCGTGCCACTACTACCGGTGCCCGATGCGAGTGCCGCCCGTGATCACACGGGGCCCTCCCCGTCCGCGGCCAGGCCCGCCATTGCTGATGTTGATGGTTTCTGGACTCCCTCATGTTGTCGCCGAGCGGCCGCTCATCGATTCGCCACCAAGACTACGGGTGTCGCGGCCTCCAGCCGACGACGACTAGGTGCCTAGACAGAGTGACCGTCTTGCTGCCAAGTCCGCCTTCCGGGACCCCAACCCGGAGCGGCAGGCCCGACGCATCATGGTCAACAAGTGGGAGGGGAGGCCAGAGGGCGCCGTCTTGCATGTTCCAGACCCCACTATTGCCGAAAGATTTCACACGCACTTCGCTGGCTCCGTCCCAAACCACAAGCGCGAGATGGTGCACGTGCTCATCCCCTACGGCCGTCTGCGCCGGGGACGCTCCACGGGCATCAATACGCCGGAGCACGGGCCCCAGCGGATAGGGACTTCGGAGGGGCCTGATGGGCGGTATGAGGACTGAGTAGCCGTCCAAGTCGCATTAGTCATACACTAGTTTCACTCCTTAGTACACCTCTCTAAGCGCCACCATTTAAGCCGGTGTCTTTTCTCTCTATGTTTAGCCTTCTGAGCTCCCAGACACCTCGCTAATAGGGCTCACTAGGATGTAAAAACATTCTCACTTCTCTTAGAGCATCTCCAAGAGTACCCTATATGACATCCCAATCCTAGGTTTTGGGGGAAAAAATAAAAAACACTGCTCCAACAGTACCCTATATGACCTCCCAATCTTTGGCATGTTAGAAAAATTCTCCCCGACGTGCGTATATCTCCGCACGGGAGTCGCGCGCGTATCCACGCGCGTATCCCTCCCCTCGCGCGCGAAGTGGAAGTTCCCGCGGCGGCCGGGAAACTTCATCGCGGTTTAGGTTTTCCATCGTATGTGGGCGCCGCCGCCAGGTGAATTTACACGACGGCGATCGGGATAGGGCTCTGCCTGCTCAGCGAAGGCGAGCGCGTGCTGGTGCCAGCGCGACGTGGAGGAGTTCCCGTGGTCGACCCGGCCGGATAGCATCCTGGTTGCAGTGCGTGGAGACGCTGCAGGCCCAGGTGGAGGCGCTCAAGAAGGAGCGCGACGCGCGGCCACCGCCGCACGCCGCTGGGTCGGCGGACACGACGGCGGGCCGCACTGCCACGCGGTGGACATCGACGCCAATATCCTGGGCCTGGAAGCCATGATCCGCGTGCAGTGCCACAAGCGCAACCACCCGTCGGCACGGCTCATGACGGCGCTCCGCGAGCTGGACCTGGACGTGTACCACGCCAGCGTCTCTGTCGTCAAGAACCTCATGATCCAGCAGGTCGCCGTGAAGATGGCCAGCTGCATATACTTGCAGGACCAGCTCAACGCCGCGCTCTACAGCCGCCTCGCGGAGCCCGGTTCTGCCATGGGCAGGTAATCAAGGATAGCCCTGTGGGCTGTGACTGCCGGCAAGGAGCTGACAGCGCCATGCATAGCATATTGATTGACAGGGAGGGACGATACTGATAGTCTGATACTGCTATTCACCACCGGACTGTCATCGTCTTCAGCAGGATTAAGCAACCAACCACCCAGCGTCCACTTCCGGCAGGTCCTCGACGGCGCCATGCATAGTATATTGATTGATTTTATAACTGTAGTGGAAAGCTTGGACAGGACCTGACGATCGCGCGAGGAAAGCTTCGACGGGACCTGGACGATCGCACGAGGAAAGCTTCGACGGAACCTATGAACGATCGCACGCGGCTCCAATACCCAACGACCCGGCCAATTAATCTCATATAGGGGGCCCAAATTTGGTTATTAGGAGATAATTATAGGGTACTGTTGGATATTGGTATTTTTTTTCTATCCTATTTTTTTTGGAGGTCCTAAACTAATGGAAATTGAGAGAAAATTATAGGGTACTCTTGGAGATGCTCTTAATGCAATACGGGCAAGAGTACGGTTTCGAAAAAAAAAATAGTACATGATTTTGGTTTTCAAGGTACAATCGTCAATCAGTCCAACGATCATAAATTTATAATCATACATAATACTCACTCTGACTGAATAAATGAACTGTTAGAACTGTCAAGTCAATACTTTCTTTTATTAAACTTGAAACCTACTTGACTCCCATAGATGGGTGAAGCAGAACGAGGCCTTCTTCTACCACAGTAGAATTCAATTAGCTTCCCATCGGCAAGCTTGTTAATCCCAAGTCTGTAAGGCAGATGAGGAGATTTCTTGTTTTCCTCCACTCTCAGCACAGTCTCCTTGAAGTAGCTGAACCGGCGAGCCATCTCGTCACGGTCACGCTCCTGGTTAAAAAACTTGCACCACCGCTCATACAGGTCCCATAGCGCAGCATCTGACTCGAGATCCTTCTCATTTGCCTCGAATTTCGCCCAATCTGTTGTAGAGGCATAATTGTGCAGATCAGATTAGCAAATGAGGATCCGTCGATGGCTGGAGGTGCGGATCGATCTATACCTGGTTGGACGAAGGGTGCCCCGTCGATGACTTCTTGTAATTTGGCGAAGGTGTCGTCGTGAGAGAGCCTGCTCCGAGGGGGCCCTGCCGCACCGCCGGAACTAGAGCAGGCCGCCGCCGCCGCCCTCGTCGCCCACGCAAAGCGATATGTGGCCGACGCAACTGAGCTGGAGACGCGAGCAGCTGCCCGGAGGATGAGGCATGCCATCGTCCGCATGACGGGAGATCTCAGATGAGAGGATGGTTGGCGTCGCCGGTGGATGGGGAAACAGTGATTCCGGTTAGGGTTTTCTTCCTCCGAACGGAGCACGCAATTGTAGTTTGTTCGGATGAAAAACTGATGCGTATTGGTGCCTATCAACTCTAAAAACGACAAGATTTACAATAATTGATTATTATTACTACTAATTATTAATCTGAATTAATTCTCAAAACCCCTTTATCAATTTGAACACTTGTTGGCATCATTATTTCTCGGTCAGTCATTGTCTCGAAGCTTTGGAAAACCGTGTAGGAAAAACCAGAGTATACCGATATAACCACTACAACAGATTCGGCTCATCACTACGCCCGGTATCCTTTGCGAAATTTAGTCCACCGGCAGCGATGAGCCGCGCCCGCGATGATGAATCGTCAGCGCTGGACAAACCAGAATCTCTACGGACTCGACCAATACCGGCGGTGAAGATTTATATCTCTACCGGTTTGAATCATTCCCAAAGAGTGGTCTTGATGGACACAGATCACTCGCGGGTTTGAATTAGAACCGATAGCGATTCGACGATTGACACAACCGGGTTGATTGGAACCGATAGCGATTTGGGAGGGGAAGCAAAGGAACAGTAAAACAAAAATCGAAATCGAAGATTAACACGCATCAGATTAACAAACGGATCGATCCATTAACAAACGACACAAACCAAATTAAACTGTCATAGAAACAAGCGATACAATAAATTAACATAAAAAGAAAGCGGCTGGGCTAATTAAGCCGCCTTCTTGGCCTTCTTGGCCTTCTTGGCCGCCCGCTGGCCTTCTTCTGGCGGCCGACTCCATCTCCCTCGGTTTGGCGCGCGGTATCCCCTCAATGAGGTTATCGACCAAGTACTCGACCGGAGGGCGATGATGGACTTCTCCTCCAAGTGGTGATTCACCGTTGGCGGGGCCAACTTGGCCGGCCGGCCGTTGAGCTTGTTGCGGGCGGCGCCGAGGCGATGCGGGATGGACTTCTCTGCCCGGTCGGCAGCCATGTCGATCGTCGGCGGCGCCACCGACCCGGCCGGGCTTCTTCGTGAAAACGGGGTAGAGAGGGGAGTGTGTTTGGAGAGCGGAGTGTTGGAGAGCGGACCGGAGACGAGGGGGGTTATGTACGTATAAATAGGACTCGGCCAGCGGTTTCACGAGGGAACAGTTGAACACAAATGATAGAAAATTAAGATTGACACGCATCATAATAAATAATAAACCGATTCAAGGAAACAAGTAGAACCCAAATTAACGAAAGATAAAGAGATTGCCATGCAGCAGATTAACCAACAACTGAACCATTAGCAAATTAACCACCACGGATCATTGTATCTTACACATCCACACGGATCGGACAACAAAAATTAACATAAACAAATAAAAGAAGAGAACCTAGGCCGCCTTCTTGGCCTTCTTGGCCGTGGCGCTTGGCGGCTTCTGGCGCCGCCTTCCCGGCCTCCTCCTCCGGTTTGGCGGTATCCCTTGGCGAGGGTATCGGCGGAGAGTCGATCTAGAGGGCGTAGAAGTTGGCCCTCTCCTCGAGGGGCGGATTCACCTTTGGCGGGGCCAACGTCGTCGGCCGGGCCGTTCAGCTTGGTGAGGGCGGCGCGGAGGAGGTCCACGGCGAACTTCATCTCCTCTCGGGTGGCGGCCATGTCGATGATCGTGGGCGGCGAGTCCGGCTTTCCCGTGAGAGGGGCACGAAAGAGAAGTTAGTGTTGGATAACGGGAGGGGGGTAAATGTGGCGTTTCCAAAAGACGTTCCTTGGAAAAACGTAACGGCGCGACGGCGCGCCCAATGGCCGTCTCCTCGGCACTCAACGGCGCATCGTATTTTCCAAAGCACAATCGACGAGTTAATTGTTTGTTTTTGACAGATTTTACATTGAACAAGTTAAGATTCAAATCAAATTTAAGCGCTATTTAATTGTAATCGCTCTTGGCATTGGAAACCAAAAAATTCAGGGCGAGGGAGAGCAACACGAGAATAATATATATATAATTTTTATTTTATTAATATATATATATATATATATATATATATATATATATATAATGTAACATATAATAAAAATGATAAAAAAAAGAGGAAGGCCGCCGGCCTAGTCCTCGCCCTCCTCCTCCTCCTCTATTTGGCGTCGTCCTTCTTGGCCAAGGCCTCGAGGACGATCCCGGCCAACTGCTCCACCTTGGGAGCGTAGTGGTTCATCTTATCTTCCAGGGGTGGATCCACCCTTGGAAGAAGACCATGGCCGTCCGCCAGCTCCTTCAGCTTCCTGAAGGCAGGACGGAGACGATCGAGGGTGAAATCCCTCTCGATCATCTCCTGAAGGCGGCGCCGATCAGCAAGGTCATCGGCCGCCGCCTCTAGCCGGGCGGCCAGAAGGTCCATGCGGCGGTCCCGCTTAGGAGAGGGCGGGGCGTGGTCGAGTCGAGTCGAGTCGGGTCGGAGCGGGGTCGGCCGCCGGCGCCTCCACCACGGTTCCTTGCCCTTGTCCTCCGCCGCCTCCATCTCTCCCCCCGGGTGCGCTTGTTGGATCCTGAGCCTGAGGCAGCCATGGCGCTGATGAATGCAAAGGGAATGTGGCTGGATTAGAGAACTGGAAAGGATGAACGCCATGATCAGAGTGTGTGCTTAAATAGTGATTTAGCCGGCTGCTCCACTTCCCCACGATCGAACGCGGCGTCAACCCAACCGCTTGGAATTCCCACGATCGCCGGTTGGAATTCGCACGATCTCTCTGGCGGCACTGCGTTTCCCGCGACGCACGATTTGCGCTTCAATTCTGGGCTGAGTTTCCAATGGCGCGCGGACGATGGCGAGTCTCCACCTTCATTGATCACCGTCGGGCCCACACATGAACCTAAGAAGTGATTAACAAATCGGTGAAACAAATAGTTATATCTGTAAAAAATCGATTTATTGAAATCATTAATTTTATCTCAGCGTTAATGCATTGAGATTTCAACTAACCCCGTTCGCCTGCCACGTACACTCCGTATTATAAATTTTCATTTTAGTAGTACGTATATAGGCTGCCGAGTAGGTCATGGCCTGTGATACGTCCACGGTGCAGCCTTGAGAATCGTGTTCCTCTAGTCTTCACTACCGGTTCCGCTTTAATTAAACCGAAGCCGGTGTGCGCTTCCCATGAGAAAAGGCCGAGCACCTGGCCGCTGCGTCGACGGGTTATATCAATGTCGGTAATAACACTGCGGGTGCACTTTCAGACCGGCGGTGATCACACATAACACTACCGGTGTACCACTACGCGGCGGTGTTATGGAGTATCCCGCCGGGTTAAAACTAAGAACCGGCAGTATTTTGCATTGTCAACGAAGCGAGCGATGCCACGGCGGCGACCGACCCGCACCATTGTAGGAAGAGCACCGTTGCCTCGTTCTCCGTACCACGGCCACGGTGCTTGGTTTATGCGGTGCCAATTATCCGGCGGTGAACTTCCATATCCTTTTGCTTAGGGGGGTTTAGGGTTGAAACCGGCAGTGATAAGTCCGTACCACGGCATCTAGCCTATAAAAACGGCTAGTGCGGCCCTTAGGTTTGCAATTCAGTTCTCTTCGTTCTCTTTCTTGATATTCTTGATTCGGTTGCTTTGTTCTTCTTCCTCGATCTTCTTTGCTACTCTCCACATACATATCTATGGCCTCTCTCTATGGGAGAAAGCCCTCCACGTCTGAGATATCGTTCTTATGCATCTTAGGCCACCAAAATGGTTCACACACAAGAGGTGCTACAAGAGTCTTATCGAAGATTGAGCAGCGCCGAAGGTTAGAACACATTTGTGAGATTCACGGAGCCATCCGGTTACGTGTGCTTGAGAGGTTTGGACAGCTGGATTTACATGTCTATATGAGAGACATGGCATTCTCCGGATAAGATCATATCGATTTATGAAAATATGCTTCAATGAAAATCTCCTTTGGTGATCAAAGCAGATTTTCATAGATTAACATGATCTTCTCTTGTGAATGCCTATGCATGCCGTCATTGGGACGCAACCACGCCTTGGCATGAGCAAAGATAATTATCGTAAGGCATCCTTGTTGTGGATTCAATGTAAATCCGAGTTATGCCCTCCTTGTAAGATCGAGCACAAGAAACCTCCGAGCACCGATGGGACCTCAACGGGCACCGATGGGCTTTCAAAATCCCATCGGAATTTCATCGGCAAGAATCACATTACCTTCGGCGTTTTTTTATTTTAAATGTGTTTGTACACTTTGATAAGAACATTGATCTATTCGTGGAAAGGTCTTTGTTAACATATATGTAACTTTTTTTCAAGGTCTTTGTTATCATATATGTAATCGGATATTGTAATCGGTTTGCTCCTCTCTCTCCCTCTCTATATATATATGTAATCGTGTGTTCCTTTCCAATGGATGTTTGCATTTATATATCATAATACGGGCAGATTCTTATTTTTTTCGACGCCCTTCTTATCTTTCATGGACGAACATGAATATATAAATGCTCTATGTACTAACCGAAAAGTTGGTAAACATCATTGAAACGCACAACTTCGGTGAAAAAAGAAAGGTCCAAGTAATCTCACGGTGAAAGAAAGATGTCGGTTTGAAATATATCACCGCCGGGGTTTTAATAGAGCCCGGCAATAAAAGAGACAACACTACCGGTTTGCAAATACGAAACCGATAGTGATCAGCCTTCTATCGCGTTTATCACGTAGGAAAATCTAATAATAAAAATATGGATTAGAAAGACCTAAGATCTTGTGTGGGGGCATAATTTGGGTGTACAAGGTTGTAAAAAAAAATTTTTAAGACATTTCTACATTGTGGGAGTAGACATGCTTCACAAAGGTACATGACACCTTTCATCGGAAGCATGACCGACAATTACATCCATAAGCTATCTGCCGGTGTTGACACTTGTTATCATATAAAATTATTAATCAATTAAACATGAGAAAGGGGTATAAATAATAAAAACAACCTAGAATAGGGGGTCACTAACATATTTCCATCAGTTTTGGTAATGTTGTGAATTGCGAGGGGACTAAACAGAAAAAAACAGCAGAGTTCGCGAGCCATACGACTACGGACGCAACGCAATCCAACTCCGAGAAAGACTCTAGAAGGCTCGGATTAATCCCGGCGTGGACCAAACTTGACACCGAAGAAAACATCATCTAGAAGACTCGGAAGCCATGGACGCACGACGGGACCCGGGGGACTCCCCCGGGCCGATCGGCCCAATAATGGGGCCGATCGGCCCTACTTGGCCGCCAAGCAAGCCACGTCTCCGGAACCTTCCTCCACCGCCTCTAAGACGCAATCTAAACCGGTTGTTTAACGTCGGTTTGATCCGAGGGCGTCGGTAGAAGCACGAGATGAATCAAAGATTAGTACCACATCGCCCGCTGAAGGGACATAAGAAGACCCATATATATAGACCCCTAGACCCCTTTTTTAGATCATCAAGTTCTCAATTCAGCAACAACGCTTCAAGATCCAAGTCATATCCCACGCTGTAGAAACATCGCTTTAGGAAGAGTAGCAATCAAGATTGGAACTAGTAGGAAGGGAGAAACCCGCTCCGGATCGTCGGAGGCCGGCTCAAGATCGGGCCTCGTTCTTGTAAGTTCTTCATTGTAAGTAGTCTTCAAGTTCCGGACACGTTCTTAATATGAATATCTTGATCATGTTTATATTCGAGATTATTTGTTCTAGTATTTACTTTGATTACACGTTTAGCATAGTTGAATTCTTGTTATGTTCATACATGGATTCGTATAGCGCTCATCTATTGATATCATGGGTGAGTGGTAGAGATGATGTAATCGTGGTGATTAGATCTTATTTACTGCGTTTGCACCCTATGTGCCGGGTCGGTGTGGTAGATCGTGGTGGTGACAAACACCATTGAGTCCTTTTGCAATCCATCCCCGTATGTAGGCCTAGCGGATGATATTATTCGGGTTGTTCTAAGTTTCGGCCTTAGTCTTCACGGATTACGTCCTCATGTAAGGATTTAATTAGTCTTTCTTCAATGATTGTTAGATGTATTGCACTAATTGAGTAGATCCTAACTTATAGTTTAGAGTTACATATTGGAGTTTCTAATGCTAGCTAGCCTATGAATTGCTATCGTCCTTTGTTTGACACTTTCTATTTTAAGCCCACTTAGATATGACTTTGGTTGAATCTATTTATCGAACTTTATCATTATCTTTATTGTGAACTTTGATCCTTGTTTAATTAATTGATAAGTTTAACACTTAAGCTTTGCACACGAGAGATGATTAAGATGTTTAGCACCTATGCATAGTTAATTCATGATAGAAGACTTCTTTCCCCGTGGTAGAATATAAATTCAACACCGGTTCTTACTCCTCGGTTAAAATGCTACAATGGTATATTCATATCGTGCGCTTGCGGATACCCGATTATAATTGTTTATTTACTTATTAAGAAGTTATCAAGGCATAGTACGAATATTTTATTCCTTGCATATTAGTAGTTTAACTATAGGGATGACAACCTTTTTCGGATATGCTATGAACTGCAATGAATATTTCTTTTAGTTTTATCGAAGCAACATCGATATTCTTGCTATGAACTGTTTTGCAACGTCTGCAGCCTCCCGCCGCCCCCCGTCTACGCCCGACACCGTACTGCGCGCGTGACCTCGAGCTCGATTCCGCGGGAAGAACGCCCGTCCGCGCCCTCGCTTCCTTCTAGGGCGCTGCGTCTCGCACCGCCGAGACAAAGACAGAGAGCCGCGGACGCCTGGAAGCTTCGGTGAGTCGCGTCGGTCAACGCCTTTGAGTTGTTCGTTGAAATGCCCGTGTTGATAAATCCAACACGCTATTTCCTTTTTCTATTTAGATTTTGCTTTCAAGCGATTCGGGATCCTTATATAGTGGCAAAAGTATTTTAATTGGTCTATGGTGAACAAATTAGATTTAAACATTGTGGTCACTTACAGCAATGATTGAAGACATTCTAATGCTCGAATTATGATTGAAATGAGATAGATGTTGAAATTCATGAGTTTCTTGGTGTTCAAAATCTTGCCGTACAATATTTCGAATGACATAGCATTAACATCCTATTTTGGCTGCATGTATAGGCAAACCAAGGCGTGGTATGTAGTGCATGTTGGTCAAGTGCCGGGGATCTATCGAACTGGGAAGATTGCTCTGCTCAAGTCTCACGGCTACCCGGTAATTGTTACAAAAATACAAGACCGAAGTTTGAAGCTTTTTCGGGGCCTACTATGGTGAAAACTTTCACTATCAACCAGCCCGGAGATCGATGAGAAGCCTCTCTCCATAGATATGAAGATTAGGAGAATTGCGACTTAGCCTATGAAAGATGTTTTGATTTACGTCATGGCTATTGTCATTGTTTTCCTTATTTGGAAGTTGATGTCCTAGGCTCAATTTTCGTAGAACATTAGGTGGAGTTAGTTGTATGTAACCTTTGAACCATGTAATGTATCTATGATGCTTTTATGGGTTTAAAAATAGCTGATTTTCGGGAAAAAATCATAAATTATAAAAATTTTAAACAAAAACGCCGGGTGGCATGGGCCCGACAGTGAATGACATACAAAGCGGTAGTGTAACTACACCAAACACTATCGGTTTGAATTACAAACCGTCATCGATGACGAAACATCACCATGTTTGCACTAACCAACCGATAGTCTTCACTCTAATAACTTATTTGTCGGGTTGAAATCACCCGACGATATTCACGTAAAGTTCAGCGACGGGTTCAAAGTAAGCCGCCATTGTTAGCTCTTCGATACACTGTCGGCTCGGTCTAACCCGATAGTGTTATCCCCACGATTACGTCGGTTCGTTAAAGCCCGACGGTGCTCCCAATATCAACTCTGCCGGTGACTTCCGAACCCGCATTGCTTGGATCAAAAATCTTTGCCGGTCGTGGAACACCCGACGGTATTCGTGACAGTCGCTGCGGTTCGATATCAAACCGGCGAGTCTCTCCTCGCATCACCGCCGGTGTTTTGACCCGTAGTGTTTCAAACCCCACATCACTACCGCTATGGTTCTCGCCGCTTTAGTTTTTTCGGTGAAGGGGGTTGGAGCCCGGCGGTGATGGACAATTCTGTAGTAGTGAACCCGCAAAACTCCTTACACCCGAGGGGAAAAATAAGGAGAAACATTACGATATATCCTACCAGGTAATAACGCGTAAGGCGTTACGAATATGAATAATGTATAACAAATTTAGACATGTTTGTACTGTTCACTATGACCCATTACTCTTTGGATCCGTTACAACAGTGTTTGTCTCACTGTAGCTGGAACAGTAACATGTGAGGGTGATGAACCCGGTAGCTGGTACGCTCTTTATAGGTAATGTTAGATTTGACCAAATTTATAGAAAAAGTTTAAATGTTTATAACACCAAACGAGCATATTATAAAAATATAATATTTGGTAATATCTAATGATAATAATTTGGTTTCATATATTTAGGCGCTATTTTCTATAAATTCGATGATCAAACTTACAAAAATTAACTTAAAAAAACAACTCTGGGAATTGATTTATTCAATGTGAGGGTGGGAGGGAGTATAAAACTTTTGGAAGGCCATGTCATATTAGACTATGTCATAGAAAATAGACTGGAGGGAGTATTAAGCCGTTGGGCAAACATCCAACACCCACTTAAATATGAGTAGCATACATCAAGAGGTGTAAGCTTTTTAGGCCACGTTGCAGGAAAGGAGAATACAATGATCAGAGGAGCACCTCTGCTCTGAACACCAGAGTACCATTGGTTCAAAACTTGAAAGCTGAAACACAAAAACACAAGAACGTGGTACCTCTGTACCAAATTTTACCAGTTGACAACCATCAGTGTTAAGTCTGTAACGACATCACCAGTTCCAGCCTGCCCTTTTGGGACCATCAGTGTAAGTGTATCCAATCATGAGCCTTGATGCATCTTTCATGAGCCTTGATGCATCTTTTGTCCCTTTGGACCAGGCTTTTGCTTCTAGGGCACCTGCTGCCCCTTGCCTGCTTACACCTTGCAGCAGCAGATGCTGGTATTCATTTGGACTTTGGAGAATAACCGTGGATGGATGTCCTCTTACTGCATCACATTCACATACCGTTCATTGTCTTAAGACAATGAAGTAAACAGTCACTGACACACTGGCCCAGTCAGCAAATCATAAACATAATGCTAAAATGTGACAGCAGCGTTGCTGACTGAATGAAACCCTAAAAGTAGGAACCATATATCCATATGATCCATTGGTGATCTTCTTTCCTCACCTCCTAATCATATGATGCATTCATGCTTGTTGCCCTGAGATTGTCTCAGGAACACCTCATCTCATCATGGATGCATGTCTCCATGTGTCGGGAGCCTGCACTGGCCTGTCCCAAAAAGAACGACACTTTTGACTTTCGTTTGACCGTTGCTTATTCAAAAAATTTATACAAATTACAAAATAAATAAATCAATGCTAAAGTATCTTCAATGGTAAAATAAGTCATAACAAAATAAATTATATTTATACAACTTTTTTGAATAAGACGGATGGTCCATCATTCTTTTTGGGACGGAGGGTGTATTGAATAATGAACCCTACCCTACCATCACGTTGGAAGATTATTGTCAGCAACCTGACGGCTACTGTATGACGTCCGGCAAGCGCTCGGGCCCTGGCGGAGGCGGGAGATTTAAGCATCGTCGGTTTGGGCCTTGGGCCTCGTTATTTCGTGTTATTGCGTTTTGGGCCAGAGGCCGTGTAAGGGGTTATAAGTCCCCAGCTGCAGTAGCAGCGAAGTCATCGATTATTTTGTAACCGTTCCTGAACTCAAACCTGAGAAACATTCGTCTGAACTCGCCCTAATTGCTGTTCATGCTTGGTTCCAATCCCCAATTCTTGCCGTTCTAACCCCAGATTCCCCTAGATCCTCCTATCTGATTCCTGATTACCGCTTGTATCCTAACAATTGGTATCCTCCTATCTGATTCCCCTAGTCTGCTGCTGGTGAGATTTTTAAGCTTCTAGGACCCGTCGCTCTCATTTTTGAAACAGAAGGCGCAGAATTCTTACACAAGATGTTATTGTTCACAAATCATTGCGTGAGCTCGACTTCGGCTCCATTTCAGGGTCAACTTGTCAGCCGGCGTTTAGCGGTGATACCCAGAGGGATTTGAAATAAACCACGAGTTTTGGTTTCCAGGGTACAATCGTCAATCAGTCCAATGATGAATAAATTTATAATCATATACAATATACTCACTCTGACTGAATAAATGAATTGTTTCAACTGAAGTCATTTCTTTTATTTATTAAACGAGAAACCTACTTGACTCCCATAGATGGGTGAAGCAGAACGAGGCCTTCTTCTACCACACCTTCTTCTACCATAGAATTCAATTAGCTTCCCATCCGCAAACTTGCTAATCCCAAGTCTGTAAGGCAGATGAGGAGATTTCTTGTTTTCCTCCACTCTCAGCACAGTCTCCTTGAAGTAGCTGAACCGGCGAGCCATCTCCTCACGGTCACGCTCCTGGTTAAAAAACTTGCACCACCGCTCATACAGGTCCCATAGGGCAGCATCTGACTCAAGATCCTTCTCATTTGCCTCGAATTTCGCCCAAGCTATATGGAGACGTAATTATGCGGATCAGATTAGTAAATGAGATGAGATCCGTCGAGGGATGGAGGTACGGATCGATCTCTACCTGGTTGGACGAAGGGTGCCCCGTCGATGACTTCTTGTAATTTGGCCATGGTGTCGTCGTGAGAGAGCCTGCTTCGAGGGGGCCCTGCCGCACCGCCGGAACTAGAGCAGGCCGCCGCCGCAGCCCTCGTCGCCGCCGCAAAGCGATATGTGGCCGACGCAACTGAGGTGGAGACGCGAGCAGCCGCCTGGAGGATCAGGCATGCCATCGACCGCATGCCGGGAGATGAGAGGATGGATGGCGTCGCCGGTGGATGGGGAAATAGTGATTCCGGTTAGGTTTGTCTCCCTCCGAACCGAGCCGAGCGCAATTGTAGTTTGTTCCGATGAAAAAAAACTGATGCGTATGGGTGCCTATTCGGTGGTATCTAACAATGACAGGATTTACAATAATTGATTATTACTACTAATTATTAATCTGAAATAATTCTCAACACCCCTTGATCAATTTGAACACTTGTTGGCATCCTTATTTCTTCGTTAGTCATTGTCTCAAAGCTTTGGACCCTATAGGAAAAAGTAAAGTATACCGATATAACATGCAAAACTCCTTACACCCCATCGGTAAAAATAAGGAGAAACATTACGATCTATTCTAGCCGGTAATCCCACGTAAGGTGTTATAAATATGTATAATGTATAACAAATTTAGACGGGTTGGTACTATTCACTGGGACCTGTTACTGTTCGTCTCACTGTAGCTAGAACAATAACATGTGAGGGTGATGAACCCGGTAGCTAGTATGCTCTTTATAGGTAATGTTAGATTTGACCAAATTTATAGAAAAAAGTGTAAATGTTTATAACACCAAAAGAGCATATTATAAAAATATTATATAGGGTAATATCTAATGACATTAATTTGGTTTCATAAATTTTGGTGCTACTTTCTATAAATTCGATGATCAAACTTACAAAAATTTACTTAAAAGACAACTCTATGAATTGATTTATTCGAGATGAGGGTGGGAGGGAGTATAAAACTTTTTGGAAGGTCATGTCATATTAGTAGGGTTGAAAACGGATCGGATACTGAACGGATATCGCTGATACCATATTTGTTTTCATATTTCTGCTCGGATTCAGATTCGGACACGAATAGCTACCGGATACATATACGGATACGGATTGTCTCGTTACGGGTACGAATAATGAGTATCGAATACGGTAATGACTCGGATTCGAGAATGTCGGATACAAATATCTTTTCGGATATTGAGTAAAAGCAACATAAATGTATATATGTGTGTTGGCATCTTGATAAAAGCTTTGTACTACTTTACCACACTATAAACATAAACGTAGGTACATACTGTAGTATTTCATGTTTTTGAAACACAATTAAATTTGTCTACGAAATCAGTTTGGGCTCTACCCAGAACTATCAGGCCAGGCTACGCCATCAGCCCATGCGCTCCACCTTCTTCACTACTTACTTACGCTCTGGTCTCCTAGTACCCGTGTCGCCACACGCACACATGCAGTTAGTACCGCATCAGCTACCCAGAGTGGAGAGCTTAGGAAGGTAGCTATAAATGAAGGACACAACACCAAGGTAATTTAGCTGGCAATGGCTTGGATTGCTATAAACGGATAATATCCGCCATGTGTGGGTCGGATATATATCCGACTTTTTACCCGGATTATCCGTATCCGCCGGATAGAGACAATATCATATTTGTATCCGTTATCCGCATAAAGTATCCGTTTTAGTATCCGTATTTGACAAAAAAAAATTCGGATATCCACGTAATTATCCATTTAAGTGTTTATATATGTCCGTCGAACGGACGGTCGGATAAATATCCGTACCATTTTCATCCCTACATATTAGACTATGTCATATAAAATATACTGGAGGGAGTATTAAGCCGTTGGACAAACATCCAACACCCACATAAACATTGGTAGCATACATCAAGAGGTGTAAGCTTTTTAGACCACGTTGCAGGAAAGGAGAATACAATGATCAGAGGAGCACCTCTGCTCTGAACACCAGATTACCATTGGTTCAAAACTTGAAAGCTGAAACACAAGAACGTGATACCTCTGTACCAAATTTAGCAGTTGAACAACCATCAGTGTAAGCCTGTAACGACATCACCGGTTCCAGTCTACCCTTTTGGGACCATCAGTGTAAGTGTAACCAATCATGAGCCTTGATGCATCTTTTGTCCCTTTGGACCAGGCTTCTGCTTAGTAGGGCACCTGCTGCCCCTTGCCTGCTCACACCTTGCAGCAACAGATGCTGGTATTCATTTGGACTTTGGAGAATAACCGTGGATGGATGTCCTCTTATTGCATCACATACCGCTCGCCAATGTCGATCTTAAGAAAATGAAGCAAACAGCCACTGACACACTGGCCTAGTCAGCAAATCAAAATGCTAAAATGTGACAGCGGCGTTGCCGACTGAATGAAACCCTAAAAGTAGGAACCATATCCATATGATCCATTGGTGATCTCCTTTCCTCACCTCCTAATCATATGATGCATTCATGCTTGTTGCCCTGAGATTGTCTCAGGAACACCTCATCTCATCATGGATGCATGTCTCCATGTGTCAGGACTGGCCTGCACCTGCACTCGTAGTTGCTTATTGAATAATGAACGCTACCCTACCATCACGTTGGAAGATTATGTTCAAGGAGAAACTTGGCTTGGTTTGCACCAAAGCCAAAACTACAAGGAATATAACCATTCATTCATTTAATTAAAAAAAAGGAGACCATGTTCCATTCAAAAAAAAGAACCCTACATTCATGTTTTTTTCAACTCAATGTTGGTATATATGGTCAGGACTTTGTCATATACAAGAAAGAAGAAAGTGATTTTAGCCTTAAACATGGTCACTAACACTGATATAATGCATATAGAACTTAGTAGATTACTAACTAGAGTCTGGCGATACCATGCACGCACCTCTGAATTGATGTAAAAGATGATTAGATGTAGTAGATGAACTAATGCCCACCACACCTCTTTACAAAACCAATTACTAGTTTAGTTGGTTAGGTTTCTTGTGGTGGATTCTACCCACCCAAATTTAAGTTCTCGATTTGCTATGTGTGCTCGTATTTTTATGGATTTATTTAAGGAATTAACGGCACTATGCATCAGTGGTAGGCAACACCCCTATCAACGGCGGGTCGTCTGTGATGACTTCATGAATTTTCAAGATCTAAAAAAAAAAAAATCGGCGGTGCTCATAGGGGTAGGGTTAGCCTACCTTGTTCATAGGAGTGATTGTCCATCCGTGTATGGGCATCTATGTTGTAGTTCTAAAAAAAAGGTAAGTGCAGTAAATCATGAGCCTTCATGCAGCTCCTATCCCCTTTTCAGACTGTTCATTCACATGCTTAAGTAGGGCGCTTGCGGCTCCATGAATTGCACCCTACAGAAACAGACACCTGCATTTGGAAACCAACAGTGCATCCATGCCTTGTCCCAACAAACTATAATCATCTATTCATCTTTAGCGATCAGTCAATGACAACCTGGCCCACCTGTAATAGCAACACTTAGCTAGGTCGCAGTGTTGTCAGAGACTGTTTTGGAAGCATAATAGGAGGAGCCTATGCATTGGTGCAACCTTTTGTCAGCTCCTAATAATGTGATGCAGATATATGCATGCTTGTTTTCCTTGAGATGGTCTCGGTCTCAGGAACGCCTGATCTCATCATGGATGCAGTGTCTGTTGCTTACTAGGCGTGCTCCGGCATGTAAATGATATGTTTGATTGATTAGCTTTTTTTTTTCTGGTTCCTACTGAAAAATGTAACGAAATGAACCCTACATTATTGGCCTACCATCATCATGTCAATTACACAATTTTTTCTCCAGCTACCATGCATATATGAAGATCACTTCATCATTTCAACTCGATCTGTCAGTGAGCATATAAAGGAATTGGTTGTGATACTGTTTGCTACGATTGAGCATCCACGTGCTGTCCGCAGTTGGTGTTGGGACGTGGTGGGTTCAGCACAAAAGCAACAACAACATATATATCCCTGTGCTGTGACTACATACATGGCTTCTTGATTCACATCCACCCACCCAACTGGATGCATAGTGCATGGCTGTGATAAAAAGGGTCTGGCAGAAGTATAAAATTCAGCAAATGCTTTTTTCAGGCGGTAGTATGCAGTACTTTTTTTTTTTTTTTGTTGTTGGAAACACACACACATCCTCATAGTTTCAAAATACTATATACCTTTATCTTGCTAAACTATAAATAAGTTGTTCACGTTTGCAACTTCTAATTTGGTAATGTTTGGGCTAATTTCCAATTGTAGCACTTCTGACAAAAATCTCTCGACATGGAGAAGTGGCACCAAGGCTGTTCCAGGCCGCCAAAAAAAAAAAAAAAAAAAAAAAAACGGAACCGGAACAGACAGTGGGAGCAAAGAGACGCCGGCCTAATCGACCTCGGCCCAAGTAGAGGGAAGAGGTGAGCACGACTGTCAGGCCAAGAAGGAATCGGGCCGGGAGCTGTGCTGCGTGCTCACTTGGGCTTTGGCCCAACATACAAAAAAAAATGTTGTTACCTTAATTCATTGATATTGTTTTAGGATAAATATTATCAACTAAAACATTCTTTTGAAAAAGTTAATACTTGAAAGACGAAGCTTTCTAACTGAATAAAAGAAAATCTGGTTGTTTTGTAAAATCTTCTAAAGGCCCCTTTGGGTTACCGGGAAAACTTGATTTCCTACTTTCTTTCCGATGAAAATGAATTGTAAAATTCCTATAGAATTCATGCATTTCAAAGGAGCCCTTAAAAGTGCAGTAAAAGTTAGATACGATTGACTTAAAACAATGGGACAATATCAATGTGAGCTAGTATAATTTGAAACCAAGGAGCCCCTTCTAGCGGACCCTGCCACCGTATTGCAGGCTCTATTTTGGCCCTACGAATGGTACTTATTTGATTGATCCCCTTTTACTCAAACTTATATTTTTCCGCAATTTATGTCATTATGAAATCAGAAAAAGTGCAATTTTCCTCCTCTAACTTTTGTGGAAGTCCTCTATTCGTCTTTGAATTACAAAACTGGGTAAACCAGGTCCTCAACTTTTTAAACCTTGCGGTTTACCTCTATAACATCCCTAAATATCTCAAACACCAAAAATCACAACTTTTTTTTTTTTGAAACAAACCCCTATTTGGTGTGTGTACATACTAGGAAGCCCTACGTAATTGCACAAGTAGAATCCATTTAGCTTGGATGAGCATTTGCATTTCTAATTCGAGTATGATTTAGTTCTTATTTGATTTTACGTGATGCTAATAAAATCAAATAAAGTAATTATCATTAAACTCACTTATGTGTGACGCGAACCTGGCCTTGATCCTAAACCCTTAGAAAACCCCTAGTGGACCCCATAAGGGTGTATATGTGCATGGCAACCCTCGGTTTCGGACGCAATGATGATTTTACCCACGTTTTTCTAATTTTTCATTTTTACCCTCACTTTTTCAAAACGAAAGGAGAGTCTACCCTTACTCTGTTATGTCCAGACACCGGTGTTAAAAGGGACAACTTTGCCCATCCATTTTTACCTCTTTTTTTTTAGAATTGTGTTTTTACCCCTGTTTTGTATCAACTGTGTGACATTGTGTACAAATTTTTGGTAAATTTTGATAACATTTCAGCTTATAATCCATATAATTAAAATCAATATCACACAACAAAATAATCCATCATAGTACCATAGAGGTCCAAATTAACATGCCAACATATAAGTTCAAATTAACATGCTCACATAGAGGTCCAAATTAACATGCCAACATAGAGGCCCAAATTAACATGCTAACATAGAGGTCCGAATTAACATGCCAAATACTAACATAGAGGTCTAAATGACATGTCATCCAAAAGTAAAAACTAGTAGAAACTAATTGTGAGCCACATCTCAAGCATTGAAACCCAACAAAGTAGCAAGCCTTCCGAAGTGTATTATCTACACCTCGCTGTGCCCCTTCTTGAACCACTTGCACTTGCTGAACCACTTGCCTCAATGTTGAGATGTGTTGAACTTCCCCTTTCTGTACCTGTACCACTTCCACTTCAACAAAATAGAGTAGAAGCAAGTTAATTTTTGTGGGAACGCTATTGCAGGCTCTATTTTGGCCACTACGAATGGTACTTATTTGATTGATCCTCTTTTACTCAAACTTATATTTTTCCGCAATCTACGTCATTATGAAATCAGAAAAAGTCCAATTTTCCTCCTCTAACTTTTGTGGAAGTCCTCTATTCGTCTTTGAATTCCAAAACTGGGTAAACTAGGTCCCTCAACATTTTAAACTTTGCGTTTTACCTCTGTAACATCCCTAAAAATCTCAAACAACAAAAACCACAACTATCTTTTTTTTTGAAACAAAAACCCTACGTAGTTGCACAAGTAGAACCCATTTAGCTTGGATGAGCATTTGCATTTCCAATTCCGAGTATGATTTGGTTCTTATTTGATTTTACATGATGCTAATGAAATCAAATAAAGTAATTATCATTAAACTCACTTATGTGTGACGCCAACCTGGCCTTGACCCTAAACCTTAGCAAACCCCTAGTGGACCCCATAAGGGTGCATATGTGCATGGCAAACCATGTATACACACATAGTGCCCATGGTTCAGTTTAGAATGGAATTGGGGACATAGAAAAGCCACAGAAAAAACATTGTTTCTGTATAAAAAGTTAAAAACTATGATTATTTGTATTATCATGAGTGTATCAGATCGACATGCTAGCAATAGAAGAAAAGAAATTCAAACAACCTGTACTTTACCATATGCCATTATTCTACATCACTTTGGTGTGCCAAATTAATTATTACAAAGCCAGTTTTCCGTCTCATGATCTCACATTAATTTGCCGCCCATAAATTAAGTGTAATCAATGTACACAAATATTAGACTCTCTTTAATCTGACGAATCTACAAGACCCGACATCGATCCATTTCCGGGGGCATCAGTTCTTTGCTTGCAGCTTACCATAGCAGCTTTGAATCAAACTAACCCCATCTATAAGCAAAGCAAGTGTTGCGTGGATATGGCGTCGAGGTTAGCATATTAGTAATTCCTCCGGCCTGACCCAAGCAAAGGATAGATTATTGCATACGACAAGTTGCCAACAATAATCCTTAAACACAGAGGTGCCATACACATACCCTATATATAGATATGTGCATCTTCGGCTACATATTAAATATTCAAACTGTCTGTATGATCTCAATCTTAGAACAAAAAGAAGGGGTGTAAAGCAGGCGTGGGTGTCAAGAAATCCTGCTAGTGGCATGGATATGAACCTAGAGAAAGACCAATACAGGTGAGTTTAAGATGCAGCTATTCAATTATTTGTACATTTCCTTCTTTTTCGATGTCGATGCTGAAAGTGTAAACAAGTATGCCATGTCCAAATCAGTCAATATTGCTCTTTTTATGTAATGGATCCTTATTTTATTTCAAAGGAATATCCATATGTATGTCCAATTATCGCCGGTTTTTCTTTTGTACCGGACTAGTAAACATGTCTGATTGTCCTGGACTGAATCAAAACTTGTCATTTCAGCTCTATATAGACGCAGGACGAGAAAAATAAATTAAGACTTGATTTATTGGCACATTAGTTTTGCCCAAACTAGTTGTCGATTCGGCTAGATTGGGCCGGAATTGACATGTCGACGGGCGATCTTGACGGGCGGCAGTGAAGTGATGGTGTAGACGGTGGTTGGGGCTGTTTGGGAGTAGTAGAGAGGAGGAAGAAGAGGAGGAAGCGGCGACGGGGGCGGGGGCGCGCTGGGAAGGAAGGGCGGGGCGGCGTCGGCCGGCGTGGGGGGGCGGCGTCGGCGGCGGCGCGCTGGTGGCGGCGTGGCAGTGGCGGCGGTTGTAGGAGGCGGCGCGCTGCGGCGCTGGAGAAGAGAGAGAGAGAGAGAGCCTAGAGCTGGAGAGCTGTTGGGAGTTACCCCTTTAATTTATTTCTTCTTAAGATTCAACTGACTACATGCCCCTTGTATTTATAGTCCGAGGGAGACTTGCATGCTAGAGGTTTCCTTATAGATTGGAATTCCTCTTTTACAAGCAATCTATTTATTCCCTATTTTATTCCTATCTTTATTCCTTAAATATTCCTTACTTAATTGTGAAGCAACCGACGCGGGCGCGTTTACGGCGGGCGGGCGGGCGGCGCCAAATTTTTAGCGCGCGCAAGCGGGCCTTGGCCCCGGGCGGCGCTATGCGTTCCCCCTTGTTGGGCCCTATTCGGCGATCCCTTTTTGGGTCATGACATCTCTCCCCTTTTTTCGACGGCGCGTCCTCGCTATTTGTGGTTCGCTGACCGGTGACATATCGGATGCGCTGGGCAAAGATGGAGATGCTGATGTTGAAGCTGAATGGATGTCGCACGAGTGGCCTGGTCGTCGGGGGCTTATCAATCTCCTCGAGTGGTGCCCAAGCTGGTGCCATCATCTTTATGAGTCCGGCGAGGCCATGGAGCTTGTGGTCCGTTGAAGGAGCAAGTTGAGGTGGAGCGGAAGCCTCCGGGGTTGTGACGAGGTTGGCGATTGAGGGGGTTGATATGGGTGGTATGTACCTCTTGTTGTCATCGGTAAAGGCCCCAAGTCGAGACTTGCTGAAGATGGAAGTGTCAATCTTAGGAGGAGTTGGGTTGCCATGTCCGTATGTAGGGGGCGCCTCGGTGCATTGCAGCCCACGGCTTGTTGGCGTAGTCATACTGGACATAGATGTCGTTGAGGAACATCAGAGTCCATAGGTACGGCTCTAGAGTCATCCCTGCTGCCAAAGCCGCGTAGTCGACGTCGCGATGGTGGTTGGTGTCGCCGTTGAAGGACGTCCCAAAACCGAGAGTGGGGCACCATGGTATGTTGTCTCCGTTCTCCCGTGGCGCCTTGGTGATGCAGAGGAACCAGAGAAAGAGGAGTGCCGTTTTTGTCAGGTTGGCAGCTGTGTACCTGATGTTCCTTTTGCGTGGTGCCGATGGTGTCTCCTTTGCTGGAGCTGCAGCTTGAGTGATGGTGTTCTCCACCATTGTCGATGTCGACCGAATGTCCAGCAGGTGTAGTAGGTCATCGTCGAAGGTCGGCGAGTGAACGACCGTCTCCTTGGTGGTGCCTGGGGGGCGTCAGTGTTCTCATCGGCCGTGGCGCCCATGTGGGGAACGTCGTGGTCGCTAATGTCGAGGTTGGCCGCGAGGATGTCGTCGTGGTTGATGCCCTTGTAGTTGTTGTCGATGGTAGGCATGGTGAAGACGTAGTCGACAGCAGGGGGGACGTCATTGGCGTTGACGTCCTTGAGGACATCGTTGCCGTTCACGGCGCCCATGGTAGCGTCGTCGTCGTTGTTGATGTTGTCGATGCCGAGGACGTTGTAGCTTGCGACGTCAATTGTGATGTCGAGGATGTTGTTGACGCTCGGGGAGGTGTCATTGTTCCTGTCGATGATGCTGGTGTCGAAGACGTCTTGGTTGATGACGTCGAGCGATATCGTTGTAGCATGGGTGATAGAGGTAGAAGCTCCTTGTTGAATGGGATGTACTTGCCTGGTTACTATGGAGCGTGTGATGTCCTGGTCGGCGAAGGTGTTGTCCAGGATGCTAGCATCAGCGACGTCGATGTTGACGTCGGTTGACGTCGATGTGTCACCCATAGTGACGTTGGTGTTGTCGTTGATGCTGAGGACGTCAAGGTTGGCTACGTCGTGGTTGTTGCTGATGTTGTTGGGGCCGCCCTTGGAGGTAGTGTCGATGTCGAGGACGTCGGGGTTGAGACCGGCGACGTGAGTGTCGACGTCGGGCGACGTCGTTGAGTCGTCCTTGTTGGCACTCGGATGTTCCCAATGTCAAAGATGATGTTGGTAGTGACCGGGAACTTATCATCGTGCCATTGTAGTAGCCGTTAGGCGTTGGCCTAGTTGGGTAGGCTTTTCGTCGAACGGTGGTGGACGTCGGTGGTAGCCTCGGTTACGTCGACCGATCCGGATAGCGGCAGTGGGGGCGCCCATGGGGTTGGCGTGGCTGGTGCTTGCCGTGGAGGGACGGCGTCGGCGGCGCCACAGGAGACACCGTTGTTGTCGGTGGCATCCGTGGTAGTAGCGTCGTCGAGGGGAGTCGATCGGCCGGCATGACCCGCGAGCTGCGGCGTTGTCGCGAGTGTGTCGTTGATGTTGGCGTCGCCCGTAGGGTTGTCATCCTTGGTGGTCGTCGTAGAGCGCATGGTCGAGCTTCTCCGGGAGGGCGTTGAAGTTGGCTCGCATCTCCCTCGCGAGACAAGCAAGCTCGCGGATCCCCATCCGGAGCTCGGCGATCTTGTGACCGCCCATCCGATCTTGGCGTTGGTGGTGGTCGGAAGCCGTCGGTGGTGGGAATCGTCCTGGTCTCCGGATACCGGCTGTCAGATTCCGGCTAGATTGGGTCGGAATTGACATGTCGACGGCGATCTTGACGGCGGCGGTGATGGTGTAGACGGTGGTTGGGGCTGTTTGGGAGTAGTAGAGAGGAGGAAGAAGAGGAGGAAGCGGCGGCGTGGGGGCGGCGGCGCTGCCGCGCCCGGGAAGGGCGGCGTCGGCGGGCGGCGTGGGGGCTGACGCGCGGCGCGCTATTGGCGGCGTGGCGGTGGCGGCGGTTGTAGGAGCGGCGGCGCGCGTGCAGAGAAGAGAGAGAGAGAGAGAGAGTGAGAGAGCCTAGAGCTGGAGAGCTGTTGGGAGTTACCCCTTTAATTTATTTCTTCTTAAGATTCAACTGACTACATGCCCCTTGTATTTATAGTCCGAGGGAGACTTGCATGCTAAGAAAGATCTAGAGGTTTCCTTATAGATTGGAATTCCTCTTTTACAAGCAATCTATTTATTCCCTATTTTATTCCTATCTTTATTCCTTAAATATTCCTTACTTAATTGCGGCTAACCGACGTGGCGTTTTCGGCGGGCGGCGGCGGCACCCAGCTCTTAGCGCACAAGGCTCGGGCCTTGGCCCCGGGGCGCGCGCTGCGTTCCCTCTTGTTGGGCCCTATTCCGGCGATCCCTTTTTGGGTCATGACACTAGTCATATATATTTATTTATGATACCGCAACTAATGCTATTAAACAATAAAACAACCACCTAAAAGTTTAACATTTTTCATATGGAGTAAACTTTTTTGAGGCAAATTATGGAGTAAACTTCAGTAAGCTGTAGCTGAAGCCTGAAGGTAACTAATAATTTAAGGAGGAGATTTCTGTCTGAATGATTGAAAGCCTACCGGTACCCAGTCCTGTATTAACTACTGTTGTATAAACTGGACCGGGCATGGAAGACGCCGGCAACAGAGAAACCTCCCGTTGCCGGGTGTCAACGTTAGACACTCGGCTTAGAAGTCTCCTATGCCGAGTGGTGACTACTGGCACTCGGCAAAGGGTCTTAATGCCGAGTGTCCAGTTTTTGCCGTGTGTCCCCCTGTTGGCACTCGCGTATCGCTTCTTTGCCGAGTGCCTGAAATTTGGCACTCAGCAAAGAGCCGGACACTCGGCAATGACCCTGATTCCGGTAGTGCATATATCTTGCTAATATAGGTCAGTACGTAGTTTCTGAATTTCGGTATTGCTGATCAGGTTGACGGCCCATGTGGAAGAACTCTGGAACGAATGGGAGATCCAGCTGTTGGTGCTCGTGAGCTTTGGCCTGCAAGCGTTCCTTCTCTTGTTCTCGGGCATCAGGAAGCGCACGACCTCCAGAGTCCTCAGCGGATTCCTATGGCTTGCCTACGTGCTGGCCGATTACCTCGCCGTCTTCGTCCTTGGCCACCTCACGCTTCACATCGGCAGCCCTCGCCATGGGCTAGTGCTGTTCTGGGCGCCCTTCATGCTCCTACACCTGGGAGGGCAGGAGACCATCACGCACTACAGGAATCGGCTGCTTTGCCGAGTGCAGAGCGCACTAGGCAAAGGCACTTATGCACTCGGCAAAGGCTTTGCCGAGTGCTATACTCGCAAAACGCTTTCGGCAAAAAGAATTACTCGGCAAATGATTCTTTGCCGAGTGCCAAATGTCGGGCAGTTGGCAAAGATTTCACCGAGTGCCATGTCAGTGCTCGGCGAAGTAAACGTCGACCGTTATATTTGGACGTCCCCTTTGCCGAGTGCCAAACGTAGGGCACTCGGCGAAGATTTGAATTTTTTTAAAAAACTTTGCCGAGTGTTATGTCAGTTCTCGGCAAATTATTATTTTTACCAAAAAAAAACTTTGCCGAGTGCAATATTGGCGGCACTTTCGGCAAAGTAATGGTCAATTTGCCGAGTGCCGCCCATGCACTCGGCAAAGCTGGGAATTTTATTTTTTTTTTGCTGTTTCTGTTGATTGTTGCTGCAAATCGACATATACATATACCATAAGCATTCATATATACACATAAACCACATATATCACCAATTCACATATATAATCCACATATATCATAAATTCACATATATAATCCACATATATGACAAATTCACACATATAGTCCAACATCCAAACGAAATTCAACATGTCCAACATCCAAACGAAATCTAACATGTCCAACATCGAAACGAGATCCATCACAGTGCAACATGTCCAACATCCAAAAGAAATCCATCATGGTGCCACAGGTCGAACCTAATCACCACCAACTCAACTTCACAGCCCCGACCCGTGGCCTCCCTGGTGCGAAGAGTGTGAGGGGCCCTCACCTTGCCCCGGATACCACCCATGCTGCGGCGCCGATTGGTACGTCCACCCGTGGTGTGTAGGAGGGACGTGTGGAAGCCCGTAGTGTGGCTGCTGCGTGCCCGGAGGAGGAACGCCACCTGGCCACGTGTACTGTGGAGTCGGGCCAACCGGCGGATGGGGTGGAGAAGGGCCACCTGGAGGAGTCGGGTTCGAACCCTGTGACAGTGGCTGCATAAAGGAGAGGCGATCTCATTAGTACCTCAGGTGAGCCGCACAAGCCAAAGAAATAAACAACAACATATACTCACCGGAGTCCCTACGGTGAGGAGGAACAGGGGAAACGGGGGTGGAGCGAACGGGGGGAGCTAGGCAACGGAGGCGGGGTCACACCCGGGATTTGGAGGCCCCGAAGAAGGACGCCACGCCCCGCATCCGACGCACCGAGTATTCTTTGGTATGCCTCCAACTCGCGCCGATGGGCCCTCGCTCGGGCCGCCCCGCCCGGCCTCAAAGTCCGCCGCCCGGGCCGCTGCCGCCTGGCCTCCAACTCGCCATCCGGGCCCCGCAATATTACACCCGTAACGTTGAAAAAATGCATAGGCAGCGGACATGTGTAAAACCAAAGGAACGATGAATGGCGTAATTACACGAAACTCCTGCATCATCCGCGTGGAGCTCTGGCTGCCGAGGTGCTATGGGGATGTCGGAGGAGGTCGTGCTCCTTGAGCGAATCTCGCTCACCGTGAACGAGAGGGACGGGTTGATCGCGGCTGTTGGCCATCCAAGACGGCCGTGCCGCTTCCCTCCTCCCAACCTCATCACCCGGTGCACGTGTCTAGGGCGCGGTGGCTGGATCAAAGTTGTCCCCATAGCGCTGCTTTGCCGCCTCGGCGTACTGGGTAAGCTTGGGGTAGACGCGGGCGTTGGTGTACGCCTCGGGCCCCTTCGCCGGGTCGTAGACGTTGTCCTTGTCGGTCGATCCGCCGTGTGACTCAAGGCGAACCCAGCGTACTCGCCGATGTGCTGGCCTTCATGCGGGCGGACTGCGAGGAGAACACGAGAGATGGTTAGAAGTGAAGAGATTTGAGCGCTTGAATAAAAAAATCAACAGAATCGTACCCATCTATCCATATACACTGGGAGGGGCACGCTCCCTTGGTGGTGTGGCTTCCCTTCCATCTCCAAGCGACATCTCCGACGAAGTCTCTTGGTCTCGTACGTCTCCTCCAAGAGCCACTTGTCCACAATGGTCTCCCAGCAGTCCTTGTACTTGCTGCACCACTCCGGACACATCTGCATGACATAGCAGAGGATGAATGGAAGCCTGCTTATTTTTCATTGAAGGAATCAGAATAAATGCGTTCTACGAACCTGGATGTACTGGTCCCTGGTGAGGTCGGTCTCCCTCTGGAGCATCATCTCCCTTGCTTCATTCTTCCTCACCACCTTGCCAAGCACGTCACCGTTGAAGGAGATGATGCACTGGACACGTGCCTCATGGTACAGGTCCTTGAGTCGGTCTTGGCAGACCTTGTCCTGCACTCTAGCGGCCACCGCCTCTTGCCCCGCCTCGCACGTGAAGTAATTCTGCATACAGACAACACGTATCATTCTATTATTTAAAAAACATAGTATTTAAACAACGTGAAGTAATCCTGCATACAGACTCACCCAGAACTCCGTCTTGATCTTCCTGGCAAGGGCGCCCTCCTCCACGCGCACGAAGTGCTCCCACGTCCAGGGCGGCTCCCTCACCGCCCCGACGGTCACCAGGCCAGGGTAGTTCGCTTTAATCAGGAGGCTCTGGATGCCATTGATATGGCGCGAACTGCCCCCTCCGCTTACAATCTTCCGATTCTTCGCACGAGCCATTAAGACGAATTGTTAGTCCAAGTTCGATTTTCAACATGTCATATGAACAAGTAGTGCAAATATCAATGGCTACTTACTTGTCACCGTGGGGTCGAATCACCGGGCGGCGGGACAAAGGGATCGTCCCTTCTGGGAGGGTCGAGGCCCCGCGCTGGTAGACCGCTCAAACTCGAGGAAGACGTCTCGACAGGTGTCTCTTCGGCACCGAGTCCGAGTCCGAAGAGGTGTGGGTCGGCGGCGTCGACGACGGCCCCGGGCAGCCTCCGACGACGGCCCCGCCCCGCCCGACGAAGACACAAACTCAAGCCTCCTCGTGGGCCGGGCGACGCCGGCGCGCCTCGGCGTCTCCACCGTTAGGTCTTTGCTCGTCGGCCTCCCTCCTCCTCGGCCTCCTCCTCGTCGGAGTGGGGAGAGGGGGGGGGCCTCGCATAGAGGGATGGACCCCCGTCGACGTTGCCGCCTTCCGCCCGGCATTTTGTCGAGTCCCCGCAAAGACAAAGAGTAAACCAATTAGTATTGCAAAATGAACGAAACATAATTGAAAGGTAACAATAATAACAAAATAGTATTACATGATTTAGAAATTATCTCCCCGAATGCCAAAGGCCGGCATGTAGTCATCACTATCACTATCACTATTGTAATCATCAATGTCACCATCCTCATCATCCGTATCGCCCTCGGCATGTGCATCGCCCTCCACAACTCCTTCGCGCACCATCCTCCATCGTTCAAGAATTTGTAAGTCCTTAGCATCCCGCACCTCATCACCCCTCGCCCTCATCGATGGCGTTGTCTACTTCCATGCCCATCAGCGAAAGAATGTCTATCTCCAAACGTCCTTCTAGCCCCTCGGGTTGATAGAACTCTTCGGGGTTTGGGTCAAGGTTGTAATCATCATCGTTCGCATGTGCGCTTTTTATCGCGGCTTGGCGATACCGCCGCACAAGGTACCAACCCGCAAGGTCCTCGTGTTTTTGGCATGTCCATGGGAGGTAATAAACTTGTGTGGCGTGTATATTAGCCACAATATAGACATCCTCTCCTCCATATACGGAATCTCGTCGAATTTCGACTTGCCCAATCGTAGGGTCTACTTTCGTGTCATCGAGGATCGAACCAATGGCATTTGAATACCACTAGCTTGAGCTCTTTAGGACCCCCGAAGTTGAGCTCATATATTTCTTCGACTATGCCGTAACAGTCCTTCTTATCCATGCCGGGCGCATTTAACTCCGGTGCACGTTGTTTTTGCGGTTGGGCCGACTCTCCTCGTAGCTTCTCGTGCGAAAAGCGATAGCCATTCACATCATAAATGGTGAACGAGTTGACCCTACGGGGAAGCCATTGCCCACAATTGTTTTAAATCTTCACACATTTCGGCATCGTGTGGGCTCGCAAGGTGAGGCCACGTACATCGTTACATTATATGTTACTAGGACCAAAGTGGAATATCAAAGTCGGAACAAGGTTAGTTGGATGGTACCTTTGAGCAGAACCAGGAAATAAAATCGGGCTGCCCATTTTTTTTAGAAGATTGTCTTCTTGTTGCAAGGTGGGAGCCCCATTCCCCTCTCCGGTGTTGACCAATAAATTCCCTAAAAAAACAAGGCAAGTGGGTCGGATCGATAGGTGGAGGATAGTGATGGCGTATGGAACAAGCTCATTGAGAACTTACTGCTAATAAGGACCCACTTCGTCAAGGTTCAACAACACATAGAGCATGATAGTGCGCCACTCATCAAAGGACAAGTGCTTGTGGGTAGCTGCGCTTCCTCTTCCGACTTGCCCTCTGAAAAGGCTGAGGTTTGATGAACTCTCGTCGGCGTTGTAACGAGGGGTAGGATTGTGGACGCTGGGAAGTTTCTCGGTAGATAGTACGCCTATGTGAAGGTCGACACCTCCTCTAGAATGTATGCCTCGCCACGGAAGGCTCAATTTTGGCTTTATTCCCGCATTTTCTCCGGTACCTTGAGAGCCCTCTCGATTGGATAGCACCAACGGACCGCACGGGCCCCCAATCGTGCCTCGCTCGGAAGGTGCAAAATCAGGTGCTTTGCATCGACAGGGGAAGAAGCCGGTGGAAATATCATCTCCAACTTGCAGATCAACACAAAAAAGACGCCCGGATCAGCAATCACATCCCGAGATAACTCCTTAGCACAAAGCCGGGCGGAAGAAAAAGCTCAACTCTGCCGCCAGACGCGCCACACCGGCTCGGAGAGGTATCCCCGAAGTCATCGCAGGAAGGATCCGCTCAATCCATATGTGGAAGTCATGACTCTTCATCCCTAAGACTTTCATAGTCCGCAAGTTCACTCCCTACCGATTCGCCGCATACCCATCGGGGAACGATAACGTCTTCATCCATCGTAGTACTTCCTTCCAATCGCCCTTTTGATGATGTAGTCGGCCGGGCCCTTTTTCCATCTCTTCCCGGGGCTAGGGGTCTCTATCACTAGCTTTGGTCTATCGCACAACATCTCTATGTCAAGTCTAGCCTTAACGTTGTCCTTTGACTTCTTAAGGTCCATGGTTGTTGCGAAGAGTGCCTCGGAGATATTCTTTTTCGTGTGCATTACATCGATGTTGTGTGGAAGAAGAAGATCCTTGAAGTAGGGGAGATTAGTCAAGCCCGATATATAAGTCCACAAGTGTGTGGTACCATATCCAACAAAACAACCTTTCTTTTCATCGATTTTGAGACCAGCTAGCTCGGCAAGGACCTCTTCACCGGTCATAAACTTTGGGATGGGGTCGGTGACTTCAACACCTTTCGTGAAGTGCTTTTTGTCTAGTCCGAATTCATGGTTCTCGGGCGGGAATTGACGATGTTTGTCAAACGAAGAATACTTGCCACCCTTGTTGACCGGTGAACATCACGGTGCCTTGCATGTTGGGCAAGGGAACCTCCCATGAACACACCATGCGCTGAATATGCCATAAGCCAGGAAGTCATGCATTGAATATAGGTACCACACATGCATTGTAAAGTTTGTCCTTGTAGCTCGGTCGTACGTCAGTACCCCATTTTGCCAAGCATCTTGCAATTCATCCCACACCGGCCGCATGAACACACCCATATTGTTGCCCGGGTGCCTGGGTATTATCAGCGTCAAGAACAGGTGCTTGAGCTCAAACATGACACCAGGGGGAAGATTGAGAGGGATCACGAACACGGGCCAACAAGTGTACGGGGCCGCCAACATTCCGTACGGGTTGAACCCATCTGTTGCGAACGCTACGCGTACATTTCGAGCCTCCATAGCTTTTTCAGGATGCATATTATCGAAGTGCTTCCATGCATCACTATCCGATGGGTGTACCAACTTCTCGGGGACTGTATCTTTTGCCCTTCTTGTGCCATGTCATTTGTTTCGCGGACTCCTCGTCATGTGTACGGCCGTTGGAGCCTCGATACGAAAGGAAGGTGTCGTAGGACCATCTTGGGGATCTTGGACTGTTTCTTCCTGCCATCACTACATTCTACCTCCACAAACCTAGAGGCTTTGCACTTTGGACAGTGCGTTGCTTCCTTGAGGTCTCCCTTAAATAGGACGCACCCCTTTGGACAAGCATGGTACGACTCATACGGCATCTTGAGTCCACGAAGGAGTCTCTGTGACTCGTACGTGTTCTTCGGCAGGACGTGACCCCTGCGGAAGCGGTTGCCAATAACTGACAACAGGGTGTCGAAGCGTCTCTCGACTAATGCTCAATTGCGACTTCAACGCTATAAGGCGTGAAATGACATCCAGCTTCGTAACCATTGTCTTCTCGTGAAGGGGCTGCTATGCCGCCTCCATCATCTCGTAGAACGCCTTTGCGGTTTCCTCGTGTTCCTCCTCCAATGCTTCATTGAACCGTGCATCGTGAAAGTCTCGCCATCATGTTCCGCCATCTCGGCATCTCGCATCATAGTCCTCGAGGAGGGGCCTCACCACGCCCCTCTCTAATATGATCGACTTCACCGTGGAAGATCCAGCGGCTATAGTTTGGGACAAATCCGTGCTTGAAAATATCTTTGCCCATTTCAACCTTTCGTTTCTTTTTCTTGTTCTTACATTTGCTGCAGGGACACGGCATCCGAATAGACCCTTTAGCAGCTGGGCCAAATGCATGCTCCGGGGAAAGCATCGGTCCCCCTAATCCATTCAAGGCTCTTACTTGCGAAGCCCGTGTACATCCACTCACGGTTATCCATCCTCCGTCATACGCCCATGTCAGCGAGCCATATAACCAGCAATTGCATATACACGGCCTTCCTACCATCTAATAGGTGAGGGATAGGTCCTAATCCCACCTGAGGATGCATAGACAAGGTTAGCTTCCATGCTCCGCTCCTATCCGACACGGAATTTCGGGCACACCGCATTTCTCCCCGATACACGCCCCGGCGGGGAGAGTGTGTATCCGAGAACAACGGGAGGTGTCTTTGCCGAAAATCCGGCTCGGGACGGAGGCGAAGCATGGATGCTAACCCATCTACGCATCCACGGGCTGTCCAAAAACGTGGACAATCCGAAACAGATACGGTCGCAGATATGCACCGATGCGCATACCAACGCCGTATATCTCTTTCGGACGGGAGACGCCTAACTGGGTCACGCTATGTAAGACAACTATAAGGACGGGAGGTGATTAATACCTACGGTGTCGGTGGAGACGCGGTGCAGCAAGACACGCAACGCCCACGAGGACGATCGGGGTCGCCGAGTCCCTCCCACAGATCCTCCTACAAAACAAGGGCAAAAAATAGTTAGTGTCGACTCAAAATTTCGGCAGCACCTCCCCGTGCAGGGGAGGTTCCCAAAACCTGCAAAAAACATGGCACGAAGGCCAACAACCACATACATATACCGAATATGGGCACGAAGGCCACCAACCACCAATATATCAACAAGAGCCATTTACTTTACTTCTCGAAACCATGCAAATGAAAGTATTCAAATATTACAAGAACAATTACTAGTAACCCTACAACTACTACTAACAACTACTTAACTACTAACACTACTAATACTAAGAGCTACTTAACTATTTACTAACTACTACTACTAACCCTACAACTAACACTACTACTTAACCACTACTACTAGTACTAACCACTACTACTAGTACTAACCACTAGTTATCCCTAACAACTACTACTAACCACTACTAGAAGGATTGGGCTTACCTTGGCAATGGTGGGCGACGACGGCGTGGATCACCGCAAACATCACGAACACCGCAGCAAAGAAGACGAAGAACGACGACGGTCGGATCGGCACTTTCTTCTTCTTCCTCCTCCCCCTTCCTCTTCTTCCTCCTCTCCTTCCTCTCTTCTTCTTCCTCCCTCTTCCTCCTCCCCTTCCTCTTCTTCCTCCTCTCCTTCCTCCTCTTCCTCTTCTTCCCTTCCTCCCTCTTCCTCCTCACCCTTCCCCTTCCTCCCTCTTCCTCCTCACCTTCCCCTTTCTCCCTCTGGCTGGGAGGAAGGGGCGGGGGGCCCGGGGCGGAGGGCGCCCGGTGGGGCTGGGGGCGGGGGCAGGCCGGGTGGGCGTGGCCGGGGGCGGCGGCGCGCTCGCCATAAGCCGCCGGGGCTCTGCGAGAGCCCCGGCGCCGGTCCAGGCTTGGCGGGGCGGTGGGTCGGCCGCGAGCTGGCGGGGTCCGGCGGCAGGGCGGGGGTCCGGCGAGGCCCGGCGGTGGGCGGGCGGCGGCGAGGACCGGCGGGGCGGGGTGGCGGCGCGGCGGGCGTGTGGGCGGGCTCGGGCGTGGGCGTGGAAATGAGGCGAAGAGGGAGCTGGTCCAGATATTTATCCGCCGCCTTTTGAGTGCGGGAAAATGAGGCACTCGGCAAAGGTGTTATTTTTTTTTTAAAAAAATAATCTTTGCCGAGTGCCACGCGAAAGTGCCATATATGGCACTCGGCAAATTATGCATTCTTTTTTGTTTTTTCGTCCCATATTTTTTGTGTGGCCTTGGTACACTAATTACATCTCATCTTCAGAATTTGGGACAATTTCAAGTTGTTTTGCTATATTTCATGAATTATTTTTTTTTTTCTTGCATTTTCTCGGACCACTCCAAATTTGAACTGCAGGTACATGAAATAATAGAATTTGGTCATTAAAAAAATATTATTCATGATGTTTGGCGTATGTTTAGGCTCAATCCAGGAACTCGCGCGAAATTACGAACATTTTTGTGTCGAAACATGACGAGTTACATGCGGGAAAAGTGTTTTTAAATTCTATAAAATCCAAACAAAGTTTAAAAATCACGAAACTTGGCGAGGTGTCTTGTCATCTCATGAGGAGGCTGTGGTAAAAATTTGAAAAAGTTTCGAGTAAGTTGTGACGTCGGATGGCTAAAACTCAGACGTCGAATGGCTAAAATTCCGTAGCTCGTTATAGATAGGTTGTGGTATAGTGTGGGAAGTTCTTCACTGCAGTTCAATTTCACCCTAGTTTGAGTGGTGTAAGCTTCAGAATCACCAGTCTTGTCCATCCCGAGAGCAGACCACAATGGTCACAAAAGCTGGCACAGTATAACCTCTCATTGGTGGGTGTATAAGAGATAAGCAACCAGCTGGTTGTTGTGAATTCAGATGCATCAAGCGTATGGTCGGCATCAAGCATGATACGACGCATATTGACATCTCCCATGAGCTGAAGAAGCTCGTCCTTGATAAACTGTTACAGGCAGCAAGCAGGACACATGAAGGTTTGTGGGACATCAGCAAGTTCACCGGCCAATGGGCCAAGTTGGAGCTTCATGGCAAACACCAAGAAAGGGAGTCAACTTTGTTATGGCTTCTCACCAAGAGCATTGAGCGCCCAGGTTTCCTGTCCTCCGTCCTTACTTGGCATCTGGTGACTGACGTATGCTTCTTCCATGATGACCATGAGTTTGTGGAGAGAACCTCAAGCAGGGAATTATCCAATTATATCATGTACCTTTGCGCAAAGCACGGTATAATGTCTGGCAATGATGGGCACATTCTACTAACAAAGGCTCAAGAATTCATCCATGACCCTCTGAAAAGATACAAAGGATCTCTAGATGAAAGTGCTTCCATCAAGCATATAACAGGCAAGATGCGCCATGTAGCTGCAGAAGGTGGTCAACCTGGTGTACTGGTCGCCGTTGAACCGGTGATAACTCTAGCGCTCCAACTTGTTGATGAGCTGCGTATGATCAGAGAAGAAAGTGATCGATGGGAGATCTTCTTAAATGTGTGGATTGAGATGCTCTGCTACATGTCATTTCACTGCGGGTCTGATTTCCATATTAAGCATCTAAGTACCGGTGGGGAGTTCATCACTCATGTCAAGGCTGTGATATATAATCTAGACTTTCCATATTCAACATATGTGCCTAAAAATGATGAAGAACCGAGCCATCCTGGAGAAGTTTAGTTAGTTCGATTGAGATGGGAAGGACATGACTAATACTATATCTACTTTAAGGACGTATAAAATCCTAAAAAAAAAAGCAGGCATGTAACTGAAAAATATTCCCTTCTCCGAGAATCAAGCTAATCCTTACTTGATGTTCATGTATATGTGGAATTGGGTTGAACGAGATGCCTTCTCAAGCTCTCGGCCTTGTGTTAATATAGGTCAGGAATTGCTCCTGGCGTGGCTTGTACAAGAAGTCAAGATTACAACAAATAGGTTACAAGATTATCTCAACAATATCTACTTGATCTACAAGCTAGGAACAACCTATATTGCAGGCGCATAGCCCCAAACTAACTCTATCTAACACCCCTCCTCCATGTCAACCTGCCACAAGATTGAGATTGGTTCTAAATTGAAGTAACTTAAGTGATAATCAATCTCTATGTGTTTTGTTCTTGCATGGAAGACTGGATTAGTTGACATATACTTTGCACCCATATTGTCACACCACAGCCTAGCCGTAGGAGGATGTGTGACTTTCCATTCTCTCAAAAAATTTCTGTACCCACATAATTTTTGTTCATTAGCAAGCACCTTATACTAAGCTTCTGTACTCGATCTCAAAAATTAGCTTGTTTGCATGCACTCCAGGAGATGAGGTTTGAGACGAGGAACACATCAAACCCTCTAGTGGAGTGTCGATCATCCACAACACCTACCCAGACTGCATCACTAAAAGCACTTATCAGCATAGACTTTGATCTCTTGATATTAAGCCAAAAGTGTTGGTGTACCATGAACATATCTCAATATTCGCTTGGCAGCACTCCAATGACAGGTGTTGGGGGTATTGCAATCCTCCTACGATGCTCCCTGTCACTACTACAGGATTGATTTTTGCGTGGTGTTCGGATTTTATTTTCCGTGGCGGGCACTTGAGAAACCACCACAGAAAATACCCTAATTAACCGTGGTGGTTATTTTTGATTAACCGTGACGGTTTTAATAACCGCCACGGTAAATCGATTAACCGTGGCGGTTTTTATTAAAAAAACCGCCACGGTTAATGTGGCCCAACCACTCGGCCCAAAAGCCCAGAAAAGAGCCCAAACTCCAGCCGCGTATATATACGAGAGAGGGAGGACTTAGGGTTTTCGGACTCCAGTCCGGCGGCGTCAGGCCCTCACTCGATCCCTCTCTCCTTCCCTCCCCAAACTCCCGAACTCATTCCCTCTCCCTCCCCTCACTCGATCCGGCCTTCGGCCCTCTCTCCGGGCGCACCCTCCGTTCCCCCCTCCTCCTCCCGGCGAGGGCTCGCGGATCTCGGGCTTTGGCGGCGCGGAATTTTGGCTGGGCGGTGCGGTGCCGGCGTGCGGCGGAGGTCTCCGGCGGGGCTGGTGGATCTCGGGGCGGCGGTAGCGGCGGCGGCGCTCAAGACCCATCCCGATGGTGGTGGTGCTCAAGGCCCCATCCCGACGGCGCGGCGCTCAAGACCCCATCCCGGCGGCATGGATCCATTTGTGGATCTCGGGCGGCGGCGCCGCAACGCGCGGATCCGGCGGCGCTATGGGGTGGCGTGGTGGCGGCTATTGGACGGCGTGGTGGATCTCGGGCGTGGTGGCGGCGGCGGCGGCGTGGTGGCGTGAAACCCTAGCTGGCAGCCAGACCGGGGCCCGTTTGGGCCTAGATCTGGATTTTTTATTTTTCCCCCCGGATTAACGGTGGCGGGCATTTGGCTCTCGTAAAACCGCCATGGAAGATCGAATGATTTACCGTGACCTTCCTTTTCGTGGCGGTTTTGAAAACCGCCACGGAAAATTGAAAAAAACCGCCACCTAAAATCAAATAGGTAGTAGTGTGTACCTCGACGAGTCTTCTGGTCCCAAAGCATCTCCTTCTCCAAGAATTAGCTTCTCAGTGGTTGGCAGCGGTGTATCAACCGGTTTTCTAAGACTCATGTATGCCCTCTTGACAACATATGCTGCATATCTCTCTTGTGTAAGCACCCGTCCATCGACATGCTTCTTTACCTCTTTACCAAGAAAGTAATGGAGGTTACCAAGGTCCTTCAAGGCAAACTCTTTTTCCCGATGTTTTCAGGAGAGCATTTATTGTTGTCCGAGATGAACTAACAACAATAATATCGTCAACATATACGAGAACAAATATGGTTTGCTCTCCTTTATTGTAATAAAAGAGAGGTGTCTGCCTTTGAAGCCTTAAATCCCAAAGATACTTTTTGCATAGACAAGCATACCATGCCCAAGGAGCCTGTTTTAATCCATATAGTGCTTACAAACCAAGTTTGGCTTCGATCTATCCTCATAGCTAGCCCGGTGGTTGGTACATGGAAACTTCTTCCTCTAGCAGACCATGGAGAAAATGCATATTGGACATCGGCTGTCGAAGAGACCATCCTCTTGAGACAGCTATGGACAACACAAGACGTATAGTATCTCTGCTTGAACCTCTTGGCTACAAGTCGTGCCTTATACCGATCAATGGTCCCATCAGCTCTTTTCTTTACCATTTATACCCACTTAAATCTTATTATGTTCTTACCCTTGGAGCTTGAACAAGATGCCATGTTTTTTTTTTTTTTTGTAGCGCCTTGTACTCGGTATCCATTGCTTCTACCCACCAAGGACTAGTAGCAAACAAAAATCTCAAGGGCCAGCCCTTATGACATCAAGAAGCAGCATAGGGTGTTTTAGGCCACACGGAAGGTACCTACGCGTATATACTTGTGGACCTCGCATATAACTCAGAGAGAGCGATGTATATACCTTACCTATATCCGGATCATCCAGATGATAATATCCTTATCCATATGAATTTGGCCGAACTTTGATTACAACTTTAACATGATTTGCCACCAGGATGGTGTACTAGCCATAGTTCACTATCTTAATATTATTATTAATTTGATGCTTCCAAATAGAACCATCACATTAATTCTCGGAACGCATTAAAAAAAAAAATTTCTAGAAATTCTCACGGTAATTAATTAGAAACATTTGATCTTTAACTTGGTAGACTGTGATCGTCATTGTCAATAATAGTTATTCAATACTACAAAAACTTAGGAGATAATGGATTTCATTTACAGAGCTTCATCTACCGGCTTCGTAAATCGTCTTGTGGCTAAATGAGTGCAGGTCACTTCTAAAACTCAATTTACAAAGACATGCACTCATGGATCGCATTTGTATGATATGGAGTATAGACCATGGATGTATGGTGTGATACTATAATAAATTATTATACTTGTATATATATTAGCACATATTATGTTTTTGTTTAATTTAAAACAGTTGATGATACTTTTGTATCAATACTATTCTCAAGCTTTACATAAATATATTATCCTTTGTGTATTTTTTATACTTGGCTCATGAGTTTAACAAGCCAACTTGAGCTCATAAACGAGCCATTATCCAGCCTTAGTCTGGTGGATTGCATCCAACAGCCCATTTACAGTAATTTGGATGACATCTTCAAGTTGCTCAGGGCCATGGCTGGATCCTCCACATTTTTGGCCCAACTAAGAAAATGATTTTCCCAGTATTTTTTGTTTACCGGATCTAAGGCAATGTATGTTTGACAAAGATATCCAGCATGCCAGCCAGCCGTGGTCATTTTCCGGATAGGTAGAAGCAGCACTGTGGCAGCAGTAGGTACTAGCAGTTAGGGCTACTAGCCTACCAGTACCATGCATTCATTTGGCTTTGGCCGGTGCCACAGGATCCAAACAGTGTCAGCAGTACCATACCTCTGCTGAGGCCGGCCTCAGAGCAATGTATTTGGTCATAGGTACAGTTGCACAAATTAACAAGGCACGCTGGATGTGGCAAGTTGCCGGCATGGGCAGCTCACGCCAGGAAAGAAAGGCAAGGCGAGGCTCATCCACAGATCTGAAGGACTTTGTTTCTTTGTTTCAGGCCTTCTTCGTCAGGTGCATCCCCCCGGCAGGAGCTCCAAACTCCTCAAATTTCCAGGAGGCCTGCCGCCGGCCGTGACAACCTACGTGCAATGTTTTCAGGAACAAGGTTTGCCAAAAGTGTGCTGCTGTGTGCATTATAAAAGTAAAGAGCTTTTTGGATGAAGTAAAAAAAGAGAATCCATACATAGACTGACGACCTTTGAGTACAATGACAGTGATTTTGTGCAGATTTATTTCATAAGCAAGATCAGTAGGAAGGAAGGAATCAAGGGGGTTCCCCTTCCCCCAACCTGGTCCTCCTTGTTACCTTTTGCACGAAACAACAGCCAGTTTGAGAAAACTTTATGCTCTGAAACAAAGATAGAAAAGCTTCTGATTTGTAATGTGAACCAGGACAAGATACAACTACACTTTGACTATTCATTCCCCATTTTGAGAAGATAGTGATTTCCCCCCTATTTTTGGACCAGGTCTGGTCCGGCATCCCCAATTAATGAAGGACATACAAATTGCATGTAAACCTCTTTGTGGAAAAGGTTAACATTGTCCAATTGCAAAGAGAAAGAAGACCCAGCAAGAGCATCTTTTGCACATTAGTTTTTTCAGCAAGAGGGAAGAAAAAACATAACATACTAGGGTGTTCATTGTGTCCAGGTGAGTGGAATGCTTTGGGATTGAAGATTAGTAGTAGTAGTAGGTCTCACGGCAGGCAGTACCTGTTGTCGTACATGCTGCGTTAGCGTAAAATAAGGACAACCGGGTCAAAACGTCAATACCAAAGGACCGAGTGAGAAACTTGCCGGCCATCAACATTTGGCCACTTGATAATTACTCTCTCTGATTAACAAGAGCTCAAGAGTTTGCTGACAAAAAGCAGCCCAAGTTGAAATGCAGCAGATGCAGTGTATCTTGAGCAGAAGAAGCACAAGCACTCCCCACCAAATCAATACTACAAGTACTACTAGTATTTAATTTTCAAAGATAGAAGAAGGTCAGCATCAGCTGCCTTCATGTCTGCAATCTCATCCAGCCTGCTTTTCAGCATGTCTAACCAATAACAAAAGTTCCTTGCCCCCTTTACACATCTAATATGCTGCTACATTCACTGAACCCACCCATCCTTCTCAAAGTCCCAATCACAAACTCAACTGCTCATGGATTCCGTCCAAACTAATTATACCGTGGTTAGTGTTAGTGCATGAATCTAAACCTTGGCTTATCTCAGGGTTTACAAATGAATCACTCTAAGTTCTAACAGTATCATCTCTCCAAAATTTTGTACCTTTCCTTTTCTGTCGTCGTCCTTCACCGAGGAACCAAGCGAAAAGCGGATGCTTTCAGCTTCCTATACATTTTCCTTTTGCCCCAAATGTTTTGTCACTGTATGGATCTAACCTGGCAGAAACTAGTAGCAGAGTGACTACCGATCAAGCTACAGCAATCTATTGAGATTGAAAGAAATGAGAACCATCAGGCTCCTTTAATTGTTCTGAAGCACTCTATACAGTTCATCTCCCAGAGCAGCTAATGTGACTGGTTTCTGGATCAGGCCAGTTATTCCTGACCTCTGGCATCGATCCCGGATGTTGTCGTCTATTCTTGCTGCTAGGGCAACAATCAACGGCAGCCAACTATTGCTACTGAATTTCCTGATCGCGCGGGCAACTTCGAATCCATCCATCGTCTGCATGGCAAGGTCAAGAATCACCAGCTGGAAGGACGACTCGGCAGCGAAGGAACTCATGCATTGGACGCCAGAAACGACCGAAAGGACTCGGCAACCAAGCTTCTCTAGGAGCCTGTGAGTTACAGCTCGGTTGGTGTCATCACTGTCTGCAAGGAGGACTCTGAGCCCATTGAAGTTGGGAATTGCGGATGATCGGTACAAATCTGAGGATGCTCCAGAGACCGGAGTAACAGGTTGCAGCTGGAACTGGAGGACGAGCATGATGGTTTCTCCAATGCTTTTAGAATCTGATACTGACCAAATATTACCATTCATCATCTGCAGCACAAACAAGGGCTCACATAAGCATACCAATGACTGTACATCAAATCAAGCGTCCACAACTGAATGTACACATTGCGAACCAGAACAAGACAAATAGAGTCGCTGAGGTTTGGGCTACTACTAGCATAATAACTAAATATATTTATGCAAAATCATGCATGCTGAGACAAGAAATACCATAAAATAATTATGACTAAAGCAATAAGTTCAACAAAAGGACCAATATGTCCTCTCCACTTTGTGTTGAGATAATAAAAACTCCAATACTTGCATAAAAGGTCACACTATAGCTGTTAAACACGCTCTGGTTTGACATTTCAAATTGGTATATAGAAAACTATCTATGTGACGACCAAGTGTAAGCTGCTAGTGCCAAGCTGTACAAAAAAAACGTGAGATGGAGAACAGTCAACAACTCTAAAATCTTGTTACTCTAAATCAAAGAAGTGCTATTATTATTTTTCTATCATCTGACTATGTCTAGAAGATCCAAGAAATCGGATGTAAACTAAATCAAGTTGGGTAACAGAACAACCACAATCTAAGAAATTATTGTTACTATAACAATATTAACCTTGTAGAGAAGTGAAATCTAACCAAGCATTACCAGCACAGTATATATAAAACCTGAGAAGCACCAGGAGTGACATAAACGAGATGATAATATAGTTTGCTTCCTATTGGATAGAAATGCTTGAGATGTTTTATTATTTAGATTTACCTGCACAATCTTCTTGCACATATTGAAGCTAAGCCCCATCTCAGAATTGTTGGGTTTGGACCCCTGACTTATCTGACTGCTTGATGAACTCAAAAGATAGTCCTTTGATTTTCTAATCCTCATCTCAAATTTCACACATACATAGCCACCAGAGAAGTTTGCTCTCCGCAGCATCCAGTCATGATTATGCCTGTCTTCAACCTCATTATGACCATTGACATATAACGAGATACAGCCAGCATTGCATCGGTTTATTAGGCTGCCTACCATATGCAGGACAATATGGAAGACTCTCTTCTCATCACCAATGATCCTTTCTGGCAAAGAATTATCCACCTGAAACTCAAAGTCCACACCCTTGCAACCAGTTAGACATCTGACCACTCCAACAGCTTCTTTGATAAAGGAGTGCAGGTTGAACGGCCTCCTCACCAAAGACAAGTGCTCACAATTCATGGTTGATGTCTGCATCACATCATTCATCAGTGTGGATGCAACGCTGCTCGTCTTGGCAATGGCATCCATCACAAGCCTTTGCTCTGGATTCATGCTCTCCTGTTGCATCATCGAGACAAGGCCAAGGATGGAGTGCATTGGCCTTCGCATCCCGTCGTACATTGCGGTCTGGAAGGTGTTCCGTGCTTCCCCTGCCCTCATGGCTTCATGCTTTGCCCGCAGCAAGTCCGTATGCTGTTCGGCGAGCTTCTCTCGCATCAGCTGAGACTCCTCTAGGAGCGCAGCATGTGACAGAGCGACTGCAACTTGGTCAGCAACTACCTCAACAATCTCCAACTCTCTTCGACCCCACCCCAACGAAGCGTCATCAGGCAAAACCAGAACCAAGATAGCATAGCTCGTCTGCATCACTTCCGGAGTCCCTCCTTTGAAATTCGACACCCTTAACATCGGCATCCTTATCGCAGCCACAGGCCCTGCTTCAAGCTTGCTTCCGCTAGCAACACCTAGCGCTGAATCTGGCCTGAGAACAATTGCGTCCTTGGTCGCCTTTATTTCTCGAACATCCGGGTCATCAATAGGAATCGAGTGGTTCTGCGGGTCAAGTACATCCCTTTCCCTCAGGTCATGCGTCAAGATCATCTGGCTCCTGGTCTCATCAGGCATCCAGACAGCACAGTTGTGCAGCTCAAGCGCCTTTGAGAGCTGAACCATGGTGGTGTACAAGATGGTGTGCCTGTCGAGCGACTTTGCGGATCTCGTGCGTGAGCATGCGCACATGCCAGCTGGCCTCCTCTTTCCTCTTCATCATCCCCACCTCGCGGTCCAGCTCCCGCGCCTTGTTCATCAGGAAGTTCTCCCTGACCTTGACCCTGAGGAGCTGCGGTATGAGCGTGAGCAGGGTGATGGCGGTGGCGAAGGAGACGAGCGCGGTGAGGAACTTGGCGACGGTGAGGGCGAGCACGAGGTGGAAGGAGTGCGGCTCGTAGGTGAAGACGGTGATGAGGTGCGTGAGGCCGCAGAGCACGATGAAGGCGCCGAACTGGAGCACGATCCACTTGAGCGGGAAGAGGTCGGAGCAGGTGGCGAAGTAGAGCAGCTCGAGCGGGATGGAGAAGTAGGCCGCGGCGATGAGGAAGTCGCTCACTTTCTGGCATTGCAGGATGTTGTAGGCGCTGGAGAGGGCGCCGTCGTCGGCGTCGTCGCAGCCACCACAGTGGCTGAAATCGACGGACGCCGCCGCCGACGGCGCGAGGAGGAGCAGAGAGGAGAGGAAAAACACGAGGATCCACACGGCGGATGGAGAAGCCGCGCGGCAGCGCCGTTCCCGTTGCCACCACCATCGGTCGGCTCTACTGCCACCAACCAGGCTTCTTCTTCATTCAGACGATGCCATCGATTCCACGCTGCCGCTGCTGCTGTGCACGCCGCCGCCGCCGCCGCCGCCGCTCCAGCTGCATTCATCAGATGTAGAGAGTTCAGATTAAAGATTTCTCAGGAGTGTGAATCAAACTGCGGCACAAATCAAGATCTGGCGAGAAGCTCTCAAAATCGATGGCTTTGGGAGGTCGGTCAGTCAGTCAGGATAAAAGCTACCACGTGTGTAATGTAATCCTTCCCCAAAATAGCATGTCCATGGGCCAAAATCGAATCCGTGCAGAAGGTAAGGTTATAGTATAAAATGAAATCCGGGGCAGAGCAGGTAGGAGATTTGTTAGAACAAGCCCAAACCAAATCCGATAAACCCAACTAGTCAAGCTGGAAGCATTTGGTAACCCGATGATAGATAGATGGATAAATCCAAACATACATATTTGTTGACTGAATCGAAGGGAAGAAGAAGAATGGAGAGGGCCAGTAGGCTACCTTGGGCGTCTGGGTCCGGCCATCCCTCCCTCCTGCAGGGCAGGGCAGGGCAGGCAATCCTCGATAGGAGAGGAGGCAGCAAGGCCCGACAGGCAAGAAACACGTCGGTCGGTACTAGCAGCAGCACCGTCTCCACGTAGGCCGGCGGCCACAGATCGAGGCAGGAGACCTCGGCGGCGTCGGGAGCTCGGTGCCCGGCGGCGGATCCATAGTCACGGGACACGCCGGACGAGCGACGGACGGAAGGAAAGAAGCTCCTCTTTTTTGTTTCTCTCTCGCTCTTCCGATGGGCGCTGGAGCTGCTCTGGTGCTGGGCGGAGAGAGGGAAAGAAAGAAAGAGAGAGAGAGCGACGTCGGAAGGCGGGAAGAAGGCAGGCGGCCGTGGTTGGTTGTGGGGAGACTTGGATGGAGGGCGCTGGCTGCTACGCGACGACCGGCCGGACGGACCAGGGGAGTAGTGAGGGAGGAGGGAGTGGGTAGGAAGAGGAAGCGATGCTTCTGCTTCGCTTCGGGGGCTGTCAGAGCAGAGCAGAGCAGCTCGGTGGTGCGGGTCGGGGTCGCGCTGATTTGCTTCTCTTCTTGGCCCGTCGCTCGCCCGCTGTTCCCGTGGCGTCTCGGCGGCGGGCTGGATGCACCTCGCTTTCCTCTCCGGGGCCCCGCTGCCGCTGGTGGGCAAACCGCTGCGCTGCGCTGCGCCTTGCCTGGTTTGGTTTTCGATTCATTCAGCTACTGTTTGTTTCTATGCTGTTGGGCCTGGAGTTATGAGATTCAGTTGGGCCAAGTCCATTTCACCTTTTTGGGTTTCACAGTTGAGCTCCAAGAAATTAATTAATGGATCTCGTTAATAATTAATTCAAAAAAATTGATGATTGATTGAGGTGTCATCGTGTGGATGGCCATCGTTGCCGTGCCAGCACGGCACGCCGCCCATTGTGCCGTGCGCGCGCCGGCCGTGCCAAGGCACAACCGTGGGAAACGTTTGGCCGTGTCGTGCCGTTCGTCAGCCGGGTGCCCGGTTGTGCCCGTCGTGCCACCGTCGTCGAGGGGAGGAGGCTGCGCCGCGGATTGAGGAAGGGCGCCACGCCGCTATTGAGGAAGGAGGCCGCCGCGAGGGGAGCCATCACTGTCGCCGCCCGCCACGACGGGCCGCGGATGACCAGCCGAGGAGATGCCCGTGTGAAGGAGCGGGGAAGCCGCCGGCGGCGCGTGAGGAGCGAGGAAGCCGCCGGCGGGGCGCGTGGAGCGTCGGTGGAGGGTGGGGCGTGGCCGTGTGGGGGTGAAGGAGGCCCGAGAGCTCGGTGGCCTTGCGGCGGGGCACGAGGAAGGCGGGAGGGAGGCGGACAACGAGAGAATGCCGGGTCGCGGTGGGAACTAGCGGACTAGGGAGACAAAGGATAGGGTTGGGATGGGGTTTTTCCTTGTGGCCTGATGTCATTGTTGGGCTATTCCATACTGCTGGGAACGCTTTCATCGAGGCGACCACCGGGCCTCTTCTTTCATCGAGCCGTGCCCGCGGGCTGGGCCAGGGCCGGCCCGGGCATGGCTGGTGCCTCGGGCGGGGCCACACGCACGCCGCCACCGGCGAGCCGTGCCGGGGACGGGCCAAATCGCGGGCCACGGGCGGGTCGACGGGCGCGGGGCTGCATGGCCATCTAAGCGTGTATGTATACATACGAAGACATTTGACGAGAGCATATATGGTGTTAGAGTTACGACTTATGAAGAGAGAAATGGAGAGATTTGTTTCGTCTACATTAAACTTGGTGTTAGAGTTATGATTTGCTTCTTGGCGATGACATGACTGTTGGAGACGACTCCATATTAACAAGTGACAATGATGATGTGTTTGGGTGCACAATCGGATTCGCCTCAATCCACCACATATGTTGGTGTGGATTAACATGAAATTTAGTCCTAAGTTTCACTCCAATCCACCTTGCCACATATAAATTGATACGGATCCGTATACATCCAGTATTGCTACTGCCATTAGGCTCCCCGAGCTTCTCAAAACGACTGATGATGAAGTTTTTGTTTTCCTCACTTTTGCACTTCTCTCTTATTTTCTCTAGCACATTATTCTCTTCTGTTTTCTGGTAGACATTCTGTCCCCTAGGATGCCAAATGAAAAAGGAGAGTTAGATGCAGAGTCTTGTATAAACTTTCATTTTTTTTTTTGAGATTACACAAGCACAACGCAGGCGCTCAACACGCACGCACACTCACCCCTATGAACACACACGCAAACCCTACCCCTATGAGCACCTCCGAAGGGGGCCGGCAATCTTGAAGTTCACGAAGTCACCACCGGGCGCATCATTTGTCGGACGGGACGCCGCCTACCACCACTTAATGCGCCTTAGGAAAATCTGGAATAAATCCAGGGATAATGTGGCCGCACCAGGATTTGAACCGCGGGTGGGAGCCCCAACCAATGGCCTTCCATTTAAATTTGCCAAATAAAAAGAAAATAATCCAATCTGGCCTGCCAATTGGCAGCGGAATATATGCTGGGCCTTTTAACCAAGCACATGTAGTGTTATACATGGCCCACGGCTACTTCCCCAGCAATTGGCAGCAGACCATATGCTGGGCCGACTATAGCCTACGCCCTTGGTGCTTTTCCATGTTTCATAAATTTAAATGCATCCCCTAAAAATAAATTTGATTGCAGATAAAAAAAAAAACTATTTTCCTTTCTCAGGAAAAAGATAAAAATTAATTTACATTCTTTTCCTATTCACTTGAAATATGGAGTCATGCAATTAAACTGGGTGAGAAATATCCTTGCTCATTTTTGTGCCCTCTGCTAGTCACCAAGTCTGGTTCCAATTCTATATTTTATCTTTTCTAGAAATGCTCACAAATTTCATGATAAATATGGAAAACGGATTATGATGAGGCTTATGTCGTTAATTTTAACCCTAGTCTAATACTCCCTCCATTCTAAATTATAAGACGTTTGACTTTTTTTACCCCCCTTGTTTGACCACACATATTATTCAGAAAAATTGTGCAACAAATTTAAGTCATTCTTGAAGAACTTTTATTGGATAAACCAAGCCCACGATAAAAAGTGATATTTTGAAAAAAAAAAATTGAATAAAACGAGTGGTCAAACTTGATGTAAAAAAGTCAAATGTCTTGTAATTTGGGATGTAAAAAAAGATAAAGGAATTGGAAAATATGTATCTCTCACCTTGAATTCTTTTACAAACTTAAGTTTTTCACCATGGATTTTACATCTAACACATCTATTTGAGTAGCCACACAGCTTAAAAAATCATCTCGTATGCCAAGCCTAAGCAACTTGACAAGTAGCCTGGTAAGGAGGGATACCCTCATCTACCAACCTCAAAAAGTAGCTGCAGGCCTCCTCTTCTCTACCCTTGTTGCAAGATAGCCCATGGTTCATAACGACAGCGTAAGTAGCTGCTCTGGTGGAAACCACGTTTGTCCATAACATCCCAAACCTCAACTGCCCGGCCCCATCAACCCTTCCTATAGCCATGACCATTTCCAGAATCATGTTTGTAAGAGTGCTGATTAGGCAAACATGAGCCGTCATCCATCCATCCTTGAAATAAGCTGCAGCGTGCTTTGTTCACCTCTGTTTCAGCATACAACGTGTAAGCAGAGTGCTGTAGCTAAGCTACAAACACCAGGCTTCATCCCATGGGTTTCCATCACTCAGTCTACCAACTCAGGCAAAGAATGTTACTGCTGCTACAGAAAATCTTTGAGTACACCCACAGAAATCATTCTCATTGGCGCCCTGTTAAGGAAACACTCAGCTGTGTAAATTGGGAGCCTTCTCTGCTCCAAATCTGTAAGATGCTATTAATGCAAATGAAGTATGTGTTTATCAGGAAAAAAAAAAGAGCCACGGATCAGAGGTGGGCCGCAGATTCAGCTGTCCGGCACACAGGTGCAGCAAAGGGAAGCTACCTATAACATCTATAAAGTAATTTCTAAATCGTTGGCTAACCGTCTTAAGCACCTTCCGGGTTACATTGATCAGGCTCAGTCAGCTTTTGTTGCTCACCGTCACATCTCTTCAAACATAATCATCACACAAGAAATTATTCACTCTTTCAACCTGCGAAGCTGGAAGAATCAAGCTTTTATTTTAAAAATTGATCTGGCTAAGGCTTTTGATCGATTAGAGTGGCACTTCATTGCGGCGGCTCTTCGTCGTCTTGGTTTACAGGAAAGTTTTATAAACTTAATTATTACTTGTGTTTCCTCCCCTCATTTTGCAGTGCTTGTTAATGATGAACCTACAGATTATTTCACTTCTCAGCGCGGTATAAGGCAAGGCTGTCCGCTATCCCCGTATCTTTTTGTCATAGCAATTAACGAGCTATCTATCAGATTGCAGGAAGCACTACAAGCTAATAACCTCACAGGAATCTCTCTTGGCCAGGGTGGCCCGACCCTCCACTCTTTGCTATTTGCAGATGATTTGATACTTTGTGGCAAAGCGACGGCTCACGAAGCGCAGCAGCTAAAGACTATTCTCTATGATTTTTGCAGCCGATCAGGTCAGACTCCCAACCTCCAGAAATCTTCTATCTATTTTAGCAGGCATGTCCCTCAATCTGTCAAATATGCTATCAAAAATATTTTCCCTGTTCAAGACCTGCAACCCCACACCATGCACCTAGGTCACCCCATGATTTTCTCCCACAAGGACAAAAACAAGGCTTATGATTTCATCTATGGTAAGTTTTTGGCCAAGCTGGGCACTGTTAAAGCTAACAAACTCAATCATGCTGGTAGGTTGCAATACATTAAATCGGTTCTCTCTTCAATACCTATTTACTACATGTCCAATGTTCTGTTTTCAAAAGCTTTTATATCCAAAATTAACACTATTATCAAGCGTTTTTTGGTGGACGGGAGTTCAAGAGGAACGAGGAGACAAGTCCAATCCACTACAGAGCGTGGGATGACATTACTAGATCAAAGGAGGAAGGTGGGCTTGGAATTAGAGATATGCAAACTATAAACACAAGCCTCATCATCCAGTCGGCATGGAATGTGGCCACCTATGATGCGTGGATACTTCAGGGGGGTGCGTATCGCGTATCCGATACTCCACGGATACGGATACGCCATGGATACGCCATGGATACGTATCCAGGCCGTACTAAGAAGATTGGATACGTCTTTGCCTTTGGATACTAGTATCCGATATCGTGGGCCGATTTGGATACGACCCATGAAGCTAAATGGCCTAAATTCCACTCTTCCACACGACGTCTTGCCTTCCCCAAGGCGGCCGGGCGGCGCGGCGGCGCGTATTATATATGCGCGTCGCCTCGTATTTCTGTTGTTCGCCTCTTGCACTTCCTTCCATTAGACTTGTGTCCGGCGACAACGGCGGGCGGCGGCGATCGGGCCAACGGCGGCGAGCCGTGAATCGGCGGACGGCGGCTAGGGCTGTGTGCATGGCTGCAAGCAGATGCAACCCTCTCCTCTCCCTCGGGTGATCTCCTCTAGGCTCTAGACCTAGCTTCAGTCCTAGCAATCAACGATCCTTGTAGTTATAGTTACGTATACGTTCACCATGTAGATGGCGTCGTGTGATGATCGTGCTCCAATTGAAGTTGATGACCAACAAAAGAAGAAGAATAGTGTCTGTGAATCGTGTCCCGTGATCTATGGATGACTTTAAGCAATATTTTAATTTGTGAACTATGTTTTATATTAAATCATGTTATTATTAATATTATTAAAAAAAATCTTAGGCGTATCCCCGTGTCCTTTTTTTTTTTGGAGAATAGTGTATCCGCATATCGGATACGTATTGTATCCGATACCCGTATCCGTATCCGTGTAACGTAGGTGGCCACCACCAAAAATTCATTCCTCTCGGCTATACTCAAGGCTAAATATTTCCCTAATACCTCCTTTTGGACTGCTCCCACTAACACTCCAAAATCCATATACTGGTCTTCTATTTTGTAGGTGAGACAGCAACTCAATGACAATGTCATCTACCAACTCCATTTAGGTAATTCCTCAATCTGGTCCTCACCTTGGTGCCCCATTTGGAATGAAATCTATGATCACTTAACTCTTCCAGTCACCATCCAACCTCTACCCTCGGTGGTAGCTGATCTTTGGCACCCAAACACACAAAACTGGAATCTACCTCTTATTGAAGCTATTTTTTCTCCACAAGCTGCCCAATCCATTCAATCCCTTCAGATGGTTAACTCGGACCACAATGACATCCTTAGATGGATTCCTGCTACCAACGGGGTTTGCACTACTAAACACATATACACTCACCTTCGATCAAATGATGGTCACTCCCTCCCTGATCATGGATCTAGGAGTATTTCTGTTGATGCCAATAGCATTCTTCAAAAAACCTGGAGAAGCAAAACTATTCCTCCTATCCTTAAAACCTTTGCTTGGAGACTTTTGAGAAGAGCCATTGCAACTGGAGAAAGAGCGGGAAGGTTCTCTTCCCACATTAGCAAGTACTGCGATCATTGTGGTGCCATTGAGGATGATAATCATCTCTTCTTCCTTTGTGAGCTGTCTAGGCAAGTCTGGTCCACTTCTCCAGCTCCTCTCCCTATTCACTTGATAAATACTCCGGAAGATGGGATGCAGATTGCTCTCCCTATTTTGATTTCTCCCAACCCATCTGAACTAACTCTATGCACTACTTTATTTTTTATGTGGTATATTTGGAAAGCAAGAAATGATTTCAGGTTCCAAAGGAGACGATGGACCCCGGTTCAAATCCAAGCAGCAGCATTAGCTCATATGCAAAATCACTTAAAAGCAATCCATGAGGACACAAGTGCAGATATACCTGAGGAGGCTACGACCACAAATCAGACCCCTCGGCAACCCTCTTCCCAAGATATACCTCTTCATAACGCAAGTCTACCACATCAACAGGATTCGGCACAGCAGGGACCAGACCTCTCCAACATACAGCTTGCCTTCCAATCTGTCTCCAGGTACTTTGCTTCCTATCAGCAGGGACGAAGGGATCCAGTGGAGGCAACTATACAAACTACCTTGCAGATTCAAGCAAACATGCAGGTTCCCTCGCAGGATCAAGCGAATACACTCCCACAACTATGATAACAGCAGTCTCAGGTATGATTACCTCTCCTGCAGGATACTGTGACAGATTCCTAGTGGAATCACCGGCTGCACAGCTAGGTCCAAGATGCTACACAGATGCAGCCCTGCAGCCGGTTCCACCTCTACAACAACACGGCAGGGCAGGGATTGGAATATTCTTCGTCGACACCAATGTGGAGAGACCACTCAGCTTCTTTATCCAGGCTGTCTTGCAGGGACCTACTTCTGTGTTTATGGCGTAAACGGTGGCCATGGAGTCGGGCGGCGGTGCTAATGACGCGCCAAGGGCTTCATGATATCAACTACTTCTCGACAACCCGCAGACTTGTCAACTTCATCAATGCGGATGAGCAGGCAAATCCACCGGAATGGAGAGCCAAGCCTCACACACAAACCATCACTTCAATCTTTGCGGGCCTCTACCTCTTGTTTACGCAGGATTAGAAGAACACAAAACAATATGGCGGACTACTTAGCAAGGCAAGCTCTAGGCTCCATCAATGAAGGAAATGTAACCTTCTTTTGGTTTATGTGCTAATCCAAAGACATTGTAATTTGTGTCCGCTCTCTGGGACGCGCTCAATGGTATATTACCATTAAGCGTGTAATGGTTATCGCAATGTCTTCTTTGCTAATATATGGAATGGTGTTTGAGTGTAAAAAAAAAAACATCTCTAGCCATCCTCAAATAACACTTACTCATCGTTCCTATAAAATAAAATTGTTATATTGGACAAATAAGTAAGTATTCCCCCACTATATACTCTCCTAATAATTCAGTAGTCAACCTCGTTGAAGTTCTGTCTTATGGCGGTGATAGAACAATGTTTGGATTCAAATGACTTACGTTAGAGGCGTTCTCTCAAGGAATATAAATCCGTAGCACATGTTGTGGGAAAACATTTTAGGAAAAAGTCTACATCACCCCCAACTATGGCGGCTGCACTACATAACCCTCTAACCTTTAAAATGGTCTATATCACCCCTCCCCCCCCACCACCCACACACACACACACTTTTCAAAACCGGTTAAACTACCCCCCGAAAAGCAGTTTTGAAAAAATATAGTAAATCACTGAAAAATCATAAAATAGAAAATCCAATTATATTGGACTCCAAATGCGTAGATGTACACAATGAACATATAATATGCTATACTTTAGTATATTTTTTTGTTGTAGTTTTACATCTATGCTTTTTCTTTTATAAAAAAAAAAATGTACTAAAGTATACCATATTATATGTTTATTGTGTGGATCTACTCATCTAGAGTCTAACACAATTGGCTTTTCTATTTTATGATTTTTCTATGATTTATTATGATTTTTCAAAACTGCTTGAGGGGTAATTTGACCGCTTTTTGGAAAGTTCAGTGGTGATATATACCGTTTCATAGGTTGGGGTGTTATATAGTCCAACCCCTATAGGTGGGGGGTGTGATTTAGACTTTTTTTCAAACACTTTAGCACACCTAGAAAGGTACTCCCTTCATTAAAGAACATGTTTTTTCGCAAAAAAAAAAAAAAGGTAAATAAATAAAGCATGTTATTAAACTATCTTTAAAATTGTCTTAAAAAATGTAGACATGAGTTTTTCTCGTTGCAATAGTTTTATTCCCCCCTCCTTTTTTTTCGAATGTTGTCTTTTCTAAGCTGTGGAGTATTAATCACAAGAACACTATGAAATATGCCTTGCAAAGTTGCAATCATGATTTCTCGAGAAATATAAAATTCGATAACAACATATTGAGAACAAATATATATTTTGTTACTCGATCCTAGAAGGTATACAGAAGTCATGGCCTATTTGGAGCCATTAGCTGCTGACAATTAGCTAACTAATAGGTCACAACTAATATTAGATGTTATCAGGGGGCGAAGCCATAACCAAAATGAACCCTAGTGCACTATTTAAGTAACTTACACAACTTTCTTGAAACACAGTTAAATTAAGTATGTTGAATGGCAAAAAGAATTTTACCCTAGTGCTTGTGCACCAGATAACATGGACGTGGCTTCACCCCTAGTTGTTATTAATAATAACTAATGCTGCGAGTATTTGGGAAGCTACAACAAGCTAAACTATTAACTAGACATGTTTGAATCGAAGGAGCTATTTATTACACTACTACATAAAACAACTTCAGTGGTGGGCAAAATGAATTTATGGCGGAGATTTTTTTGCGCGCCACCAACCAAAGGTCACATTAAATAGATGAATAACCGTGCCAGCTTTTTGCTCGTCACCGTTGATAAAAAAAAAAAAAAAAAAACCCGACGAGCCTGCTGCACGGGAGCCCATCCAGGGCCCGTCCGCCGCTACTGCCGTGGTGCCCGCGCCGCCGCTCGATCAATCCGGCGAGAAAGATGCCGCTCCAGAGCTAGGGTTCCAAGGGGAAGCCACGGATCCGGCCACCATGGACGCGGATCCAAATAGGGCCTTAAAGTATTAGCTATGGGATCCAAATAGGGCCTTAAACTGGTCACTTAGCCACCGCTAATAAAAAAAAACCACGAGCCCGCATGGGAGCCCATCCAGGGCCCGTCCGCGACTCCATCTGCCGCCGCTGCCGCCTGATCGGGCGAGGAGGCCGCCGTTCCAGAGCTAGGGTTTCAAGGGGAAGCCGTGGATCCAAATAGGGGCTTAAACTACTAGCTTTGGGATCAAATAGGGCCTTAAACTAGTCACTTATCAGCTAACTACTAGCTCTGGGATCGATCCAAATAGGGCCTTATATAGCCACACATCAACCAAACATCGTTAGACTCTAAATTTATGGGTTTTAGCAGGGGGGAGCCTCCCCTTAGTTTGTAACAATTGCACACTTGAGTAAGACGGGTACTTAGGCCTTCCACAAGATAGTCTTGCTTCATTTCAATTGAATTCAAGTGTGTGTGTGTGTGTGTGTGTGTGTGTGTGTGAGAGAGAGAGAGAGAGAGAGAGAGAGAGAGTCTAACATTGATATGCATGGTGTACTTGACCGAGTCAATGTCATTACTCAAGTACACGTTGGCCTAGCACACCAGTTAGGAGGCCCTCTCCTATTATCCTTTGATGTGGTAGGGAGAGCTCTCATGGTAAAAGAGGAAAAAAGAACTAGTAACAAAGCATAGGTATTATCAACCAAACGAAGGGAAATTCTATGTGGCAACAATTACTTCACCTTTCTATTGGCATCATGCCATTCCATGCCCAAAATGGCCAATGCTGCTGCATGCCACCCACGCCGTGTGAACTGAGAAGCGAGCAGAACGAGTTGACCCCAACAAATACTATTCTAGCTTGATTTAATATACTACTAATCTTGGACATGACCGATGATGTGATGTGCTTCAGAGCTGGACATGACACCTGGACCAATCATGGACGCTTACCCCAGGATTCGCCCTGCCTGCAGAAATCAGAAGTTGAAATGCATCTACTATACATACTCGTAATGTTGCAGTCCTAGTCAAAGTGAGCAAGGCCATGGACGCTTTCAGTGCCTCGGTTACACGCCCTAGAGTCTTTTTGCCTCTTTGCGGAAGGGAGCTAGCTGGAGTGATGCAGAAGCAAAAACCCGATGCCTGTCCTGTCGCTGCTTTACAGTACTCAGCTCATTCAACAGTGTGCATCAATGTCCCCTACGATTCAGATTCAAAGTCATCAGATTTAGTGTACTACACTACACTACACATCCATGCTGAGAGAGACTTTGAATGCATGGATTGGATTCAGGTGTCTTGTCGTGGAGAAAGGTACCTGCGTCCTTGCAAATGTATGTCACTTAGTCTTACCCAGAATGGTTGCCATTGTTCTGACGGTATCTTGGCTGTAGCATCAATTGCGTTCCACTTCTGCTCCATCAGCAATGCAGCTCTCTATCCATGCATCTCATATCTATCTCTTCCAGCGAGCTGCTTTGATTACATACAAAGCTAGTTTTCTGTGTACTCCTCTCCCTCATCTCAATGTACAAATGCACAATGCTCTTACTACTTACTATATATACAAGCAAGCAAGCAGCTCACATGCATGTTTCACTTGCTTAGACACAAACTAGTAGTATCTAGCTAGCTCGCTACAAGACCACAGTCACCACCACACACCGAGGGCCGGCAAGCAACAATGGAGAGAAGTGGAGACCACGGCCGCAGGGGCCTCAAGCCGCTGCTGCCGTGGACGACGACGACGACGACGCCGGCGGCGGGCCACAACTTCGCCGGCTGCTTCCCGTGGCCGCCGCAGAGGTCACCGCCAATGTCGTCGTCCTGCTACACCTGCGGCTACTGCAGGCGGGAGTTCCGGTCGGCGCAGGCGTTGGGCGGCCACATGAACGTCCACCGGAGGGACAGGGCCAGGCTCCGGCAGCAGTGCTGCTCGGCGGCCTCCGCACCGCACGGTCCTTCTTCGTCCGTTCCGAGTCCCGGCCTGGTGACCGCGCACCACCAGCTCAGCAGAGCTCCGCCGCTTCCCAACCTCAACTTCTCGCCGGCGCCCGCACCGCGCAGCCGGCGGCACGATGGCGGTCCCCGACCCCGTCATCTACAGCTTCTTCTCGACGACGACGACCACGACGTCGGCCGCCGCTGCAGTGGCCACGAATAAGGCGGTGCTTGAGGTGAGCTTGGAGCTGGGGATTGGGGTCTGCGGCAGCGGCAGCGGCCGTGGTGGTGGTGTGGAGGAGGACGGGCTGGATCTTGAGCTCAGGCTCGGGTGCGCCTGGGAGTGATGATTAGGCACGTCGTAGTGTTAGTGTGTCGTGTAAGTGTCAACCATGCCTCGGTGTAGGGTTAAGTGGTCGTCGTAGCTGCCATTATGCTAACCTTTTATTACGTACTGTGTGTGTCTTCTTCCTCCCTCATCCATGTCTGAACTATGTGCATGCTGAGCTTGCTAATTCATGAGCCATTAATTATATAGCTAGCTATGTTGCTTTGATCGATCAGTGATTGTGGTTCCATTTAGCTCATTCATGTTTGTGGTTGTGTTTTTCTTTTCAATTTTGAAATGTTTAGTTAATAATTAATAATTAAATTTATCAGCTGTACAAGGTTTCTGAGACAAAGTATACCGTTTAATAGTGTGTGCCTAGATATGCATGTGGGCAACGCACTGTTTACAGTGGTGATATATATGGAAATGCCTCTCTAGATCAACTGCGACAATATGGAATCTTTTTATTTTCTAAAATTTTGCAGTTAGAAAGCTAAGGTGTTATCGCCATATTTAATAGTTTAAATTGTTTCCAATCAAAATCAGGAAAATATAATGCATGCTTAAGATTTCAGTAAAGAGCACAAAATAAGTAAAGAGTATAATCTTGAGTAGGACTTAAATTATGAGTGAGATAAATGCATAGGTAATAAATCAGAACCAAAATAAATGGTATTGATGCTGCTTATCAATAGTTAGGTATAAATTTGTTCTCCGAGGATTATTGCATACATTACATATGAATAATATAATATGGAAAATATAATGCTTCAAAGTTTGAACTAGCTAAAAATAAAACTGAGTATATTGATTTGAAGATAGTAAAATAAAAAACCGCCAAAATATTTCCATTATGTAGAAGAAAGATATTTGAACTATAACCGCTGCAGCCTCTGTGTATGGATTCTGGACTAGAAATCAAGGGCCATGGATGGATCGGGGCTATTATATTGGCCCATCCTTATTAGGCAAAACGTAGGCAAAACGTACTCCCTCCTCTTCAGGACCCAAGTAGCACATCAGTTAATCCATGGATGCAAATGCAAAATCTTGACCGAGGTAGAAAGCGCAATAGATGGAATGTTCTTTAAAAAAATGCAACATTATGCCCAAAAAGGTTTATTTTTTCAATAATGCTTAAGATCTTTTGTTTGTCACCAATTATTCCATAGCTCTGTCAGAGAGAAAGATGCAATTTTAGCTTTACTTAGCTCTAGTCAAACTTTCTTAAAGTGTGATCAAATTGATGTCGTCACTATAAATATTTAGAACACAAAGAGCTATTCTATTCTATGAAAAACATATCTCATGACAGTCTAATAACATTCATTTAATATCATAAATATTTATATATTTTTATATAAATAAACTTGGTCAGAACTTATAGGGTCCCCTCAATTTATTTTATGTCCCCCTGCTTATGCAAAAACTTTCCTATAAATTCTTGAACGACTCATGTGACATCCTACGTTCTAAAGGGGGTCATAATTATTTTATTTTATACTAAGTCAGAATCATATTTTTTTTCCTTGATGAATTGAGTATATATTATTTCAGATAATGGAAAAGGAGTTTTAGCTTCATACTTTTCTGGTGAAGGAGAATCCGTCAACATTTGTTATAAACACATCCAAAAAAAAAAAAACAGGTTTTAAACAACCCCATCACCTTGGAACGAAGAAATTTCATAGGAATCATATTAAGCTTATAAAAAATCATTTTATTTTGACATGAAAATGTAGAAACATAAACAGAAATCCTTGATCTCAAAGATAACTGTTATGATCCGTAATTGGGCTAGCCCGGGAGTGGCTAATTGGGCTCAACGCGACGCCGCCGCCGGGGAGGGAGGGGGGGGCCTTGTAGCAGGGGAGCTGGCCCCTGCCGCGCGCCGCTTTCCCTCTTCCGCACGATTCGAGTTTGCTTCGCTTTCAAGTTAGGATTATTTTAGGAGTTTTTGGTGTGCAAGGGGATATCTCATCTATAAGAGAGACCCTTATTAGGAAATAAATAAATAGGATATGCTTGTAAAAGGTATTCCAATCATATAAGGAAACCTTATAGAGATTGCTTAGATTACAAGTCCCACTAGTCGGGCTATATAAGCAAGAGGCATGTAATCTCTAGAGGATAAGAAAGCAATAAAAAAATATCTTCGCCTTCAGTTCTCCGCACCACCGCCGCCGCCTCTGCCGCGCCCCGTCGCGCCCCCACCTCCCGCCGCGCCGTGCCCCCGGCGCGCCCGGTCGCGGCCGCTGCCGCCCCCTCCCATGGCTCCTCCTCTCCACCTCGTTGCTCGTGCCGCATTTCGGCGCCGCCCGGCGAAGCTGCAGCCTGTACGTCATCTCGGCGGCTTCAGCGGTCGGCGAACACGCGTCAATTCGGCCCAATCTAGCGAAATCGGCGGTGGTATCCGGAGACCGGGGCGATTCCCACCACCCATGGCTTCCGAGATGAAGGAGTTCACCGCGGGCGCTGAAGGCGCTCCTCGATGACAGCTGCGCCAAAATCAGCCGGCGTTTTGACGAGATGGAGACTTCGTCACGCCGCATGGATGCGTCTACACCACCTCGAGGACCCCAGCGCCACGGCGACCATCTTTGGAGGACAGCACGGCAGCCGCGCGCCGCGGGCACAAAGGCGGCCCCGGCGCCGCCTTGGCCGCCGCCCCTCCCCTGCCGCGGACCGTCGTCGGCTCCGACCCCGCCATCCTCCGGCTCGAGGAGGAAGATGACGCCGTACATGACGCACCGGCCGTCCCTCGGCGTCATCCTCGACGACACAGCAGCACCGGCTGCCCTCTCCCTCTCCACCGACACCTGCGACCGCGCAGGACTCTCCTCCAGAGATGGCGTCACCCGCGGCACCCCGCCCCTCCCCCAGGCACCACCGCGGCGTCCCCGACCGCGCCACCCGCGACCTTTCGGCCCATGGTGCCACCGCGGCATCACATCCCCCTCGCTTCGTCACGCGTCCCGCAAGTCCGTGGAGTACGGCGGCACCAACAACCCCGACCTCACGGATTCGAGAGGCGGAGCTCTTCTACGAGCTCAACGGACATCGACGGGACTACCACGTGAGTTATCTGCGCTTTCCACCTCACCGGTATTGCCGCAGTGCGGTTCATGGAGTCTGTCCAAGAAGAAGTCCCCGATCGAGTGGGACGAGTTCACCCACCGCCTACGACATCACCGGACCCCCCGCCTACGCCGACACTAAAGGGCGTACGCGCCGCCTTCCCGGGGCGGCAAGCTCGGGCGACTACATCAACGCCGAGGTCTATGCTACACGCATGGATTTTTGAAGGACGGTGCCACAGCGTCCCCTCTTCATCGAGGGCTTGCGCACCTCGCCACGGGCGGCACTTTCAGTGGTTCGAGCCCGTTCGATGGAGGAGGCCATCGACCTTGCCCGCCGCTAACGACGACGAGCCGGACGACGCCGGGTAGGGCGCCGGCAAGAACGCCCGGCAAGGACGGCCACCATGCCGACCCGGGCGACATCGGCGGCGACATCGTGGGCTGCCCCGGTTGACCGCATACCAGGCCGGCGGCGCGCCGCCTGCGGTGGCAATGGACGACATCGGGCGGGCCTGGCGTCGAGCGACATGATCGAGCCGCACCTGGCCACGACGACCAACAAGGAGCTTGGGATCCTCTCCAACACCATTGAGCTAGGAGCTACACGGCCACGAGTGGAGTCTCCACTATGGCATTGTGAGGTACTTCCACCGTTACTACATCCCCCGCCGCCTCGGTGCTTCTCGGGACTTCTGGCTTGGGGAGAACGTCCCGCCGCATGGCGTAGCGGTGGGCTTCCACCTCCCCAACCGCCGAGGGAGGATCGGGCGTTCCCGGCAAAGCGTCCTTCTTCTCGCGCGCGCGCCCGACGGCCGGATCGAGGGCGCCCACCGTCCTCCTCTTCGACAACAACGGCGTCGTCTTCTTCCGCGCCGACAACGTCACCGTCGGTCGCGGCTTGGACGCGAGGAGGAGATCCGGTAGGACCGCCCATCGGCACACCCGGCGACCTCCTCTATGGCTGCCTCCTCGACTTCACCTCCTCACCGTCGACATCGCTCCGTCACGTCCACCGTAGGCAGCTCCATGCTAAGGTAGCGGATGCCGGACGACCTACCACTACGTCGTCTCCTCCTCCGGCCCGCCGGATGATCGAGTATGCGGGACCCTCGGCGCCTCCGTCATGCGTCGTGCATGGGCGGAACGTCCCTTTGTGCAACCCCCCTGAGCTTCAAGTTCAGCATCTACGCCGGCGACCTGCACCTCGACTTCGCCTTCGCCGACAAGGGCGCCCGTATGCGCAGCGGCGACAACAACAAGTGCGGTCCTCTCATCTTCTACTTCAGGCCAGGAGTGGTCACTTCCCGATCGGTGCGCCGCCGCCACTACATGGTGGGTTGGGCGGCACGTGGGCCGCGCGCCTCGTCGAGCGGTGAAATGTCATGATCCGAGTGGGCCGGCCCGGGAGTGGCTAATTGGGCTCAACGCAACGGCCGCCGGTCCGGGGAGGGCGAGCGCGCGCGCGGGGAGCGGCGCCCCGCCGCCGCCGCTTTCCCTCTTCCGTACGATTCGAGTTTGCTTCGCTTTCAAGTTAGGATTATTTTAGGAGTTTTTGGTGTGCAAGGGGATATCTCATCTATAAGAGAGACCCTTATTAGGAAATAAATAAATAGGATATGCTTGTAAAAGGTATTCCAATCATATAATAAAAACCTTATAGAGATTGCTTAGATTACAAGTCCCACTAGTCGGGCTATATAAGCAAGAGGCATGTAATCTCTAGGGATTTGACAGATATGATATATGAGAGTCTCGAGCTACTATTTATCTTACTCCTAGTGATACTAGATTTTCGGAGATTTATCTTTTGAAAATTAAAGTGCACATGATAAGTTCTGTGTGACATGAGCGTTGAACCTCCTACCTCTGCCATATATACATGCTCCCTAGATTAGGAAAACCCTTTGACATATATATAGGCTGCTTGCTTTGTATTGAGTTTGTTCAATCTTTGTCGACCCTTAGAAACTTGTCATGCTGATCATGCACACTCCACTTTACCACACTCTATTCCACTCCACTCTACCCCACTTGCATTTATGCTACTTCTACCCTGGAAGTACGCATCCACAAAGCATCCACCAAATATTCCCTATACCCATACACTCACACATTTTTAGCCAATGTCTTACATAAGCTCCATAACATTTATCTATCTCTCAAAAGTTATTGCAAAAGAGATTTGGGTTGTTATCTTAAAAAAAAAGAGAGAAAAAGGGAGATAAAAAATGGACAAGTGTCCTACGGGCGAGTAGAGCCTACCTCCCTAAGAAAAAGAAAGAATAAAGGAGAGTTAAAAAAAGGACAAGTGTCCGATGAAAACAATGGGTACTTAGATGCTCGTCTCTCCATAAAAGAAAAATAAAGAAAGAAAAAAAAAAGTACAACCCAGGTTCTCAACAGAGTTTCCAAATTCCAAAAGAGAGATGATTCCTCAAGGAGCAAAAGTAAGCTTTCCCCTCATTCATTCTTTTACTATACCCCTTATCTACTATATTCTATCCACCATACACATGCACCACTTGATCAGTGTGACTCATGACTTTGGATCCATTGCTTGAACTTACAATATATGCATAGTAAGTAGGTTTAGTTTTCTCCCACCTAGAGCTCCAGATATACGTCTTAGATATAGAGTGAGAGAGAAGAAGGCATAGTGTCCTCTTTGCCTTAACCAAAAATACCACATATTATGAGAGAAAGGCAACATAACATTATTGCCTAAGTGAGGATCCACAAATACCACAAATAAGAGACTTGAGAGGGTCATATAAAAGGAACTTTGAGTTTTATTTTGAAAATTTGCAAAAACTCCAGAATGAAGGTTGAACAAAGAGTTTGAGACATGGTGCTTGACTTGATTGTTCTATCTTTCAATTGCCCAAGATCCTAAGAAAAAGCTATAAGCTCCATGGTTAAAGGTAATATGGGTAAGTTGAAGGTTGAAAAAGTTTTTTCTAACATAGAGGAGAAATTTTGTTTGAAAGCATATGTACTTTTGAGGTGTGAAAGCGTTGTAGCAACTCCTGATCCATTGCTAAGTTTGGCTTTACTAGGGACTAGCAAAGGGTAAGCTTGGGGAAACTTGTTGACACCTGTTATAGCATAATATTAATAGTCAACTAAATATGAAATAAGGGCATAAAATGAATATCAACATAGACTAGGTGTTTTACTAACATAATTCCACGAGCTTTGATGATTTATATCTTTACAGGGACTTAACAGATAAACACAGAGAAGAATGGAGATAGTTCCAGAATATATCTCACATACGATGACAGGACTTAACCGTGAAGTAACTCGACCCAAAATGTGGACTAAAACACTCTAGAAGGTACCAGAAGACACCAGAAGAAAGATGACATGGTTTGGCCACATGGGCCTGGCGGCCGGCCTAAATCTGTCTGGCGGCCGCCAGGCTACAGTAGCCAATCCAGCCCATCTTCGTAGGTCGGTTTGTAACCGACCTTGAGGTTGTATCTACACCGTTATTGAAGGTCGGTTTGATCTAATGGTCATCGTTCATCGCCAAGGCCTATATAAGAAGACCCCCTGACCCCAGGGCTAAACCCTAATTCATTCTATCTCATTCTATTCATTATCTCTCAGTTGTAGAGGTGTCCCAATGTAAGGATAACCTCTCTCTGGGATTAGTGAATTAGAAGTAGATTAGAAGAAGATTAGTCATGTAATTAGAGATACATTAGCCATGTAATTAGAACCAGATTAGATCTAACTTAGATCTAATCAAGAGTAAAGGAGAGTGGAGCTATGCTCTGTTGCTCGAAATATCTTGAGTATGGTATGTCTTTATATCTTCTCTACAAGACTTATGCGATTCATATATTTATCTTCTCTATTTACTTCCATGACTTTTCTATATTTGATTAAGTATAGTTGTTATGCTATTGCATGGGATCTCCGCTCGTATTGAGGACTCTAGTTATTCCGGATAGCTAGAGTAGTAATCGATAGTGTAGACTTGGTGTCTAGGCTATAGGTTACCTGAGATTGCGCCCAATCCCACGGTTAGTTGTGGTAGCCCCAGGGGTGATAGCTCTGTTAGGCCTTTGTATTCCACCACGTTCGGATTGGTGTTTTCGGAGAGCTTTTGGCGACCTTCTCCCGACTACCTTCTTCCCGGTCTTTCTCGAGAGTTGGGGACGGATCGCTTTGCTCCAAAGTGCATTAGTATGATTGCTATCATAGAATCTAAGTAATAAAGAAGAATATAGGAACCTTGATCTCTCCCTTTGACCTGTTGATTAGTTTAGTTCTCTTTTGTAATCTTAGGTATACTATTATTTTATGCTTTGTTATTCATTTACCCTTTATCATTTACCCCTCACTATAGTCTAGTGGTTTGCTAAGTTAGTAGATGCATGATTGTGACTTATTAGATTCTTTAGCCAAAGCTTTCCGTGGATACGATGCTCTAGAATACTCATCCTAGGGAAAAGCTACAATGGTAGGTGTTACGCGGCGCTTGCGAATCCTTCATATTCTTTTAGCACTTAACAAATGCCAACACCGACCAAACATGAGTCGGTCCAATTCGAGTCCACGCTTTGGCGTGTTTTGGTTGTCCTTGTCCCGATGGGGGGCATACTTGGGCGCCGACCTGGTCGGGACGAGGTGGGTGCATCCGTGGGCGGTGGCCCGTGTAATGCTGTAAGTCCACTTCCATCCCACCACCACGGTAGCAACCAAAATAGGTAGCAACCAAAATAGCCGACATCAGCGTAAATTCCATATTTTTTTTCAAGTTTTAAAAAGTCATATCTCTTAAAGTATTTACTCAAACGAAAATCAGATTTCACATTCGTGTTCCTTATAATTAATCCTTTAAAACAAGATCCCACATGCATATAATTTGATAAAAAAAATTTAACGACATTTATCTCTTGATAAACCAATATTTATAGAACATTGCAACAAACACTCGAACATCGCAAGAAACACGCTAGAACATCACACAAACACACTAGGAGACCAACGGATTTTCCGAACATCGCAGAAACACTCGAACATCACAAGAAACATGCTAGAACATCATAAGAAACATGCTAGAACATCACACAAACACACTATAAAAACATGTATACTAGAAGAACATCTGTGTATACGTCACATGTATACTAAGAGTATACATCACTATGGGAGTCAAACATCACATTTATATGCAAAAAATAAAAAAAAAAAAAAAGGAAAAATAAAAAAAAAAAAAAAAAAAAAAGAAACATATAAAAATATAAAAAGAAAAAAAAATAAAAAGAATAAAAAAAAGTGCCAAGAAACATCAAAATAAAAACGAAATGAAAAAGGAAAGAAAAAAAAAAAAAAAAAAAAGAACAAATAAGACAGAAACATATACAATGGTGATATTTCATGATCTTAAACAAACACTAACATAGCGTAGTAAGGTGTCGGGTTCGCCTCCCCATCCCCCTGCTTTTTTTTCTTTTCATAAGCTCCGCCGCCAGCTAGGCTGGTGGTTACTGGGCTAGCCTAGTTTCTTTTAACAAGCGCGAGCGCCCACTAGCCGGGCTGGGGGGTTGCTGGGCCGCCCATTTCGGGTAGTCGGGCGCTTGAATTTCCCGTGCCGAAACCAGCGGAAGAATTCCCCCGATGCGTGGGCGTTATGCTTGCATTTGCAAATTCTATGGCGTTTGAAACACAAAAAGAATTGTACATGTCTGGTTTTGTGGCGTTGCACGTGGACGTTATGCACTTTTCTATCCTCTTATCCAAATTATATGACTTTTTGAGGTTTTCAAGACAAAAAATGATTTTTTTTGTGTATAGTATAGCACATACATTGGTACATAGTTAAAATAGTGTATATAGAAAAAATATCTTATAATTGTGGTGGATGAAAAATATTCTGATGTATCCTATAAAATAGATAATCAAACATCTTCCGCCGTTGGATTAATGTGGATCAAGGTCAATTTTAATTCAGTTAAATCAAATAAATCCTAAGCCTATATTATTATAATGCTAAGTTACAATAATTTTAGCCTTGTATGATATTTTGACTAAACATTAACTTAACTTAAATATGTGACGATGTATACTACTGTTGAGAAGTTGAGAAAGATTAAGGACGTGTCACATGGACGTGCATGGCCGTTCGTTCTGACTGAACCGAACCGATTAACTAAAAATGAAGACCGATCAGTTAGTTTCAAAACTCAGCTCGATCATGACCAAACTATACAAAACACCTACTAAATATTATAATTTGTAGCAAGTTTTGGTAATACATTTTTCTATTCCAAGGCCAAAACAACAATACAAAATATAGATTAAACAAATTGATAAGAGCGATGATTGATATAAGCCCACAAAAATAAATATCACTAATAATAGTCTAAAGTACACATTTTGTCAACAAAATCAAAATGTCAGGTTTGTTCGGTTACCCGAGGCATATAACCGAGCTAACCATAAAAAGTTCGGGTAGTTTGGATTTGGGACTAAACTAGTGACCGATAATTTCGGTCTCAATCTTGGTTAGTTCGGTTCGGTCTTCGGTCAATTATACCCAGAGCTATGTGCAGTGCTACCACCGAGCTGAGGCAGGAATGACGTGCACCGGCACCGGCCACGCCACTCCATGACATAATCGTTGGGTATTGTCCGCTTTCGCAACGCAAAATGTTACGAGTTTAAATAGTTCCGTCACCAGAAAATCAATGTCCCATAAAGTTGTCTCACAGCAAACAACGAACAGTCCTAAAAACTCATCCTACTGCATAAACTTAGAAACGCAACTTGCAAACATCACGCTTCCTAGTTGATTTAAAAGCCCATGCACAAGCAGCTTGAGATTGTCATGCACCAGATGCATTATCTCCTGGCCGTTGGTTGTAGAAGAGGCATCAGTTACTGCAGAAATGTAAAAAAGGATTAAGACCAAAATCAACAGGTTGATGAATGCATTGCCCATAAGTAGAAACAAGATTGTACAATGAATCTGCAACTAAATAAGAAAATGACAACTTTACAAACATTTACTAATCCAAAAAGCAACCATAGTGGCATCTAGAGTTTCAGCTAATATCAATGGTGGTGGCAGAAACAGTAAATGTGGCTGATAATGATTTCAGAGCCTTGTTTCCCTCATGTGCCAAAGATTGTACATCAAGCTGCAGCTGCCCACAGGGATGTATTCGACCCATCGAATTTTTTTTTAGATAATGGAAATACATTCCGGCCTCTATGTATCCGTTGGAAACACACATGCACAGCCAACCTTATTAGAAAGACTAAAAGGAAAAGAGATAACTTAATTTAGTATACAAAATCGGTACTAAATTAAGGTCGCCTACATCCATGATCGGATCCTTTGGAGGCACAAACTAGCGACGGCAAGCCCTCAAAACATACGGAAGGTTGCAAAAACCGAAGACAAAACCCTTGACCTTCACAAGGATCTCTATGACGAAGCTCAGAGAGTATGCGACGCCAAAGGCGCCGCCGACGTCCATCCATAACGGGGATCAGGTTTTCACCGGTGATCCGGCATTCGCCAAATGAAGGGATCAAGGGAGCGATCCATCTGTTGCCATCAAGTCAGCAATCCCTTTGCAACCATATCACCAAGAACGGGTTGCACAAGTTGTACGACGAGCTTCCACACATGACGAAGCAGTGTACGATCCGACCAAGTGGTGGTACTTGACGGCGACAACCCGACCCACGTATTAATTAGCGGCAATGCGACCTCCCGTGGCGGCACGACGCAGATAAAGGTCGGCGGGCGACCGGATCGGGTGAGTCGCGAGGACGGAGGAGAAGTTGGGCCCGGATTGGATGCCGGTAGCCGCCGCCCGCATGGTCGTCGTCGTCGATGATCCACCATCTCCGTGTCGACGATCGCCATCACCGCCGCCTAGGATTGACGCACGATATGGCAATCCGACCGCGGACGGCATTTAAGGACGCCCCAACGGCCGCATGCCAACGGGACGCCAGGGCGGCGATGTGACCTTCGATGGCGGCACTTGGATCGTCTTTGGGGGTGGAGGTCACCTCGCGACCCTCGACCGCCATGGCCGAGCGGAACAGGCCAAGGGGCGGATCCCGAGGAGCCCCACCACGGGAGCACCAAGAGTGCGCGGAGGTGAGCCGGATCCCCGCAAGTGGCCGTCTCAAGGCCCACGGCCCGCAAATGACCGTCGCCGAACCCTAGTCCGGCGGATCCGCCGACGGGGTCGCGGAGGGGTCGATCACGCCGGGGAGGGGCCGGATCTCGCCAAGGAGCGGCAGACGGACATCCCCCGCTTCAAACGGAGCGCCGCCTGAGGAGAAGAAAAAAGGAAGAGGGAGACGGGGTTCACATGGAAGAGAAAGGGTGCGAGGAGGAGCTTTGTTGGGCCCTCCACGCCGGCCGCCGCCGGCGAGGAAGAGCGGCGGCGCGGCCCCCGCCGGCCACGAGGTGGAGGGGGGCTAGGGCGGCGCGCGGGGGTCCCTTGAGCCGCCCCTGTGGGGAGACGACACGAGGGTCGGGGGTATGCAACCTGTTACCTAACCTCCTTGTGTTTCCTTCGACCCATCGAATTGAGGCCCCTGTTTGGTTCCCATAAGTCAGGTGACTTATTAAGTCAGGTGACTAAAAATTAGTGACTTATAAGCATGTCTGTTTGGTTGCAAATGACTTATAAGTCAGGGTTGAAAAGAAGAGAAAAATGAGTGACTTATAAGTCAGGGTGAAAAAGAAGAGAAAATGGTTGCAAGTGACTTATAAGTCCCATGACTTATAAGTTCCTACCGTTTGGCAAAATAAGTCATTTATTTTGAATTTTTGACTTATAAGTCACCTGACTTATGGAAACCAAATAGGCCCTGAGAACTCAAATATGTAGAAGTAATGCTAGTATTATGCTACAAACACATAACAACTGTCGAGCTAAGGAATGCCTCTCCACTCAGGGCCTCCGCAATCCCCGACTGAAGCATCAGGGCGGAGCAGACCAACGCCGACAAAATCGCAGCTGCAAAATGGCGGAACCGTAACGGGCCGCCACCGCCACCGCCGCTGTCCCTATCTGCTGCTCCTTCGTCAAATTGTACATGTATTTCGTGCATTTTCACCCAAATTTTCTACCACTACGCTGACACCTACCTGCAATGACCTTCAGCAGTGAACCAAATGGCCTCCATTTGCTTAAAACAGGTCCCATAAATGATTGATCTCCTTTGCTCCTCCATCTACCAAACTGATACTCCAAGTGTTCGACTAACTTTGCATAATGAGTTCATGTTCCTAGATTTAACTCATTTACAGATGTTGCTCTTATACATGGTCAATCTCCTTAGTTCCTCCAACTTTAAAACTAATGCCCTCTAAGTGTTTGGTCAAATTCCCATAAGGAGTTTGTGTTCCTAAATTTAATTCATTTACAGGTGCTTTCTCTCTGTCTTAAATCATCCGACCTGCAATTCACGCCGGCCACATACCATCTTTTGTTTGCCAGGTAAATATGCTATCCGTTAACTTCTCTTTGTCCAAAAAAATTATCCTGTGCCTTTTGTTTTGGTAGAAAAAAAAATATAATTATTGCCTCCATTTGTATAAAACCTTGATCTACATTGTGTCAATAACTTCACTGCTATCACGCATTGCTTCAGCCACAGCTTCCTGTCCATTGGATCAATTGATTATTCAGAGATTATACGCTAGACTGAGACCAAGGTAACTACAATGCTGACACCTACTTTGCACTTAAATCCCTTCATGTACTTTAGTTTACATAATCTCGAATTGTGCACTAACTATTTCAAAAAAATATTTTTAAATTTTCTTTTTGTGCTTCAAACTTTGTTTTGTATTTTAAATTTGCATATTTAATCTCTTACTTTTCTTTAGGCAATAACAAAATATTTTTAAAAAAACTCTATTTAACCTCTTATTTTTCTTTTTGAATCCTATCATTCATTTTCAACCACTACAGCATCAACTTGAAGATCAACCAAGTTTACTGTAAAAGTATCATATTTGTCTATTTTACAAAAATTATCTCAAGAATGTAGGCTTCCCTACATATCACCTATAGATTTTTTTTAGGGTAGGGGTCTTCAAATGCAGATGCTCTAACTGCATATGGAAACGATATTTGCCACGCATTGACACAACTACAAACTATTATATGGTTTCATCATTATAGATTACAGCTTCGGGAATTGGTACTATATCAAAACTTATGCTAGTCTTTTTAACACAGCAAATAGAGGTGCTCACCTTGCAAGACTTGCCATTTCATCATCACACCATGGAATAGATGTCAACCCTAGTATTTTAAATTCAGTAGGCCAATTGTTAGAAGAACTTGATCCCAGAAACCACATGTCTCCCCCTATACAATGAACCATTACTAATGTCAAACCTGTTCTGCCAATACCTTCCCTACACTTTGTGGATGCACTCAGAGAAGGTCCATCAGTTAGGAACTGACACGCCGTTTTCGTCTAGGTGAACTCTCAGCAATCCTCCTCGACTTTCCCTGCATTTCTTCCTCTAATCTTGCAGTTGCACTAACAATTGCAGTGCTTTTTTTAGACAAGTATTTATTTGGTGTCATTTGGAGCAACAAATTGCATATCTTTCTTCAATATGCATGAGATTAACATTGGGTGCTATGGGGGCAACGTAAAGTCACTAATCTTTGGCTCATTGATTCGAGCAAAAGCAATCATGAAAAAAAATGTGTAGGTTCGTAATTTCAGTTTCTATCTAAGATTTGCTTTTTGTATGTGCATCCTACCGATAACGTGGAGTCAGGACAGGACAACTTTTGTATATTGTTCAGATTTATTAATGGTGGAATTTTTGAAGCTTGGTCAAGAGTATGGAAAACATTGCTACAACGACAAACAATTAGTCAACCCAGGCAAATGAGTCAGTTCCTATAGGCTATTGGTATTAGTTCACCTTTATTTTGTTTTCGGGGTCTCAGGTGACATGTGGTTAGCCTTTTGCCAACCCAAGCCTCTCTATGAAAAAAATTGTTAATGCCAGTTTGCATTGGAGAATTAGATGGTTTCAGAAGAAGATTGGTTAGGTTTCTTGGTCATTGTTATGTTCACATCCCTCTTCTTTCTCAGTCCTCCCTATTTTCCAATACATCTATCAATTTTCGGTTTTATGGAAGTGCTTCCTGTCTAAGATGATGCAACTAAATTGACTGATTGCAAGATGTGTATATTTTGTGTGAAAAAGGCAAAGTGACAAAATGTACAGCAGGTTCTTTGACCTATTGTGTGACTCGGAAAAATGAGCATAGTGAAATTAAAAGAGATTTTTGCTTCATGATATTTTTGAGCCAATAATATGGTTGTATTTTGGAAACACTTTCTCAATCCTAGGGAGGACACCTTCTCAAGATCAGTTCATCCTGCCTACCTACAAAAAAAAATATGTGCACCAAGACCTAACCAAATTGAATTGAACTTATTTATTTGAATCTGTTAATTTCTGGACCAATAATTGTAAGATAGAAAGGTAATTAGGTAACAAAAGAATATCTCTGGCTGGAGCAGGTTAAGCTACAGCATCACTTCAGATCCACATGATATTAGGAACCCTTCCACATGACACAAATGTCTCACGGTTATCCTACTCTCCAATCTCCATAGTTTCGATTGAGTAAAACTAGAGTCTTACGCCCATAATGTGCCATAGTTTCCTTGTGCTAATAGGATCAGCTCTGCATAGGGATGAAAAGGTACTATGTTCTTTGGACTTCTTTCTCCTTTTACATGCAAGTGACAAGTAACATGTAGGAGTTCTTCCTTTATAGGACTTATATCTATTTTCTCTTCTAATATAGATGAACTACTTCCCTTCAGGGTTCCAACCTGTCCATCATGCTGAGAAGGTCCTTATTCATCCCCGTGTTCTAACAGGATGCCTTGTGGGAATGTATTGCAGTATCATTTTTTTTTTGGACAAGGATATTGAAGTATCAATTAACATTCACATTTTGGATGTATAATATCCGAATCTTTTGTTTGCATTCGATGCCTAACATGTGTTCTTTGTATTCAAAATCACTCGTGTGTCCGAAAAAGCGCGCAAGAAGGGCACGCACCCCGCACTAGTGGTTGTATGTTTTAGTAGCACCTCCACTAGCTGGGTTTGACTCTAGGGTCTAGTTTAGTTCATTTCACAGTTTTCAAGCAATACCACTGAGAGAACATATATCATGTGCAATGTGAGGTATGCAGTTAGTTTTAGCATAAGGGGAAAAAGAACATACAGCTATGAGGATCATCCAAGGAAGTGATCAAGAAAGCAGTAAGCTCTCAATATTGCCCTTAATGTTGCATTATTGGGACCAATATTGCCTGAGGCTAACTTGATTCAAATATTTCTACTCGGACTAATTTTGCGTTATCTGTAAATTGTAGAATTTAAGAACTATACAATGCATGTTTTACGGGGCACAAATTTAGCAATGGATCTCCACTCAGCAGAAGGATTTGAGTGACCTATTTGCTCGCAAATTTCCGATCCAACACTTAACAAAATTATATATAGCTTCTATAGTTTTGATTCAACTGAAGTATTATATATCAATCAAATGTTAACTCAACTATTAGAGATAGTAAAGGTAGTAAGGGTCTAAAGATTTAGGTACATAAATGCCAACTAATTAGCACAAAAGCATAATTAAATATGATAATCATGTAACAAATCTGGGGCTCTTCAAACTTTTCAGAGCATATCAAATTGGTTAAGTACCTATGACAAAGCAAGAATAACAATGATGTTTGCTATATCTTTGGAGATTAAAAAGAGAAGCAATATTTCAATAGATGGTGACATAGATGACAAAGGGTGGTTGGTATTATGTTTGGTTTAACCTGGCAAAGTGCTATGAATTTAAATAGTTCGCCACTAGAAAATCAAGTCCCAAACAGTTGTATCACAGCAAAATGAACTAACATGTCCCAAAAGCTCATCCCACTGCATAAACTCAGAAACTCAACTTGCAAATATCACGAAAAGCTTACTCATTGATTCAGAAGCCCATGCACAAGCAAACTGAGATTGTTATGCACCTGAAGCATTATCTCCTGCCCCCTCATTTATAGAAGAGGTATCAATTGCTGTAGAGATGTAAAAAAATAATTGGGAACAAAAATCAGCAGATTGATGATGCATTGCCCATAAACCTAAGTAGAAACAACATCGCACGACAAATCTGCTACTAAAAGAGACAAAGGACAACTTTACAAACATTTACTAATCCAAAAGCAACCATAGTGGCATCAACACGGTTTCTTGAGCGCTGATATTATCTGCATATATGCAGGCTTGTTGCTAACTGACATTCAAATACTTGCAGACTAGAAGACATTAATAACAAATCATTCTTGAGCACTGATATTAATTTCATATATCGAGTCTTAAGTTTCAATTGCACCAAGACAATCATCATTTTTATTCAGCAGCATCATGTTGCAGGTAAGAAGTTTCAGTAAGCAGCTGCTGATTGCTTCAAGTGACTACTTATCATTCGACTGAATTATATTCGTGTCTCAGTCGATTTTTTCCTTTTGGACCATTCATAACATGAAGCGTCCACGTAAAGCTGATAAAGTATGAATAAAAATTAATGGTGCTGCCGATTGACAAAGACAAATTCTGAAAACATACGACAACTAAAAAAAGAGCCGTAACAGGTTAAAAAAAAAAAAAAAGAGCCGTAAGACATGAGACCAAAACCCATGTTATTGTACTGGGTCAAGATGTAAAACTCCAATAAAGTAGAGTACCCTTAGTTTTGGCGCTGAGGATGCTTGTGTTGCTGCTTGAGAAACCATTTGCCTCTGGATCTCCAAATGCAATTCATGAGCCTGAGATTATCGGAAGCAACTAAACTTCTAATCATCTCTCGGCTGATTTTTGTTCCCTCATCGGTCGGACATTTTGTGGGCTCTTTTTCTTTCCGTGGGCTTCCTTCATGTTCAGCCCGAAATAGATAAATCAGCCCAGAAGTCCACCAGCAAAACCCTAACTATGTAGCCCAGCAGCCCACTAACAGCCCACCAGCAAACCCTCAGTCCTCACCCAGTTACCACTTACCAGTTACCACCCAGTCACTCGACCACGACTAGGCAGCGGAGGAGCGCCGCCGCCACTGCCAGGCGCCTCGCCCCCACGCCCGCACAGGCGCCGCGCCTCCGCCCTGGCGCCCTCGCCGACCGGCAGCCGCGCCGGTGCTCCTTGCCCGCGGCAGCGCCATCTCTGACCGAGCCCCTGGCCACCGGGCCGCGCCGCCGCCTGGCGCTAACGGCAGCAGGCCGCAGGTGGCCTTCTCCTCCTCCTCCTCCGCCCGCCCGCCACCAGCCACCGCAAGGAGATAGAGGATGACGATTTGAGCGAGTTCTCATCTGCTGGTACGTGCATTGGTATTCCGAATATACCGAAACTGAAATCGCTAGGTACTGATTTTTGGGTGGAACCGATGGGTACCTATTTTGCAGGAACCGCCCTCCACATCCTCCGCCCTCCGTCTTTCTCCACCTCCGATCGATGGCGTCTAGTTCTAAGCTATGCCATACCGCCTCGGTATCCAACACCGGAGCGCCGGCGCTGCCCCTCGACGTGCTGTTCGATGTCCTGCTGCTCCTCCCGGCCAAGGACCTCTGTCGCTTCCGCGCCGTCTGCCGGTCCTGGTGCGCCCTCACCAAAGATCCGCATTTCGTCGCGGAGCACAAGTCCCGCCACACGGAGCCCCTCTTCGCCGTCACATTCAGCCACGCCTGGGGCGTCGCCATCGTGGGACTGTCGGGACAGCCGATCAGGCGCATACCTGCCCTCAGTAACATCGAGGTTCTGGAAACCCACCTCGATCGCCTCTGTGCCTTTGGGTACTGCAAACCCGAGTTGGGCGCCTGGGTTCTCAACCCAGCCACCGCAGCTGCAGGTGCCCTCGCTTTGCCTGGCCTCCAGCATTCGGATGAGTTTCTGGGCATTTGCAGACACCAGATATCTGTTGGTGGCTTTTTGGATTTCATTCAGAAATGCTGGGAGGTTACATATGCTTTTGGACAGGTTGCTTCCACCAGAGAGTACAAGGTACTCCGCTTCAGCCATCCTAAGCGCTCGCCACCTCTGCTATGCGACATCATCACCCTTGATGGGAGTAACCAGGAGAGGTGGAGGAGAAAGCAGAACACGCCCAGCGGCCTTATGGAAACAAGGACAAGTGAAATCATGGAACACATAACCGTCAATGGGATTGTTTATTTCTTGCTTGATGATGCAGTTATGGAACCAGCAAGCACAGCTCCATTCAACCTTGATACAGAGAAGTGGATGCCAACACTTCGGGGTCCGGAGCCATTGCGTAGTGCTGAGTTTGATGACTTTGAGCGGGAAATCTCATTAGCCAACTTAAATGACAGCTTGGTTATAATTGACAATGATCTTGGTGTCTTCGACCTATGGTTTCTCATGGATCACAACAGAGGTCTCTGGGTTAAAAAGTACAGATTAAATATTGGGTCGAGTTGTATCGATGTACGCCCTTTACTGATATTAGATGATGGGAGGATAGTCATTTATGACCGGGGAAGGAGTATGTTACAATGCTATGATCCAACAACCCCCAGTTTGTGTCAAAAAGAAAAAACAAAAAAACAACCCACAGTAATGTGCTGGATTTCATGGAGATGGTGCATGGATCAACAGAAAGTATTGCTGTTTACACAGGAAGCCTCTTGATCTAATCTTGCTTCTACCGACGAGTTTGGTATGTTGTTTCTTTTATCTAACTTCCAAAATTTTATGAGGTAGCATTGTGATGATTGCTCTGGTGAAATCTTTCATTTATTTAAAATATTCAAAATTATTTTGTTGTTGATTATTCTATGTTTTTGGCATGCTTGTGAGGCATTGATATATTTTACAAAATGAAATGAGTCGGCAACACTTGATCTTTTTAGAAGTGTCATATGGATCCATCAACTTTGAATTTGCAGATTGTAATGTGTTATCTATAGGTCCAAAGAACCCTTTTTTTCAAAAAAAAAAAAAACAATACCATACTGTTGTCGATATTGTGTGCCAACATGGAGAATTTTTTATTGATGAGCCAGAAAAAATATAATTCAGAATGGAGCTGTCGCTTTCCTATTTCTCCACTTAGTCCATGAAGGGTAAAGTTTTTTGCTCTTTAGACCTAGATAACGTATTTAACAATACGACGGAAGAAGCTAGCTTGGCTCCTTATGGCTTAATACAGGCTCTGCTAGTTTAGCTCATAAGCCAGGCTTGGCAGCAGAAGGCCGATTACTCTGATCCAAATCCTCTCACTTTACAGCTGACTTTTAGGTTCGTCTGAACTGTTTATGAGATCCAACACCTACAAATCAGTCTTCCTCACTCATCTCCTTGGATACCTCACTCTCAAGCTTTGGTGGCAGTACTGGACTCTAATTCATGGCAGCTAGCTGCTACGTAGCTTAAGTAAAGCTCTGAAGGTCATCTGCTGACCTCATTGCTATTTAGATGCCACATCATGATAAGAACCGAGGATTCTTTTAGTTATGTTCTGGTTTTGATTTGGGCAAGAACAACATTGCATTTTGTTTTATCCCATCATCTACTTTGCTACTAATTAATGCACCAAATCATCATGATGAGACTACAACAACATGGGTAGCCTGTGGGTTGTGGCAGATTGTGAGCAAGGAGGCGGAGGGTGCAGCAATGGTGGTCACGCGATAAAACGTTAGAACCAAATGAGGAACAAATTTTGTGTTCATGAGATGGGTTGGGTGGGTCAGGTGAGCAGGGCATGCTCAGGAGTCAGGAGGGTAAACTAATTAACAATATATCTTTTTTTAGCAAATCATGCTTTGGGATTTATCAAGATTTTACAAAAAAAGTCTACCAGAGCCCTTCTCTCTTTTTAATTAGTTGGTTCTTCTATGATCACAGTGGGAGCCTGTTGATTTAGGGAGTCACCTGTGCTGATGAGTTCTCTGTGACTATTATTTGGTCCTTTCTGGTACCATCAAAACATTATATTTTGTAAAACAATTATTTGGTTTTTTGTGACTTTAATTTGTACTGCCGCAGCTTCATGTTCTATTAATTGTTTAAAAAAAAAAAAGAAGATATCTAGACTTTTGTAAGCTATTTTGTGAGTTCAGTTAGTGAACTAAAAGAAATGCCGTCTTTCTGAGTTTTTTGTACTCTGTCCATTCCAAATTGTAAGTCTTCTTTTTGGCTTTTCTAAGTACATAGTAGCTTTTGCTATGCTCCTAGATAAACTCATAAACATTATTTCTAGATACATAATAAAATCTATGTATCTGGAAAAGCCAGAATGACTTACAGATTGAAATGGATGGAGTACCGAATATCCAAAATGAACTGATGCAACATCTTGTATTAGTATAGTTTTCTTTTTTCTTTCTATAAAAAAAGGTGCCTGTATATGAACAATAGAATATAAATCAATCTACTAAGTAGCATGCTTGGTGGCACCCATCAGATGGGTTGGGCTAGAAGGGCTTCTTGTTTACAGCTTACAGCTTACAGCAGTGAGCCTGGGAGGTAATAGATAGGAGGCCAATTTAATGGCACATCTTTCAACAGCTTATGAATGAAATTGGATACTAAAGTTAGATGCAAACTTAGCCATAATAGCCTCTGCAATTGGCCTGGTAAACATTTTTTATCTGGAGGTTTACTACAAAATAAAGTATGTCAGGATTGAATTGTCAATTGCAATACTGTCCTACCAGCTTACTGGAATAAGCATCTGGTGTTTTTTGGAAGTCCGTTAGATTTCATTGACTACACTAGAATAAGTTTCTGGTGTTTTCGATTCAAAATGCCAGTTATATTATGACATGAATGTTCTGGAACTAGTTTGAAGAAATGCATTGTACTATCAGCCGTGGAAGAAAAAAATATGTCTTAGAAATTAGAATATTGTTTTCCTTATCTCATTTGTCTTTCAGTTGAGCCGCCTTCTGGATGGTCTTTTTTTTCCACTGCACTATACAGCTTTTTTGCTACATGTAAAATGTAATCCACTTCTGAGTTCAAATTTAATAGCTTCCTTTTGATCTATGCTGCAGACTCAAATGTTATCTCATTTGTCTTTCAGTTGAGCTGCCTTCTGGATGGTCTTTTTTTTCCACTGCACTATACAGCTTTTTGCTACATGTAAAATGTATTCCACTTCTGAGTTCTAATTTAATGGCTTCCTTCTGATCTATGCTGCAGACTCAAATGCACAATGATGGACACATGTTGGCGAGAAGCTTTTGCTGGAAACTGCGCACAGCTGTGCGCTGTTAAATGTCACTTGGGTCTGTAATCTATGATGTTGCACTGGGTATGGATGCTGTGTGTGGCGATTGAACGCTTATCGTTGCGGGTTAATGCGTTTCAGGGTCATAGTCCGGGTTGCGCCAACTAGTTGAACCCTCTGTTCAAGTTAGTGTGGCTTGCTGCGGTTCGTTTAATTTGCTTTTCTTTATTACAAACTCTTGTAATTCCGTTGGTCAGGCAATGAACTCTACTTTGTTGTGGTGGAAGAAAAATGAACTCCGTAAATTTCTGCAAGATCCTCATGCTGGGGGTCTTGCTCGTTTCAGGGTCGTTGTTTGTGTGTTATTCAAGCATGCTATTTCATGGTGAAGCTAATTATGAAAGTGGTGTTGGCACTGCCTCTTTATTCCCTTGTAAATTCAGAGGCATGGAAATTGTGGAATCATGGAGAAATATTATGAGGTGTCCCGGTTATCATATTTGTTGCAATAGTAGGGTGAAACAAAGTTTCTGTCGTGTTTGATTTCGTCATTTTTATGCGTGCTATCGCCATTGCCACCGCTATTTGGTGCCTTGCCTTGCCTATGCTTTCAAAGCAAAGCTACAGCCGAAGTGACACTGTGAAAAAAAAAACGACAAAAATAGTTGACCTTATCGCTTGACCTTTCCTCTGTCTATTAAACCACGTATTTAAAACATCTTTAGCAATCGATTAAAATGGTTTGAAAGCATGTTTAGACATTAAATATTTATTACATCTGTTGACACCTAAAAATGTCTGAATATGATTTTTAGTGACTTTGACGTGTCAAGGAGGTCCTAAACATGTATGAATATAATTTTTAGTGACTTGGACGTGTCAAGGAGGTCCTAAACATGTATGAATATGATTTTTAGTGACTTGGACGTGTCAAGGAGGTTCTAAACATGTATGTCCTAAACATGTATGGAGTGCGACGAAGGCCAGAGATTAAAAAAAAAAAAAAAAAAAAAACTCGACAAAGAAGGAGGCAAGCCACAGCACAACGAGCGCCGGACGCCAACACCGTGCAAGACGCCGCCTGAGGGAAGAACCTCAGATGGTCCGAGGGGCGCCCCTGAGATGCAATTCTTCTGGCGCGGCCGACGCTACTCGCGCAAGCGTGCGTGTTCGAACCGATTAGAGTTTGGATTGGTTTTTGGAAAGGTTTTGTGATTGGAAACGTATCTTGATGGTTTCCTAAGGGGATAAGACAACCCCCCGAAAGGTCCTAAATGGCTAGCGAGGGTAAATAGCCTATAAAAATTCTTCAACAATAACTCAAGCAAAGGGTTAGACAACTAAATGACATAGCAAATTAAGCGAAGCTTCTAACTAACTATGCAAGCCACCCATACAAGTTGTTCTAAAAGAAGTAAGGTCTTTAGAGAGCACACAAGCTAAGTCACTAGATTACACCTAAGCGAGACTACACAACTAGTGAGCTAAGGTAAGCTACTACTACACAAGCTACTCAAGATATATCACAAGGTAAATACAAGAGTAGTGAAAGATCTTTTATACCAACTGTGTAGAGTAGAGGAGTGAACCAATCAATCACAATATGAATACCAAGAAGTCCAAGAGATTGACACAATGATTTATCCCGAGGTTCGCTTGCTTGCCGGAAAACTACTCCTCGTTGTAGCGATTCACCCACTTGGAGGTTCATGCAATAATCGGTGTTACAAAGCCGAACCCGTAACGGGTGCCGCGACAACCAACATAAGATGGGGATCCACAAGCTACGTGCAATCCACTCATAGTAGCCAATTGCGATCTCCCGTGGGGAAGATTCAAGCACCCCTCACAAACCCACCAGTGTGGCCTCGAACAATCACTAATCGAGCTCAAACACCACCACAACTCCAAAGCCGCTAGGGAATCAGCAAATTTCTAAGAGTAACAAGAAACCCACAGCTCCTCCAAAGAAAAAGTGCCTCTATGTTTCCGCAAAAAAAATCACTCAAGAGGGAGGATCTCTCTGTGCGAATAAAAATAAATATGCGGGAGCGTGCAAAGTGTACTAAAGTACACAAAAGAAATAAATAGAAGGGAACACTAACTTTATTCATATTTAAGGAAAATACAAATATATGTTCCCAAGTACATGTGCGCTCCATGGGTAGCCTGCTGGCGGCATCTGACATGGGTGATGTGGTCTTCATGGTTCCTAGGACCTCGGAAAGCTCCTAGTTAATTACCCCCGTGAGTCGGGCTCACAGAGTACCTCCGATTAAGCTGCGTTGGTCGTCGCCGCCGGTCTTCGCTTCACTTCTCCATGCTTGTGTGTTGGTGTAGATGGGATTGGCGTCGGCGTGTCCATGGCCTCGTCGGTCCATGAGCTGGTAGAACGTGGCTAGATAATTAGCCACGCCGCCTGTGTTGTCCGCCTCGTCGGCATCGAACGACACATGTCGATGTAGTGGTACAAGCACTTGCATGGTTGATGTAGCTTGGACTGATTTGGACTTCCTCGGCAACGTCGTCGGGGTACGCCGTGGAACTTGATCACGTAGAGTCGTTGAAGTTGTAGTTGATGAAGACTTGCACTCGCCTACATCGTCCGCCTCGTCGGCGTGGGCTGGCGCGTAGTGGTGGTAGTAGATGGAGCCGTAGTAGCGCGCACGGCTCGAATGTCCCGGTAGCTTTACCTGAAACACAAGATAAAAATTATACATATTAATTCAGGGCTGGAACAGCTGCCGAGCTCCCAATGATGCGCTCAAGGCACACTTTCTTATTAGAAGTGATTCAAGCGCATGTATATACATGTAAATATGTATACATGCTGCTTGACTGAGATGGTTGCTCTGAGCATGCATATGCAACACATGGAGCTGCATGAATGCGTCATCGTGGTACTCCAGCACCTCACCGTTCTATCACCAGACCTCACTGGTGTTACGTACGTGGAGCCATGCGTCCAGCGATGGGTGTAGATGGAGCAGGCGTCTGATACGTTCAGACTCGCCCGAGATAGTTGTTGGGCACGTACGTGCAAGCACATGCATTTGCATGCATGCATTGCCAATGCATCGCGGCGCTCCCGATGGCATGGGCGTGCTTTGCTCAGCCGTTGCTTGGCGTGATGCCGGTGGCGCGCGGCAGCCAACGCAGGTGTGGATCCATTGACGACAGCGTCCGGCTGACCTCCGTGGTGTGGGGGCGTCTCGTTGTCTGCCTCACCAGCGTCGAGAGGGACACGTGGTGGAGAGGTAGATGGAGTTGCTCATGTACGCGCGTTCGTCGTGGCTTGCGCATGTGTTGAGACAACCGACCTCGCCATGACGGCGTTGGTGTAGGTGCGGAGCCGTCGTCGATGGCGGCGTCGTCCTTGTAGATGTGGAGCCATTGTCGACAGCATCCAGGCTCCACTCTTCAACACGGCGGTCGCAACAGATCGAGCCTTTGTCGACCACGTGCAGGCTTGGCTCCTCGGCGTGGCATCAGCGGTGGCGGCGTGGTAGCCTCGGCGCAGCCGAGGTGCGAGTGGCAGCACTCCCCGTACGTGCAGTCCGTGCCAATCTCGATCTCCTCCGATCAACCGACGAGATGCATGGCCATCTCCACGATCGAGGTAAGGTGTCCGGCGCCCATCGTAGTAGCGGCTGCCTTGTATAGGTCGGAGTGATTCTTGTCATCATCGACGCCGTGCAGTAACGGCGGCTGCCCTCCGATCCGTACGTGTACATGCATCTGCTTGGCCTGTAGGTACGTACATACCCATGTATCGTAGATGCATCTTCTTGGCCTATAGGCGCGTACATACACATGTACGCCTCAACATGGCGGGCTCACCTGACACCGGCAAGCCGTGTGATCCTCACGGTCCAGCGCCATCTAATCATCTGGCTGCCATGTCATGCTCTTGTCGGCCAGTGTGATCAACACCGGGCCAACATATATATGTGTGCACGCCAAGCCTTCCAGCTCCGATCCGCCCGGCTTGCGTTTGCGTTGCGTTTGGCCTCGTCGTGGTCTCTTGGCGCCATAGATCGAGGCGGCAGCCTTCCCTTTTGAATACAGATGGCCCTCCTCTAAACGGGACGATCGATGGCCTGGCGATGGATGGATCTCAGCCAGCGGCGGGGGTGTGGTGACGATCTCATCTGATGAATGATCGTCATCTGATGAATGGTCTACCAGCGTCTCATTGCCGCTTGGCGTCGCGGTGTCTGGTACATGGCGCCATATGCCGGTGGCTGCCTTTGTGCACGAGCTGGGCAGCCTGACGGCGCCTGGATGCCGAGCGTGCCTCCTTTCCTTTGGAGTCCAGGGGCTTCTTTATATAGGCAAGTGCTAGGTTAACAGCAGGCCTCCTCGGGTGGACGCACGCGCCGCCAGAGTCTGTTAGGAAGCCCCGAGATATCAGGCGCTAACTCTGCTTGCGTACTTATCTCCACGTCATACTCATCCTTGAGATATTTGCTTCCTGCCTGGACGTGTATCCAACACCGAGTTCACTAGCACCTCTCGCATGCATCCCATGACACGTGGGCCAAGCTTGATGGAACTCCGATGTATATCCTTTTCTTCGTATACAAGATTAACTTGTACGTACTTATCCCAACGGGATATTTATCCTAGAAGCTGAGATATTTGATGGCCACGTAGACGTACGTGTACACGGCGCTTCTGTGTTCCATCTGATAAATCGATCAGCACATCTCCCATGCAGCCTCTGACATGCGGGCCCAGCAAGATGGAGTGCTATTGATTAATCTGAAGGAAACATGATACATACGCATGTATACCTATCTCCCTTGTACAGTATGTACGTATTTTGTGTGATCCTCAGGAAGAGTGCGTGTGTGTACATACTCCTTTTGGATTCATGGACGCCATGCACATATACTGGCTGTCAGCTGGTGGACCACTGATCTTGTGGACACGGTATATACATATACGTATACGTCCTCAGGTTAGCGACAGCATGTGTGTGCGTACCTAAAGCCAATATATAATTATTAGCTTGCGTCTCTTATTTCTCATACCAATAGCACACATGGATATATATGCGCTTGTTTATTTATCTTTTCTTCACCAAGTATCAAATATTTCTTGATAGCACATATTAATATATATACGCGCATGTAAGTAAATTCAGTACAAAATCTCGTCAAACACTCTAGATGCAATGAACAAGCAAAAGCACTTGAATCTCACTCAATCTCACCAAGATTCGCAATCAAGCAAGAGAGATGAGTGGAGGGGAGTATTCTCAACTCAAGAGGATGTTAGAATGATCAAATGTGCAATATTGAACTCAAGCAACCGACCACTCCTCTATTTATAAGCCCCACAAAGAATAGAGTCGTTGGGAGGGGCAGAAACACATTTTCGCGTGTGCGCCACGACGCCAGCCAGGCCGCCGGGCACGCCAGACGCGTTCACACCCGCGCGCACCGAGCTAGTCGTTGGCTCCGGCCGCTGTGTCCGGCGCACCGACCGGCGTCCGACGTGTGACGGTGTTCGGTGCGAGGCTCCACCGCTGAGCGCTCGATCGTCCGCGCGCCGACGCGCGACGACGCTAGCGCCGACATCGCCTCGCGCGCGAGGCCAGCCGCCTGCTAACACACGTCAGATGCTAGGGTCCGAGACCCTGGCGTCTAACACGAAAGCAACTGACGCTGCTCCCAACGTCCGACGCGGCTTCCATAGTGAAGAATCGCTTTCTCTTTAATCCAAGTTTCACCACTTGTCTCATGTTGCCAACACGCCAAAGTACATCTCTATAGCACGTGTGTTAGCATTTTGAAAACCATTTTCAAGGGCGAAGTTAGTGCGCTAGATTCTAACGCATATGCAAGTCACAATGAATCTAGAGGCACTTCTAATGCGGATTAGCCGTGGCTTTCCCTCTTGATAGTTGGCTATCTATCCAACATGTGATCAGACTCCCTACAGTGTCTTGATCACCAAAAGTCAAAATCCTATCAAATATACCTCTGCCTTGATCTCCAGGTCTTTGCTTTTCCAACAAGTGAACTTGATTATTCATCATGTCCATCACCCTAGTCCATGTTCATGATCATGTAGCTCCACACCATCCATGTTATCCTATCTCATAAGCACACTTAGAGTAGAGGATTAGCATAATAGGTGTAACATCCCCAGTTTCTGCGAAGGGAAATCCACAGAATGAAGTATAACATGATAGTCCCCAAGGACCATTCCATCATATTATCCGAATTACAGTCGATTACAGAGTCGAACTTTGAATAAAAAGAATACAAGTAGAGAGGTTTGCATTAATACATCGCCACTTGGCGGAAGCTAACTGTTGGGAACAAGTCTCCAGACAACTCTTGTTGATAATGAATAGTTACAATGTCACCATTCAAGATGGATTTTACAATGGGTGTCAAGGGGTATTTATAGAGACCCCCTGACTTCGCACTAGATAGAAAAAACATAAACTTGGCATCTGAGATTTTCAATGACTTCTCAAGGTTTCTATTCTAGCTAAGTTGTTTTCACCATTTCGCTTGAATCTTTGAATCATCGTTCCTCGCGACTCAGGCTTTGGCATGTTTTGGTTGTCCTCACCCTCGTACATGGTCCGGTTACAAAAACCCCAACCCGAACCAACCCATTCCAAACCGTATCGGAGACCACATATGGGTTGGCTTGGTTACGGTCTAGACCGCGGTACCCATTGTAGGATCCGATGGAAGCCAAGAGGGGGGTGGGGGTGGGGGGTGAATAGGTCGACCCCAAAAAATCGACCTGTCAAAACTTAATCGCACCGTCAAGACAGAGGCGCGGCATCGCCAGCAGTATAGGCACGGCACCGCCGCTGAAACCGACTGCACAGAGACAGAGACAGAGAATCAAAGCCTGTCGGAGTGGCCAGGCGTGGCACTGCCGCGCGTCCAAGCGGCACTACCGCGAGTCACTTCACAGAGGTGACTCCGAGGTGAATCGAGAGTCGTGACCTTGGTGCTCGTGATTCACACTTGCTCCCGCACACAAATACTTCACGAGAGAACTAGCCAAATATGACGTAAACGCAAAGAACAAAGTAGATCGGGACGAAACCCTAGCTCACAAGATAATATATGCAAGAATGTAAAGAACACAAGTGACACAAGGATTTATCCCGTGGTTCGCCGTCGCCACAAAGGCTGGGTTACCTCCACATTGTTGAGGTTGCCACACAAGGCTTAGCTTGCCCACCGGCTAGCTTTTTCCCTCGTTCACAAGTCTAGGGAGTTAACCCTAGAGATGTGGGGTAATATATTGATGTTTGTGTGAGGTTACAAACCTCCCAAGGCTGCCATACGAAGGGGGCAAGCTCAAGGGCGACGCCTAGCCGTCTAGGAGCAAGCTCCAAGAGTAAAGAACCCTAGGGTTCCGGCCAAACGTGAACCAAATGCTCTTTTGAGTGGGGAAAGTAGTAGATCTGGTCTCCAATCGAAGTTTGCTGCCTTTTCCCTCAAAAATCCCCCGGTGGGAAGTGAGAGATTGAGTGGGGAGCTCAAGGTGCTTCAATGGAGGTGAGAGAGAGAGAGCAAGAGGTGTGTTCGGGCTGCTCGGGTCGGGAGGAAGAAGAAATCGAGCCAGGTGACCGTTGTGGGAGGGGTAGAATAGGTATTTATACCCCACGGACCCAACGGTCGGAAGTAAGTGTGGCATCTTTGCCCGCGCCCGACGACAAAGAAAGGGATAAAACTTGAAGTTTTTTGATCGATCGGGCTTGGAGTTGTGTTTTGTGGCTGGATTGGAGTTTAGAGCATTTAGTCCACAAGTAGCCGAGAGTCCTAGGATCCCTCTTGATAGTACGACATTTCCTAAACTCAAGATTCAAAATATGAAATAATTTACGCCTTGATCCGGAAATACCACCATCTAGCTCATTGAATCCTTTGGACCTGTACATCAACTTCTTATTTTATTTCCTGCATGTCATCTTCGTAAATCTCATTAGTCCCCTAATTCGGTGGTCATCAACGCCAAAACCCACTTAGAGCTTGATTGCACTTACACCCATGCCTTCCTCTTCCTCCTCGAGCAAATGACGGAACAGCCACCGTTGGCCAGACGATGACCACCAATGACACTTCATCACCATCTACGAGGAGCACCTGATCCTCCAACTGCGATGGCTACGGCAAAGAACGCCGAGCTCGGAGGAGGCATCGACGCCACCACAACGGTGGCGGCATGGATTGAACTTCTCCGCCGAGCTCATCGGTGGCGGGGCCTGTCTCCCCGATGCCCGAAAGCAGGTTCCGTAATAGTAGTACTATGGTTCCACGATGGACCAAATTGAACATTAAGGATTTGTGACCGCGTTGGTGAATTTGCTCACCGAGAACCAATCGAAGAACGACTTGAACCCGCCGAAACCATGAAACCCCTAGGAACCAAAACCGTTAGCGTAACATCTTCAACGGGTTGGGCCGGGTTTTGCCCAAAGACCGGATAAAACCGGAGGGTGAGTCTTGATGCCGACATGCTTGCATTCGCCGAGTAAGCAAAAAAAAGAGAAGTAATGAAGAGAGAGAGAGAGAGCTCGAGCAAGAAATCATTTCTTGCTTGCGAAACGAAGTCGACGCTGCACCGATCTGGCAGCAGGAAACGACCGATTTCGCCTTTGGGGGAGAAACGACCGCGTCTATGGCATTGATTGCATAGCCCTCGCCGTGTCATCCATGGACAAGTCCGCCGCGGCGCCGCCTATATAACCATCGCGGCCTCCCTCGCTTGCTCACGCCGACCGTGCTGCCGCCGCCGCCCGGGTCGCCGTGTCGCCGCCCAGGCCACGCGCGTTCACTCGCGCCACCCGCCGCCCACGCCGCCGCAGCTCTCGGCTGAGGCCGAGCCCATGACGACGACGCGACGCGACCACGCGCCTTCCACGCGAGCTTCGCCGCCGGGCCGTAGCGTCGCCGCGAAAGGACGAGCCCGCGGCCGCGGGGGCTATTGGCCCCACCGCCGTCGCGAGAGCCCGCCACGCACGCGCGCTCAACATCCGCCACGCGCCCCCAAGAAGGCCGCCGGAGTGCCCCGAGCGAGAGCGAGAGGGAGAGAAGAGATAAGGGGAGAGAAGGATGGTAATTATTAGCAAGACACGAGCATTGGCGGGTGGTCGTTTCTATTGATGACGTTTTCGGCGGCGTATCGTTTATGGACTTTGTGTCGCGTTGGGACTGCCCTTACGAGCTCTTGATTAACCATGTGCTGTGGAGCGCAAGAAAATATAAAAGGTGCGTGAACTCTTGTTCTAATGGTGGCCCACATGTCAGATGAATAAGGTATGGGAGTAGCAGCCCAAATAAAGACATGGGCTTTAAGGATAGAATAATAAAGACATGGGCTTTAAGGATAAACCTTATAGGAGCAATAGTTGGTTCGATTTCCAGTATTTTTTTTGGAAAAAGTCTGGATTCCCTCCCCAACTATCACGAAAAGTTCACTTTTCCTCCCTCAACTTCGAAAAACCGGACATATCACCTCCCTCAACTTTTCAAACCATGCAAATTACCTCCCTCGGCGGTTTTGAAGGTGGATTTGCTACAGTAACCGTGGGTTGCTACAGTGTCAGTGGGTTTGCTACAGTACCAGTACCTTTTTTTTTAAAAAATCCCGTTAAATCTTTGAAAAATTATAATAAATCATAGAAAAATCATAAAATAAAAATTCAATTTTGTTGGACTCCATATGATTAGATCTACACAGTGAATATATAATTTGATATGCTTTTTAGTATAAAGTTTTTGCTAAAAAAGATTTTGTCTTTTTCTTTTTATTTATTTAGCTAAATCTTTAAAAATCATAATAAATCACAGAAAAATCATAAAATAAAAAATCCAATTTTGTTAGACTCCACATGAGTAGATCTACACGGTGAATATATAATATGGTGTGCTTTTGTCTAACAAAATAATTATAGAAGTTGCGACTACGAATTATAAATATAAAAGAAAAAGACAAAACCTTCGTAGCAAAAACTTTGTACTTGAAGCATATCATATTATATATTCACTTTGTGTAGATCTAATCATGTGGACTCCAATAAAATTGGATTTTTTATTTTATGATTTTTCTATAATTTACTATGATTTTTAAAGATTGAATCGAAATTTTAAAAAAAGAAAAGGCAAAGACCGACTGTAGCAAACCCACTGGCACTGTACCAAACCACGGTTACTGTAGCAAATCCACCTTCAAAAACGCTCGAGGGAGGTAATTTGCATGGTTTGAAAAGTTGAGGAGGTGATATGCCCGGTTTTTGAGTTGAGGGAGGAAAAAGTAAACTTTTGTGATAGTTGGGAAGTGAATCCAGACTTTTTCCTATTTTTTTTCTCCTTTTCTTTCACCGCATTCCTTCCAGCCACGACGACGGAACGGACTTTGCCCAGAACGGATCGAAGCCGGGCGGCTTTCTTCCCCGCCAAGCTCGCCCGCCTGCCACGCTGCTCCGCCCGCCCAGTCCAGCCGCCGCCCATGCCACTCCGCCCGCCCAGCCCGGCCGCCGCCCACGCCGCTGCTCAACGCCCTAGGCTTCTCTTTGGTCTCCAGCTGTGATGCAGTGACCTCTCGTGACCAAATAGCTCACCTCCGGCGGCGGCGCCGCCTCCATCGGCCCTCCACACCCTCCGCCCTCCGTCCTTCTCCACCCCGCATCGATGGTGTCCAGCTCTAAGCTATGCCATACCGCCTCGGCATCCAACACTGGAGCGCCGGCGCTGCCCCTCGACGTTGCTGTACGATGTCCTGCTGCTCCTCCCGGCCAAGGACCTCTGTCGCCTCCGCGCCGTCTGCCGGTCCTGGTGCGCCCTCACCAAAGATCCGCATTTCGTCGCGGAGCACAAGTCCCGCCACACGGAGCCCCTCTTCGCCGTCACATTCAGCAAAGCCTGGGGCGTCGCCATCGTGGGACTGTCGGGACAGCCCATCAGGCGCATACCTGCCTTCAGTAACATCGAGGTTCTGGAAACCCACCTCGATCGCCTCTGTGCCTTTGGGTGGTGCAAACCCTCGTTGGGCGCCTGGGTTTTCAACCCAGCCACCCCAGCCGCAGGTGCCCTCGCTTTGCCTGGCCTCCAGCATTCGGATGAGTTTGTGGGCATTTGCAGAGACCAGATATCTGTTGGTGGTTTTGATTTCATTCAGAAATGCTGGGATGTTACATATGCTTTTGGACAGGTTGCTTCCACCAGAGAGTACAAGGTACTCCGCATCAGCCATCCTAAGGACTCGCCACCTCTGCTATGCGACATCATCACCCTTGATGGGAGTAACCAGGAGAGGTGGAGGAGAAAGCAGAACACACCCAGCAGCCTTATTGGCACACGCAGAAGGTATATCAGGCAACCCGTAACCGTCAATGGGGTTGTTTATTTCTTGCTTGATTATGCAGTTATGGAACCAGAAAGCACAGCTCCATTCAACCTTGATACAGAGAAGTGGATGCCAACACTTCGGGGTCCAGAGCCATTGCGTAGTGCTGAGTTTTGGGACTTTGATCGGGAAATCGCATTAGCCAACTTAAATGACAGCTTGGTTATAATTGACAATGATCTTGGTGTCTTCGACCTATGGTTTCTCATGGATCACAACAGAGGTCTCTGGGTTAAAAAGTACAGATTAAATATTGGGTCGAGTTATATCGATGTACGTCCTTTACTGATATTAGATGATGGGAGGATAGTCATTTATGACCGGGGAAGGAGTATGTTACAATGCTATGATCCAACAACCCCCAGTTTCAGTCAAAAAAGAAAAAGAAAAAAAACAACCCACAGTAATGTGCTGGATTTCATGAAGATGGGGCATGGATCAACAGAAAGTATTGCTGTTTACACAGGGAGCCTCTTGATCTAATCTTGCTTCTACCGACGAGTTTGGTATGTTGTTTCTTTTATCTAACTTCCAAAATTTTATGAGGTACCATTGTGATGATTGCTCTGGTGAAATCTTTCATTTATTTAAAATATTCAAAATTATTTTGTTGTTGATTATTCTATGTTTTTGGCATGCTTGTGAGTAATTGATATATTTTACAAAATGAAATGAGTCGGGAACACTTGATCTTTTTAGAAGTGTCATAGATCCATCAACTTTGAAATTGCAGATTGTAATGTGTTATCTAGGTCCAAAGAACCCATTTTTTTTTCAAAAAAAACCATACTGTTGTCGATATTGTGTGCCAACATGGAGAATTTTTATTGATGAGCCAGAAAAATATAATTCAGAATGGAGCTGTCGCTTTCCTATTTCTCCACTTAGTCCATGAAGGGTAAAGTTTTTTGCTCTTTAGACCTAGATAACGTATTTAACAATACGACTGAAGAAGCTAGCTTGGCTCCTTATGGCTTAATACAGGCTCTGCTAGTTTAGCTCGCAAGCTAGGCTTGGCAGCAGAAGGCCGATTACTCTGATCCAAATCCTCTCACTTTACAGCTGACTTTAGGTTCGTCTGAACTGTTTATGAGATCCAACACCTACAAATCAGTCTTCCTCACTCATCTCCTTGGATACCTCACTCTCAAGCTTTGGTGGCAGTACTGGACTCTAATTCATGGCAGCTAGCTGCTACGTAGCTTAAGTAAAGCTCTGAAGGTCATCTGGTGCCCTCATTGCTATTTAGATCCCAAATCATGATAAGAACCGAGGATTCTTTAGTTATGTTCTGGTTTTGATTTGTGCAAGAACAACATTGCATTTTGTTTTATCAAGCGGCCACTTTGCTAATCAATAATGAACACCACTTTGCTACTAATTAATGCACCAAATCATCATGATGAGATTACAACAACAAGGGTAGCCTGTGGGTGGTGGCAGATTGTGAGCAAGGAGGCGGAGGGTGCAGCAATGGTGGTCACGCGATAAAAACGTTGTGAACCAAATGAGGAACAAATTTTGCGTTCATGAGATGGGTTGGGTGGGTCAGGTGAGCAGGGCATGCTCATGCTCAGGAGTCAGGAGGGTAAACTAATTAACAATATATCTTTTTTTAGCAAATCATGCTTTGGGATTTATCAAGATTTTACAAAAAAGTCTACCAGAGCCCTTTCTTTTTTTTAATTAGTTGGTTGGTCTATGATCACTCAAGATGTCAACGGGTACCCGAAAACCGAAAAACCCGATGGGTTTTACCCGATAAAGTGACGGGTATGGAACGCATTTGGTATCCATGGATACGTTAATGGGTACAATGTTGTATCCAGCGGGTATAACGGGCGGGTATGGAAGTGCAGTATCCATACCCGTGTACCCGCGGGTAGAATATACCCGCACAAATATATAGTTCGTCTCTACAATTTTAGCCCAAGTAAGCATATGGCCCATTAATTTGGCCCATATAAGCATTTGAGTATATATATATTCCTAAACTCTAGTGTATTGTTCATTAATTTGGCCCATATAGCTCAGTATTTGACCCATATAAGCATACAAGTATATAATATAGCCCATGAACTCGGGTGTACTCGCGGGTATGGATTACCCGTCGGGTAAAAATTACCCGTCGGGTACGGGTATGGAATGAAATCAGTATCCATGTGCTTTCGCGGGTAACCCGACGGGTATGGATTTGACCTGGCGGGTACGGGTATGGATGACTAGTATCCATCGGGTACATACCCGTTGCCATTGTGAATGATCACACCGGGAGCCTGCTGATTTAGGGAGTCACCTGTGCTGATGAGTTCTCTGTGACTATTATTTGGTCCTTTCTGGTACCATCAAAACATTATATTTTGTAAAACAATTATTTGGTTTTTTGTGACTTTAATTTGTACTGCCGCAGCTTCATGTTCTATTAATTGTTTATAAATAAAAAAAAAGAAGATATCTAGACTTTTGTAAGCTATTTTGTGAGTTCAGTTAGTGAACTAAAAGAAATGCCGTCTTCTGAGTTTTTTGTACTCTGTCCATTCCAAATTGTAAGTCTTTTTTTTTTGGCTTTTCTAAGTACATAGTAGCTTTTGCTATGCTCCTAGATAAACTCATAAATATTATTTCTAGATACATAATAAAATCTATGTATCTGGAAAAGCCAGAATGACTTACAGATTGAAATGGATGGAGTACCGAATATCCAAAATGAACTGATGCAACATCTTGTATTAGTATAGTTTTCTTTTTTCTTTCTATAAAAAAAGGTGCCTGTATATGAACAATAGAATATAAATCAATCTACTAAGTAGCATGCTTGGTGGCACCCATCAGATGGGTTGGGCTAGAAGGGCTTCTTGTTTACAGCTTACAGCAGTGAGCCTGGGAGGTAATAGATAGGAGGCCAATTTAATGGCACATCTTTCAACAGCTTATGAATGAAATTGGATACTAAAGTTAGATGCAAACTTAGCCATAATAGCCTCTGCAATTGGCCTGGTAAACATTTTTTATCTGGAGGTTTACTACAAAATAAAGTATGTCAGGATTGAATTGTCAATTGCAATATCTGTCCTACCAGCTTACTGGAATAAGCATCTGGTGTTTTTTGGAAGTCCGTTAGATTTCATTGACTATACTAGAATAAGTTTCTGGTGTTTTCGATTCAAAATGCCAGTTATATTATGACATGAATGTTCTGGAACTAGTTTGAAGAAATTCATTGTACTATCAGCCGTGGAAGAAAAATATGTCTTAGAAATTAGAATATTGTTTTCCTTATCTCATTTGTCTTTCAGTTGAGCCGCCTTCTGGATGGTCTTTTTTTTTTTTCCACTGCACTATACAGCTTTTTGCTACATGTAAAATGTAATCCACTTCTGAGTTCTAATTTAATAGCTTCCTTCTGATCTATGCTGCAGACTCAAATGCACAATGATGGACACATGTTGGCGAGAAGCTTTTGCTGGAAACTGCGCACAGCTGTGCGCTGTTAAATGTCACTTGGGTCTGTAATCTATGATGTTGCACTGGGTATGGATTCTGTGTGTGGCGATTGAACGCTTATCGCTAGGGTTAATGCGTTTCAGGGTCATAGTCGGGTTGCGCCAACTAGTTGAACCCTCTGTTCAAGTTAGTGTGGCTTGCTGCGGTTCGTTTAATTTGCTTTTCTTTATTACAAACTCTTGTAATTCCGTTGGTCAGGCAATGAACTCTACTTTGTTGTGGTGGAAGAAAAATGAACTCCGTAAATTTCTGCAAGTTCCTCATGCTGGGGGTCTTGCTCGTTTCAGGGTCGTTGTTTGTGTGTTATTCAAGCATGCTATTTCATGGTGAAGCTAATTATGAAAGTGGTGTTGGCACTGCCTCTTTATTCCCTTGTAAATTCAGAGGCATGGAAATTGTGGTATCATGGAGAAATATTATGAGGTGTCCCGGTTATCATATTTGTTGCAATAGTAGGGTGAAACAAAGGTTCTGTCGTGTTTGATTTCGTCATTTTTATGGGTGCTATCTCCATTGCCACCGCTATTTGGTGCCTTGCCTTGCCTATGCTTTCAAAGCAAAGCTACAGTCGAAGTGATATTGTGAAAAAAAAACCGACAAAAATAGTTGACCTTATCGCTTGTCCTTGCCTCTATTAAACCACGTATTTAAAACATCTTTAGCCATCGATTAAACGGTTTTAAAGCATGTTTAGACATTAAATTTTTATTACATCTGTTGACACCTAAAAATGTCTGAATATGATTTTTCGTGACTTGGACATGTGTCAAGGAGGTCCTAAACATGTATGAATATGATTTTTAGTGACTTGGGCGTGTCAAGGAGGTCCTAAACATGTATGGAGTGCGACGACAAGGCCAAAGATAAAAAAACTCGACAAAGAAGGAGGCAAGTCACAACACAACGAGCGCTGGATGGCAACACCTGCGCAAGACACGTCCGAGGGAAGAACCTCGGATGGTCCGAGGGCGTCCCCGAGATGCAGTTCTTACTGGACTGCGTCCGAGGCAACCCAACTGGCGCGTCCGACGCTACTCGCGCCGCGTGCGTGTTCGAACCGATTAGAGTTTGGATCGGTTTTTGGAAAGGTTTTGTGATTGGAAATGTATCTTGATGGTTTCCTAAGGGGATAACACCCCCCACCCCCACCCCGAAAGGTCCTAAATGGCTAGAGGGGGTAAGTAGCCTATAAAAATTCTTCAGCAATAACTCAAGCAAAGGGTTAGACAACTAAATGACATAGCAAATTAAGCGAAGCTTCTAACTAGCTATGCAAGCCACCTATACAAGTTGTTCTAAAAGAAGTAAGGTCTTTAGAGAGCACACAAGCTAAGTCACTAGATTACACCTTAGCGAGACTACACAACTAGTGAGCTAAGGTAAGCTACAACTACACAAGCTACTCAAGATATATCACAAGGTAAATACAAGAGTAGTGAAAGATCTTTTATACCAACTGTGTAGAGTAGAGGAGTGAACCAATCAATCACAATATGAATACCAAGAAGTCCAACAGATTGACACAATGATTTATCCCAAGGTTCGCTTGCTTGCCGGAAAACTACTCCTCGTTGTAGCGATTCACCCACTTGGAGGTTCACGCGATAATCGGTGTTACAAAGCCGAACCCCGCAACCGGGTACCGCACAACCAACACAAGATGGGGATCCACAAGCTACGTGCAATCCACTCATAGTAGCCAATTGCGATCTCCCGGGGAAGATTCAAGCACCCCTCACAAACCCACCGGTGTGGCCTCGAACAATCACTAATCGAGCTCAAACACCGTCACAACTCCAAAGCCGCTAGGGAACGGCAAATTTCCAAGAGTAACAAGAAACCCGCAACTCCTCCAAAGAAAAAGTGCCTCTAGATGCAATGAACAAGCAAAAGCACTTGAATCTCACTCAATCTCACCAAGATTCACAATCAAGCAAGAGAGATGAGTGGAGGGGAGTATTCTCAACTCAAGTGGATGTTAGAATGATCAAATGTGCAATATTGAACTCAAGCAACCGACCACTCCTCTATTTATAAGCCCCCCAAAGAATAGAGCCGTTGCGAGGGGGCAGAAACACATTTCTGCGTGTGTGCTGGACGCCGCCAAGATGCCGGTGCTCGGCACGCCGACGACGCGTTCACCACGCCAAGGCGGCCGAGCCAGCCGTTGGCTCCAATCGCGTGTGTCCGCGCACCGACCAGCGTCGGGCGATGTGACGACGTCCGGCACGAGGCTCTGAGCGGAGCCCCTCGGACGAGATGCAGCGCGACACCGCCTCCGCGCGGCGAGGCGGCCGCCTGCTAACACACGTCGACGCTAGGGTCCAAGACCGGCGTCGACACGCCAGCAACCGACGCTGCTCCGGGCCGTCCGACGCGGCTTCCATAGTGAAGAATCGTTGCTTTCTCTTTAATCCAAGTTTCACTACTTGTCTCATGTTGCCAACACACCAAAGTACATCTCTATAGCCCGTGTGTTAGCATTTTGAAAACCATTTTCAAGGCGAAGTTAGTGCGCTAGATTCTAATGCATATGCAAGTCACAATGAATCTAGAGGCACTTGTAATGCGGATTAGCCGTGGTTTTCCCTCTTGAAAGTTGGCTATCTATCCAACATGTGATCGGACTCCCTACGGTGTCTTGATCACCAAAAGTCAAAATCCTATCAAATATACCTTTGCCTTGATCTCGAGGTCTTTGTTTTTCCAACAAGTGAGCTTGATTATTCATCATGTCCATCACTATAGTCCATGTTCATGATCATGTAGCTCCACACCATCCATGTTATCTTATCTCATAAGCACACTTAGAGTAGAGGATTAGCATAATAGGTGTAACATCCCCAGTTTCCGCGAAGGGAAATCCACAGAATGAAGTATAACATGATAGTCCCCAAGGATCATTCCATCATATTATCCGAATTACAGTCGATTACAGAGTCGAACTTTGAATAAAAAGAATACAAGTAGAGAGGTTTGCATTAATACATCGCCACTTGGCGGAAGCTAATTGTTGGGAACAAGTCTCGGACAACTCTTGTTGATAATGAATAGTTACAATGTCACCATTCAAGATGGATTTTACAATGGGTGTCGGGGGTATTTATAGAGACCCCCGACTTTCGCACTAGATAGAAAAACATAAACTTGACATATGAGATTTTCAATGACTTCTCAAGGTTTCTATTCTAGCTAAGTTGTTTTCACCATTTCGCTTGAATCTTTGAATCATCGTTCCTCGCGACTCGGGGCTTTTGGCATGTTTTGGTTGTCCTCACCATGTACATGGTCCGGTTACAAACCGCCCACCCCGAACCAGCCCATTCCAAACCGTATCCGGAAACCACATATGGGTTGGCTTGGTTTACGATCTAGACCGCGGTACCCATGCCTTCCTCTTCCTCCTCGAGCAAATGGATTTAAAGCGGCCGCCGCCGTCGGCGGGGACGATGACCACTAGCGACACTTCATCACCATCTAAGAGGAGCGCCTGATCCTCCGGCTGCGATGGCGATGGCAACGCCGAGCTCCAGGAGGCATCGACACCACCACAGCGGTGACAGCATGGATCGAACTTCTCCGCTCGAGCTCATCGGAGTGGCAGGCCCGTCTCCCCGATGCCCGGCAGGTTACGTAATAGTAGTACTATGGTTCTACGATGGACCAAATTGAACATTAAGGACTGTGACAGCGTTGGTGAATTTGCTCGGCCGAGCCAACCAATCGAAGAACGACTTGAACCCGCCGAAACCATGAAACCCCTAGGAACCAAACCCGTTGGCACAACATCTTCAATGGGTTGGGGCTGGGTTTTGCCCAAAGACCGGGTAAACCGGAGGGTGAGTCTTGATGCCGCATGCTTGCATTCGCCGAGTAAGGAAAAAGTGAGAAGTAATGAAGAGAGAGAGAGAGAGTACAAGAAATCGTTTCTTGCGGCGAAACGAAGTCGACGCTTGCTGCCGATGCAAAGAGGAAACAACCGATTTCGCTCGGGGGAGAAACGACCGGGCGTCTATGGCATTGATTGCACAGCCCCTCGCCGTGTCATCCATGGACAAATAAGCCGCGGCGCCGCCTATGTCTGTCACGGCCTCCTTGCTTGCTCACGCCGGCCGTGCTCGCCCGGCGCCGAAGCCGCCCGCACCGGCGCGGCCGTGTCGCCGCCGCCAGCCACGCGCTCCTTGCGCGCCGCGCGCTTTCACTCGCGCCACCCGCTTCGCCCACGCCGCCCGCAGCCTCTCGGTTGAGCCCGAGGTCCACGACGACGACGACGCGCGGCACGCGGCCTTCCACGCCGAGCTTCGCCCGTTAGTCGCGCGTCGTCGTCGCTGAGGCGAAGCCACGCCGCGCGTTCAGCCCCACCGCCGCACAGCGCCCGCCACGCACGCTTGAAGCTCGGCGTCGCCCGCGTGCCCCTAGAAGGCCCGGAGTGCCCCCGAAACAGCGAGAGGGAGAGAAGAGATAAGGGAGAGCGAAGGATGGTAATTATTATAGCAAGACACGGCGTTGGCAGGGTCGTTTCTCCGACGACGTTTTTGTCGACGTATCGTCATGGACTTCGTCTTGGCGTTGGGACTACCCTTACAAGCTTTTGATTAACCATGTGTTGTGGAGCGCAAGAAAATATAAAAAGGTGTGTGAACCCTTGTTCTAATGGTGGCCCACATGTCAGATTTTTTTTTTTGAGAAAAGCCCACATGTCAGATGGATTAGGTATGGGAGTAACATCAGATTATTAGGCCCAAATAAAAACATGGGCTTTAAGGATAGACCTGACAGGAGCAATAGTTGGGTCGATTCCAGTAATTTTTTCTTCCCCTTCTACCCCTGGCTTCTCTTCTTTTGTTTCACCGCATTCCAGCCAACGGAACGGACTTTGCCCAGAACGGATCGAAGCCGGGCGGCTTTCTTCCACGCCAAGCTCGCCCTGCCACGCCGCTCCGCCCGACTGCCACGCCGCTCCGCCCGCCCAGCCCAGCCGCCGCCCATGCCACTCCGCCCGCCCAGCCCGGCCGCCGCCCATGCCACTCCGCCCGCCCAGCCCGGCCGCCGCCCATGCCACTCCGCCCGCCCAGCCCGGCCGCCGCCCACGCCGCTGCTCCACGCGGACCACGCCCTAGGCTTCTCTTTGGTCTCCAGCTGTGATGCAGTGACCTCTCGTGACCAAATAGCTCCCCTCCGGCGGCGGCGCCGCCTCCATCGGCCCTCCACACCCTCCGCCCTCCGTCCTTCTCCACTCCCCATCGATGGTGTCTAGCTCTAAGCTATGCCATACCGCCTCGGCATCCAACACCGGAGCGCCGGCGCTGCCCCTCGACGTGCTGTTCGATGTCCTGCTGCTCCTCCCGGCCAAGGACCTCTGTCGCCTCCGCGCCGTCTGCCGGTCCTGGTGCGCCCTCACCAAAGATCCGCATTTCGTCGCGGAGCACAAGTCCCGCCACACGGAGCCCCTTTTCGCCGTCACATTCAGCAACGCCTCGGGACAGCCCATCTGGCGCATACCTGCCTTCGGTAACATCGAGGTTCTGGAAACCCACCTCGATCGCCTCTGTGTCTTTGGGCTCTGCAAACCCTCGTTGGGCGCCTGGGTTTTCAACCCAGCCACCCCAGCCGCAGGTGCCCTCGCTTTGCCTGGCCTCCAGCATTCGGATGAGTTTGTGGACATTTGCAGAGACCAGATATCTGTTGGTGGTTTTTTGGATTTCATTCACAAATGCTGGGAGGTTAGATATGCTTTTGGACAGGTTGCTTCCACCAGAGAGTACAAGGTACTCCGCATCAGCCATCCTAAGGGCTCGCCACCTCTGCTATGTGACATCATCACCCTTGATGGGAGTAACCAGGAGAGGTGGAGGAGAAAGCAGAACACACCCAGCGGCCTTATTGGCACACGCAGAAGTTATATCAGGCAACCCGTAACCGTCAATGGGGTTGTTTATTTCTTGCTTGATTATGCAGTTATGGAACCAGCAAGCACAGCTCCATTCAACCTTGATACAGAGAAGTGGATGCCAGCACTTCAGGGTCCAGAGCCATTGCGTGGTACTGAGTTTTGGGACTTTGGGCGGCAAATCGCATTAGCCAACTTAAATGACAGCTTGGTTATAATTGACAATGATATTGGTGTCTGCGACCTATGGTTTCTCATGGATCACAACAGAGGTCTCTGGGTTAAAAAGTACAGATTAAGTATTGTGTTCAGTTGTATCGATGTACGTCCTTTACTGATATTAGATGATGGGAGGATAGTCATTTATCACCGGACATGGCGTATGTTACAATGCTATGATCCAACACCCCACAGTTTAACAGATGTGCTGGATTTCAAGGAGATGGGGCATGGATTAACAGAAAGTATTGCTGTTTACACAGGAAGCCTCTTGATCTAATCTTTCTTCTACCGACGTGTTTGGTATGTTGTTTCTTTTATCTAACTTTCAAAATTTTATGAGGTAGCATTGTGATGAATGGTCTGGTGAAATCTTTCATTTAATTAAAATATTCAAAATTGTTTCCTTGTTGATTATTCTATGTTCTTGGCATGCTTGTGAGTCATTGATATATTTTACAAAATGAAATGAGTCGGCAACACTTGATCTTTTTAGAAGTGTCATATAGATCCATCAACTTTGAAATTGTAGATTGTAATGTGTTATCTAGGTCCAAAGAACCCATTTTTTTTCAAAAAAATAAAAAAATACCATACTGGTGTCGATAGAGAATTTTTATTGATGAGCTAGAAAAAAATATAATTCAGAATGGAGCTGTCACTTTCCTATTTCTCCACTTAGTCCATGAAGGATAAAGTTTTTTTCTCCACTTAATCGTATTTAACAATACGACTGAAGAAGCTAGCTTGGCTCCTTATGGCTTATACAGGCTCTGCTAGTTTAGCTCATAAGCCAGGCTTGACAGCAGAAGGCCAATTACTCTGATCCAAATCCTCTCACTTTACAGCTGACTTTAGGTTCGTCTGAACTGTTTATGAGATCCAACACCTACAAATCAGTCTTCCTCACTCATCTCCTTGGACTAGCGAAGCCAGCCGAAAATGGTGTCGGGTCAGCTCCACTAAAACAATGGACTTAAGCTAGAGATGCACATAATTTACCTAAGAAATACACGATTTTATTGGGGTCGTCTGACCCCAACAAAAGGGCCTGGCTCCGCCACTTTGGACACCTCACCTCTCAAGCTTTTGGTGGCAGTACTGGACTCTAATTCATGGCAGCTAGCTGCTACGTAGCTTAAGTAAAGCTATGAATGTCATCTGATGCCCTCATTGCTATTTAGATCCCAAATCATGATAAGAACCGAGGATTCTTTAGTTATGTTCTGGTTTTGATTTGGGCAAGAACAACATTTTTAGATAAAGGAACTTCCATTCCGGCCTTCACATCCAAGGTTTGAATGCTTACAGCCAAGCACGCTTACAAAGAAGGGGCATAGCCCAAAACACCGCTAAGCGGTCAACTAATAAAACAACTAATCCTCACACAGGAGGAAGACCAAGCCAAAACAAAGTTCTGGTACCAGCACACAAGAAGACCAGGGAGCTTGGCACCCAACACAAAGTCACAGACCACAGACCAGGGCAAGAACAACATTGCATTTTGTTTTATCAAGCGACCACTTTACTAATCAATAATGAACACCACTTTGCTACTAATTAATGCACCAAATCATCATGATGAGACTACAACAACATGTCATGGGGGGACGGCAGCACCGTCCCAGGGCTCGAGATGTGGCTGAAAGGGCCAGTTCGGTCTCCCAAGAGGTACCAGCTGTAGTCAGCAGCAATTAAGGTTTATGGGGAAGGGATTACAGTAATGGGAGAGTGATTAATGTTGAGAGAAACGAAGGGCCTGGACGCCCAGCGGGCTGGGATGCTCTATATATACCATGTAATCTAATCCAGAGGGATCAAGCAATGAACAAGAATGAAGTTATCTCTAGTCTCATCCCCCGGCTATCTCTAATCTCATCCCTCAATCTCTCAAGCTCTTGGCAAAGCATAAGGCCTAGTTATCCCCCCTATGAACTAAGGTTCGTAACATCTGGTATCAGAGATCCGGCGATCCTCGTCCACCTCCGCTGCATCTTCTTCAACCTCCGATCCTCATCAGCCACCACCTTGCCACCAGACTTCACCATACCCTCAGCCGCTGCAGCCTCTACACCACCACCGCAGCCTCTACCACAATTCTAGAAGATGGATTTTCCAAGATTTGACGGAAATCTGATCCTCTTGCCTTCATCAACCAATGCGAGTCCTACTTCCTCCGGGAATACATCATGGAGGAAGAAAAGGTATGGCTGGTTTCCCGGCATTTGGAAGATGGCGCCCGGCTGTGGTTCTGCCAAGTCCAGCAGGATGAGGGCACCCCATCGTGGCGTCGCTTCAGCGAGCTGCTACGCCTACGCTTCAGATCACCACCAGCCGACGATGCCTTAAGCGCCCTTGCTGAGGGGCTCCAGCAGGCGTTCACACAGCTGCAGCGCATCCTTGCGCTGCTCATGGAGAAAGCAGCACGTGAAGACCGGGCGGCAACACGCGTGGTGCGGTCTCTCCGTGCTGAGGCTGCAGTCCACCTACAAGCGGTGGTGCGAGGATTCATGGTGAGGCTCACCGCATAAAGGAAGATGCAGGCAGCGATCAAACCTACACTTTCAATAGGGTCTCCCTCCTCTGTTCATATGCCACCACCTGCCACCATCACACCTCTCACCGCTGTTCCATCCTCGCCACCACTCTTTGCTGCCTCCATCTCGGCACCCTTGTTGCTCCCAATCTCATCAGCAAAGGCAAAATCCACCACAGCTGATTTGGCCACACTCATCCACTCCCTCATCGCCTCCACCAGTGACTTGCAAGGGTGGGTCGCTGCCCTGCAGCAAGAACATCCAGCAGCGGCGTCCTTCCCTGGTTCACAGGGATCAGGCCAGGGCGACTGGCCTCCCCGTTTCCAGAAGCTAGTTGCTGGGATCCTTCCATGGGATCCAGGAGGACGCCATTGGCTTCGACGACTACTCTCCACACTTCCAGCTCGAGGACGAGCTGGTCTTCAAGGGCGGGGGAGATGTCATGGGGGGACGGCAGCACCGTCCCAGGGCTCGAGATGTGGCTGAAAGGGCCAGTTCGGTCTCCCAAGAGGTACCAGCTGTAGTCAGCAGCAATTAAGGTTTATGGGGAAGGGATTACAGTAATGGGAGAGTGATTAATGTTGAGAGAAACGAAGGGCCTGGACGCCCAGAGGGCTGGGATGCTCTATATATACCATGTAATCTAATCCAGAGGGATCAAGCAATGAACAAGAATGAAGTTATCTCTAGTCTCATCCCCCGGCTATCTCTAATCTCATCCCTCAATCTCTCAAGCTCTTGGCAAAGCATAAGGCCTAGTTATCCCCCCTATGAACTAAGGTTCTTAACACAACAAAGGGTAGCCTGTGGGTGGTGGCAGATTGTGAGCAAGGAGGCGGAGGGTGCAGCAATTGTGGTCGCTAGCGATAAAACGTTGTGAACCAAATGAGGAACAAATTTTGCGTTCATGAGTTGGGTTGGAGTGGGTCATGTGAGCAGGGCATGCTCAGGCAAGTGCCGAGGGTAAACTAATTAACAATATATCTTTTTTTTAGCAAATCATGCTTTGGGATTTATCAAGATTTTACAAAAAAGTCTACCAGAGCCCTTCTCTTTTTTAATTTGTTGGTTTTTCAATGATCACACTTGGAGCCTGTTGATTTAGGGAGTCACTTGTGCTGATGGGAGTCACCTGTGCTGATGAGTTCTCTGTGACTATTATTGGTCCTTTCTGGTACCATCAAAACATTATATTTTGTAAACAATTATTTGGTTTTTGTGACTTTAATTTGTACTGTCGCAGCTTCATGTTTTATTAATTGTTTAAAAATAAAAAAGAAGATACCTAGACTTTTTGTAATATATTTTGTGAGTTCAGTTAGTGAACTAATGAAATGCCGTCTTCTGAGTTTTTTGTACTCTGTCCATTCCAAATTGTAAGTCTTTTTTTGGCTTTTCTAAGTACATAGTAGCTTTTGCTATGCTCCTAGATAAACTCATAAACATCATTTCTAGATACATGGTAAATTCTATGTATCTAGAAAAGCCAGAATGACTTACAGTTTGAAATGGATGGAGTACCGAATATCCAAATGAACAACTGATGCAACATCTTGTATTAGTATAGTTTGCTTTTTTTTTCTTTCTATAAAAAAGGTGCTTGTATATGAACAATAGAATATAAATCAATCTACTAAGTAGCATGCTTGGGGGCACCCATCAGATGGGTTGGGCTAGAAAGGCTTCTTGTTTACCGCTTACAGCAGTGAGCCTGGGAGGGAATAGATAGGAGGCCAATTTAATGACACATTTCTCTTGTAAAAAAAAATGACACATCTTTCAACAGCTTATGAATGAAATTGGATACTGAAGTTAGATGCAAAATAAAGTATGTAATTGGCCTGGAGGTTTACTACAAAATAAAGTATGTCAGGATTGAATTGTCAATTGCACTATCTGTCCTACCAGCTAACTGGAATAAGCGTCTGGTGTTTTTGGAAGTCCGTTAGAATTCATTGACTACACTAGAATAAGTTTCTGGTGTTTTCGATGCAAAATGCCAGTTATATTATGACATGAATGTTCTGGAAGTAGTTTGAAGAAATGCATTGTACTATCAGCCGTGGAAGAAAAATATATGTCTTAGAAATTAGAATATTGTTTTCCTTATCTCATTTGTCTTTCAGTTGAGCTGCCTTCAGGACGGTCTTTATTTTCCCACTGCACTATAACGCTTTTTGCTATATGTAAAATGTAATCCACTTCTAAGTTCTAATTTAATACCTTCCTTTTGATCTTTGCTGCAGACTCAAATGCACAATGATGGACACATGTTGGTGAGAAGCTTTTGCTGGAAACCGCGCACAGCCTGCGCGCTGTTAAATGTCACTCAGGTCTGTAATAATATGTGATGTTGCGCTGGGTATGGATGTTGTGTGTGTGTCGATTGAACACTTGCCGTTGTGGGTTAATGCGTTTCAGGGTCATAGTCCAGGCACCAACTAGATGAACCCTGTGTTCTAGTCAGTGTGGCTTGTTGCAGCTTGTTTAGTTTGCTTTTCTTTCGTTACAAACTCTTGTAATTTCGTTGCTGTCAAGTACTCAAATTCTGATTTGCTGCCGTGGAAGAAAAATGAACCCCGTAAGTTTCTGGAAGTTCGTTTCAGGGTCGTTGCTTGTGTGTTATTCAAGCATGCTATTTCATGGTGAAGAAGCTAATTATGAAATTGTTGTTGGCACTGCATCTTTATTCCCTTGTAAATTCAGAGGCATGAAAATTGTGGTATCATGGAGAAATATTATGAGTTGTCTCGCTAACAAAGCTTTTGTCGTGTTTGATTTTTTCATTTTTATGGGTGCTATGGCCATTGCCACTGTGGTGTGAACCCAATATATTTCACCAACTAAACACCCCTTGGTGCCTTGCCTTGCCTTGCGTATGCTTTCAAAGCAAAGCTACAGCCGAAGTGGACATTGTGAAAAAACCGACAAAAATAGTTGACCTTATGGTCCGACCTTGCCTGTCTATTAAACAACGTTGCTAAAACATCTTTAGTAATCGATTAAAATATTTTGAAAGCATGTTTAGACATTAAATTTTTATTACATCTTGCAATGCAAAGTTTTGAGACATATTTTTACATCAATTAAAATGTTTTGGAGTTTTTTTGGATATTTTTCTCATCTTCCTAGAGATAAATACATTTCTTTGAAGCGTCTAGATATTTAGCGAGCTCTAAATATTTTACTTAGATTATTAATATCCAAATGCCATACTTTTTAATAGGTTAGAGACATTTTGTATTTTGTATGGTTTATAAAAACTTTGTCATGTCTTTATTGATTTTTTTAACGTAAAAAAATAAAACGTCTTTAAAACCACTTCAAACCAGTTGTCACAGTTTATAGAGTTTAGGGGTAAGCTGTCCAGAGTTTGGGGAAAAAATCAGACTACAGCAATATACTTATTAAAAAGCTCAATTATCGTTTTCCTATTTTGATGAAAGGATTGGCCGATTGGATATGCGTGCATGTTTTTCGCACGATTGGATTGTCCTCTCAGTGTCCGGAAACTATTGTTAGCTGAGGCAACTCAGGCAAGAAGTTATTGGACAAAGTTTGTTTGAGTCTTGACAAAAGAAAAAGATCGGGAGATGGTATTGAAAACTGCTGGAGATATACTAAAATATAAATCAACTAGTACTATATCTATATCTATACCTACTAATAAAGAGAGAAAATTTCTTACCCACCTTCGTTTTCCATCTGCCTATTACTTATCCCGCTCGGTTCCGGTTACTCATTCCGCTCGGTTCCATCGTATATACATATATATCCCGCTCGGTTAGGCGTCCGGCGTCCAGCCTTCTATACGACTAGGAAAGGAGTCCCGCTCCCTCCTCTGCCGTGGTGCGCCGCCACTTGCCGAACTGCACACGCAAGACCCATCGTTGTGGATTGTGGAAGTACGCTCCTGCCGACCAAATCGGCGGCGGCGTGCATCCATCTCGCCTTGGCTAGCCGATGCCGAGGTCTGCCCCACTAACTGGTGCTGCTGTCTTCGCGCCTCCGGCCTGGTACAAGCCGCTTTTTCTCACCGCCGTGTGTCATTGGCATGGTATATATCAGGATTGAATCCAAAACGAAGTTCCTGGTGTGTCCGATATGGATTCTTTCCCTTTTCTCTATTTTATATTAGGCGAGGGGCTAACACTCGCCACTAACGCGGTAACGCCGCTCGCTTCAATCTGCCGCACTCCGCAGGATCCGCCGAGGTGCCAATGGTGCCGAGGCGGTAGCGTAGCTGGCAAGCGTGGTGCGAGGTTAGCCGGATCCCGAGGGTGGCAAGGTGAGATCCTTCAGCTGCCTGCTCATAGTTGGATGCGCATCTATCTTGCCTGTGTTGTAGTAGTACTGTGCCACGCTTCTTCTCCTTCCGATTGCATTTGGCTTAGACGAGGACAATCCACTAGATCCATGTCTAAAGCACGCCTCAGGAGGAGGGCGCCGCCACGCAGCACATGTGCTATGTATGATGCACGCGGACGACTGCTTGTGGGTTGCAATGTTCAGTGTAAGGAAACAGAAAGGTAGGAGATGCTAAACTAAGCAATCAAAGATCAAATTTATGGTGTTGCCGTGGTGTCATAGATTAGATTGAGGGACTGCATCTGCTTTGAGTTTTGGCAATAAGAGGTGGGGTTAAGCTCTCAGCTTTTATATTGTAACTATTTTTTTTAAATGTATCTTGTTGTGTTTAAGTACAAAATAGTTTGCTTTTTTTTTTGCTTTGACTGATATTCTGATAATGTGTTTTCTAACTAGAAGTTCAGTTTGCTTTTTAAACTTATTCGTCATGAAATATAATTATACGAATTTATGATAATACATTCTGCATTTTAAATGCGTGGTTAATTGACTTGACTCACTGTGGAGCAGACATCAGAGTTCAGTGTAGGGTACCCGTTGCAAAGCACGGGCATATTTCCTAGTCTATACATAACACATACTCCCTCCGTCCCTAAATAGATGTCATTCTCGCTTCCCCGAGAAGTCAACGTTTTTAAACTGCCAAGCAATTATGTATTAAAATATATAAATATTTGTGCTAAGTAATTAGTATCATTGAAAAGATCTTTATGTCTAGTTTTTTTAATAAATTTATCCGGAGATATAAATGTTGCACGGATTTTCTACAAACCTAGTCAAAGTTGAGAAAGTTTGACCGCACGCACCCCATAGTGACATCTAAAAAAGGGACGGAGGGAGTAAGTTTCAACTCCTCTTCAAAATTACAAGCCACTTTGATTTTTTTTAGTACATTCAACTTGCTAATTCGATGTATTAAAAAGTCAAAGCGACTTCTAATTAGGAACAGAGGGAGTATATCACATAAATATTTTCAAAATCTATGCACCATGTCTCTTGTTTTATAGTTCTTACCATACGAACCATAATGGTTTTTCTCGAAAAGCAGGAGAACTACGCGTCATTTTATTAAGGTAGAGAAAAAGTTACACCAGTCCAAGAGACCTCACGCTCGGCGCCTGAGTGACTGCAGGAGGGGAGACAGAGGGTCAGGAGTTGTGCTTTTGTGTCCGAGTGATTACGGGTGGACGGGTTTAGGATGGCTGACGAGATTTGATCCCAGCAATTTGGTTCCTTGGATGTGGGTGAGTGAGAAAAAGAAGATGTTAGAGTGGATCTGGGCCATTCATTTCAAAAAGTTGTTTAGATTTTGAGTGTAATTTTTTAGCTGCACTAAGAAAAGATTAGGAGAGATAATAGCTGTGGTGGATAGTTTGTTGTATGGTTGTAGGAAAACTTTTTTGGTGCACTATACGTAGTAAAGATAAAGATTAAAAAAAACTTCAGTTCATTCATGGAAGCAAATGCTAAATCTTGTGCGAGTCGAAAGCGCAATATTTCTTAAAAAACAATATGATGCCAAAAAAAATGTACTCCCTCCATACCCAAAAAAGCTTGACGTTTAGGACAAAGCGACATGGTCTTTAAAACACAACTTCAACATCTTGTTATTATAAAAGTATTTATCAAAAAGTGATATATGTATACTTTTATGAAAGTATTTTTCAAAACAAATCTATTCATATAGGTTTCACATTTACAAACTCAACAACGTAAAAGTTATTGATGATTTATATTTTCAATGTTTGACCCAAACCTTGTACTAAATGTCAAGCTTTTTGGGTATGGAGGGAGTACCTATTTTCATTTGAATTTTGTTAAAATCATTTGTGTTGTCACCACTTATGTGCTAACTTCATCGGGAGAGTGTAATTTTACCTTTATCTCTAGTCAAAACTTTATAAAACTAGATCAAGTTTGTATACAACCATATCTCTAAGTCGGTGTTGTCCAGGTGACTTTTGTCTTACGGCTTTTGTTTTGTAATAATTGGCCTAATTCTACCTGTTGGTAGATGAAGCCGGGTATGAATTATATCCGTTATCCAAAAAAATCAATATATCTCATGACAGATCTAATGGTATTTATTTAGAATCGTAAATATTGGTACATTTTTGTTAATAAATAAACTTCGAGAAATTCATAAGGCCTCCTTTGGGAAGTTCCATGAATCTTGCGTATTTTTATGTAAAACTAAACTATTTCTTTGTACGGTTGTTGTGAATATCCTAGATTCTAAGATAGGTCTTAATTATTTTCTTTGATACTATCTTAGAATTATATATTTTCCTCGACAAATTGAGTAGATACTTTTTTTTTTTAGAAAATGGAAAAGAGTTCTAGTTTTATACTTTATTAGTGAAGAGTCCACATTTGTTTTTCAATATGCAAGACATGTGAATTGCCATATCATAACAATAACTTCGAACCTCTCGGTGCAAGCTATCCACATCATCTCAAGTTCTATCTTAACAACCGCAAGACATCCACATCATCTTCCACTAATAGCCATGTCATGCCACCAACTTCCAACCTAAACTACCCACATCATCTCAACTTCTATTTCACATGTGCAAGACATCCACATCATCTTCCACTAATAGCTAGCTATGTCATACCACTAACTTCCAACCTCTCAATGCAAGCTACCCACATCATCTCAAGTTCTATCTCAACATACAAGACATCCACATCATATTCCACTAGCAACTTGCACACCATCTTTCACCAATAGACATGTCATGCCACTAACTTTCAATCTCTTAATACAAGTTATATCCATCTCATCTCTACTTAATTTCATTTTTAATTTTCCACAATCCCCTAAGCAACACACGGAATTTCTTCTAGTTTGTTATAAACACATCTAAAAAAAAAAAAGTAGGTTCTAAATCCCATTTAGAACACAAAAATCTAATAAGATAAATTTTGCAGAAATCAGTTATTTTGACATGAAAAGAATAGGAAAAATTCAGCATTCGAAAGGGAAACCTAATAAATCATTTTTTTTTTAACAACACCTAATAAATCATTGACCAATCCAAAAGCAAAATGGAGTATATTATGGGGACAAGGTTCTGATACTGCCTGGTCGGTGTGTTTGGGCTCGTGGTGTAAGGATTCGCTAGTGTATTGGACCCACCTTACGTATATTCTTATATAGTTTTCAAAAAGACTAAATAAAAAGGGAAAAAACAATGAGTTTCACGAGGAGGAAGACCCAGCATCAGTCGGGTCCAAGTCGACTCACGCTTTTGACGTGTTTTGGTCTCCTGATCGATCGTCGAGTGAAACGCAGGCCTCGTTTAGATTCTTCTAAAATTTGTAACCGCACGTCACATCGTATCTTTGTAGAAGACGTTTTGTTTGTTAGTGGTAAATATCATCCTACCATGGAGTAACTAGGCTCAAAAGAATCGTCTCTCGAATGTACATCTAAACTGTGTAATTAGTTATTTTTTTACCTACATTTAATACTCCAAACATATATCTTTTTGGTGTATTTAATGTGATGTGATGGAGAAAGAGAAAAAAGGTTAGAAATTTTAGCAATCTAAACAAGGCCGCAGAAACGAATTTGATTCATTTACACCGTCTGATTTCAGTTCATTCATATTTCGCATTCAGCATATACTACAACCAAACACCAAGTTGCTTTCTGATCCGGCAATCGCAATCCGCAGCAGCAAACCATGTGGAGCTCAAGAAAATATGACAAAAAAGGTACGCGAACTCCTGTTCCAGAGGTGGGCCAAATGTCAGATGGATAAAGTGTATCATCAGGCCCAAATGCCCCAGATTCCGACCACGATACGTGGCGGGCAGTCGCAGGGGAATCATGTGTGTGTCCTGACAGCGACACGTCGGACTGCCCCGTGGGTCCCACAGCCCCGATGGCGTGGCATTCCCTAGCTCCCAAACTTCTATGATACGGTTCTAAATCCCCTACTGTCAACTGAAAGTGACTTTACAGTCACAGGAATGATGTTTTTCTTTGCCTGATACACAACGAGTCTCCGGGTCAGTTTTCCCTTTTCAGTGGAAGCAAAGTTGTTTTTCTTTTTTGGTTATGCGTGTAGCGTTCTCTGATTAATCCTGTTTTGTGATCCGGCTTTTGCAAGTTAATTTGTAACTGATCCATTGATTTCATTTCCCGTATACTTTTCTTTGCCCAACCAGAATTTCCTTTTGTTTTCAATTTCTAATCCAATGTCACCGCTTTGAGCTGAGGTCAATTCTTCGTCTACTCTCTCTCTCTCTCTCTCTCTCATCAAAGTCAAACTAATTTATGTTTGACTAGATTTTTATAAAATATTATCAAAAGTTTCTCTCTTACCACACTGGTGATTTATCTAGAAACCAATTTCAGTTCAGTTCAGCACAACAAGTAGTTGATCTGTTGATTTTTTAGATAATATAGCCTGCTACAAGTAAGTAAAATATAACGCATGTTACTGTCGTGTTTATTATTTGTAGCAGACCAATTCATGCTCAAGTTGTGTAGGTGCAGGAAAGGTTGCCATATTTGGTCTTTTGACATGCATATGTCTTGTGGTTATGTTTACCTTAGCTCAATGTAAATGAGTTCAAATTGTAGCTCCTACCTCTTAGTTATGAGTACCGCTTGGTTTCTATCCGACATCATAGTAACGAGAGGATCTTTATGATGTATAATAATATTGGGATTTGAAAGTGAGGATCAAATTTGGTAAACATTTGTGCAAGTTTTTATCCAACTTCATAAGTCTTTAAGTATATGTCTATTGAGTAGAATAGAGTACTCAAGGTTTTTTAATCCCCCTATCGCAGGCGAGCATCTAAGGTACGCTGAATTTTTTCTTATACTGCATGTGTGCCCACGAGGAGCAACACCCCTAGATGTGTCATCATGTTTAGGATGATGTCTATGGCCTTTATATGGTCCCAAATTTGTTGTTCTTACTTGTTTAATTATGTTTGTGCTATTCCTACTCGACAAACCTATGAGCTTGAGAGTTAAGTCTGAAACACTTCAATCTATTATAGTTTGAAACTTTAGTTTGTAATACTTCCGCAACTCTATTATGATATACACTATTTTGTATCAAATGTTTTAATGCTTGAGCTAGGGTGTCCTAGGTCGGGTCCTATATGAGCGAATGATTGTATGGGTTGTAAAAACTAGAGATTCAAGCTCCACTGAGGACACCCAATGAACTACTTGAGTTATCTGATTCATGTGCATATCAGTCAGAAGTCAAGAAGACAATGATACTGTATGAAAATGCGCATGCATGATAACATTAATCAATACTTTATAAAGGTGTAAGAAAATTGTAACATGTTGTTGAAAGGACATTAGTTTGACTTTGAGAACGATGCACAATCATGTTTGTATTAGGAAGAATAAAGATTGCAGCCTCCTTTTGTTTATTACAATCTTCGGGTGAAATATTAGTGGCGATGTATGGGCTAGTGACCTTGGGAGTGGAAGATGCTTCATGGTTTGTTGTGTTGGTGGGCATTAGTAGCAAATTGAATTTGTTATCTTTTTGTTGTCGAGGGGTTTTTTGATTCTTTGGTTGTTGGAAGAGAGGTTAGTAGCCATAGGATTATTTGTCGCTTGATTTCGTCGGAGGCGGTAGTAGCCATAGAGGTTTTTGCCCCTTGTTGTCTAGGGGGCATTAGTAATCGTAGGGCTTTTTCCCACTTGATTTCAAAGAGTTGTTGTTAGGCATAGGTCCTTTTTTGTCATTTGCCGCAAGAAGGGCATTAGTAGTCGTAGGGCTTTTTGCCGCCTAATTTCAATTATGTGTTATTAGTCTTAGGGATTTTTATTGTTTGTTGTCAGAAGGGCATCTTTTTTCCGCTTGATTTTAAGAGACATTATTAGCCATGGAGGTTTTTGTTGTTTGCTATCGAAGGAAATTAATAGTCATTGGGATTTTCTTATCATTTATTGTCATACCTTGGGGGGGTGTGTTGATCTAGTGGTCTTCTCTTCACAAAACATAGAAAAGCTATGATTTTTATATCAATAGGTTTTACAAATTTTATGATGATTTGCCATAGTGCCTTGTATTTTTTTGTGGCTTTGTAATCATTGTTGGTGGCGAGGGTAACTCCGGGGAGTCTTTGCGCCGATTTACCCTAGAGGCGTTTGCTAGACGGCTACACTACACATGGAAGAGGAGGATGGATGCATAGAGCGATGCAATGGCAAAGTACAAAGCGAGGCGATGGAAGCCTTCTTCAAATAATTTTAAAAGTTTCTATAAATCAATGCTTAAACAAAATTTGATGATGAAGTTTTGCAAAGCATTAATTAAAAACTATGCAAAATTACTTAGAAAGTTGATCTAAAACATTTTCTATATAAAGGAATAGGATAACCTTTTCATGTTTGCACTATGGGAAACTCGTGAAGTTTCAAGAGTACATGAAAATATAATGCCATATAATGCTAGAGGCATGGGGGACTCTCTGTGGTTTCCTACGTATGCGAGGGAACTACGGGGCAATCGTATATGAAGAAGCTTTTAACCAACTTAAAAATGTTTTTATGAACATACTATATTTAAAGTCTCTTGAAACATTTTCCAAAAAGTTTTTAATAAAATATTTTCTAAACATTTTTTTGAGCACTCTATTGAAAATTTCATCAACTATTAAATAACATTTAGTGAAAAAGTGTCTTGAGACGTGTTACCAAAAAAATTATCTGAATCAGCTTTTTTCCAAACACATCAAGCATCATTAGTAGCCATAGAGTTATGTCCTATGTTACCCAATGACTTTGGCAACTGCATAGGTTTTTTGACGCTTGCTGTCAAAGGGGACATTAGTAAACCTATTGGTTTTTTGCGCTTGATTTTGAAGTGATGTCGTGAGGGCGTAGAGGTTTTTGTCGCTTCTTGTCGGAGGGGCATTAGTAACCCTAAGTGTTTTTGCCGCTTGATTTTGAAGTGGCGTTAGTAGCCGTATAGATTTTTTGTCTCGTGTTGTCGGAGTTGCAATAGTAGCTGTATGGGGGTTTTACGCCGTTGATTTTAATGTGTCGTTAGTATCCCTAGAAGCTTGTCGTGTGTTGTTGGATGGCATTGGTAGCCGTAGAGATTTTGTCGTTTGTTGTCGAAGAGACATTAATTATCGAAAGATTTTTTTTTTGCCACTTGAGTTTGAAGTGGCTTTAGTTGCCGTAGAGATTTTTTTCGCTTGTTGTCAAAGGGGTCTTAGAAACCCTAAGGGTTTTTCCCGCTTGATATTAATGTGCCATTAGTAGCCCTACTATTTTGTAAACTTTTTGTCGGAGGTGCATTGATAGCCGTAGGGGTTTTGCCGCTTCTTGGGAGGGCATTAGTAGCCGTAGGGGTTTTGTCGCCTTGGGAGGGGCATTAGTAGCCGTAGGGTTTTTTGCTTCTTTGTCGGAGGGGTCTTAGAAACCCTAAGGGGTTTTCCGCTTGATATTAATGTGCCATTAGTAGCCCTAGTGTTTTGTCGTATTACTCGTCGGATGGCATTGGCGGGACGTAAGGGTTTTGTCGCATCTTGTGAGGAGGGGCACTAGTGACCGTTAGGGTTTTTGCCGATTGATTTTGAAGTGGCGTAAGTAGCCCCAAAGATTTTTGTAAACTTCTTTGTCGGAAGGGCACTTGTAACCGTTAGGGTTTTGTACCGCTAGATTTTGAAGTAGCATTAGTAGTCGTAAAGATTTGTCGTTCATTTGTCGGGTTATTTGTCGGTAGCCATAGGTTTTTCTTTTACTATCGCTTATTGTCGGAGGGAACTGCCTCAATAGTGCGTGTTTTTAATTTGCCACCGATCTAGTGATCATCTCTTGAGAGGACCTGAGAAAATCCCGATCTGATTTTTTTTTTTTTTGTATATCAAGAAATTATTAATAATCTATTTATGACAATTTGCCTAAGGGGCCTTAGTACTAATTTGTGTGTGGCATTCATGGTAGCCGGTGTTGGTGGGGAAACCATGGGCGCGGATTTACCACCGGTCGCTTGTGCTTGTGCTACACTACACTACACTACACTGCGGCATGCACGCGGAAGAGGAGGAAGGATGCGTGTGTGGCGCGGTGCTGCAACGGCAAATTCCAACGCAGATGATGGAATGGAACAAGCCCACGGCATCCATCGGCATGCCGGCTGTTCGTCGGAAGAAACAACCGCAAGGACAAGAGCCCTGTTAAATTTTGGGCATGCGTCGGCTGCTGGTCGTCTTTGTGAAAAAACTGGCCGCGCTGATAAGCCAAGCGAACAGGGCCAAGGCCGGCACGCATCACGTCCACAGGCAACGCCGCGCCGCACCGCGCAGGCCGTCGCACGCAGACCAGGCAGCAGCGGTGAAGAGATGACGGAAACGCATCATGCCGCCGCTGCGGCTTTCAGGGGCTGCCAGTTTGCGGCGCGCGCGGCGTCTCCCAGGCCAGGGCCAGGCCTCGCGGGACCACGCGCCCCCTTTACCTCCCCGGCCACGTGTCGCCCGCAGTCCACGTCGCGTTGTGTGGGTCCCCAGCACAGAACCCGCTGCGGCTCTTCTCTCTTCCGTCCACGCGACCCGACCCGAGCAAGCGGAGCCGGAGACGTCCAAAACCAAAGAAGCGCAGCGCAGCAGAGCGACAAGAATAAGACCACCTCGCTCTTCGTCTTCACCACCCCGCCGGCCGGCTCCACCCGATCGATCCCCACCTCCATCGATCCATCTCATCCGATGACCTAGCTTCGTTCACTCGCATGGATTCACCTGCGGCTGCGTGAGTGACGACCGCACCACGCCCGCTGATGGTGATGGCGAGCGCCGGCGTCAACATGCCCGCCGGTACCGGTACGGGTGCGGGCGGCGACGGGGTGGGGAACCCGACGGCGGCTTCCGCTGGGTCGCCCCCAGAATGCCGGATGGGGAGGCGCCGCCGTCTCGACCCTCAAGCAGCAGGATCCGGCGAGGCAGCGGGGTGGGTGCGGCGCCGCCGCCCGCCACGTCGTCGTCGTCGCCGTCGTCGCCGTCCCCGGGCTCGTCCGAACAAAGAGGAACCTGCGCCTGCTGCTGCTGCGGACGATCCGGAGATGGAACTGGCGCCGGTCCCGCCGGCGGGTCTGCAGGAGGTGCCCGCCGTGGCTGAGGCTGTGCCGCTGTGGCTGTCGCCGCTGCCGTCGCCGGGCAGGTGTGGCCCGTGGCGTTCGGCTCCGTGTCCATGGCCGGGCGGATGCGGATGATGGAGGACACCGTCGCGATCCACCCGGACTTGTGCACCTGGGCACCCGACGGCTCGCCTATGCACTTCTTCGCTGTCTTCGACGGCCATGGCGGCTCCCATGTACGTCGTGTCGTCTCCTTCGCCGGCCTCGACGCCACCGCCAGCAAATCCTACTAATTAATCTCCAAGCTAATTAATCACTCCATCCATCCCTAGTTAATCCGAACATTTCATGTCCATCATCTCTCATCACTTGCCACTTTGCCAGCATAACTTTTTTTTTACCTAGCTAATTACTTTTTACCTACTACTACTCCGTATTCATCTGCTAATTACACTCTGCCAGCCTTTTACTGGTACTTTAATTTGTCAGTTTGCATCATCATTTGCCCAAGGAATTAAGGAGAGCTTTGGCTAACAAGTAGCTTCCCTCTCCTCTCCTGCACCCCATTTGGCTTTGGCTACTAGCAGTAGTCACTGCTGCTTTTCTGCTAGTACCAAGTGTCCAGCTGGCCACATTCTAGCTCATTCCAAATTCGACACCACGTTTCTCTACCTCGTTTACTTACCTGTCTTTTTTTTTTTAACCAACATTATCCCTGTTAATCTATACTACTACCATTGCATTGCAAGCAGGTGTCGGCGCTGTGCCGGGACCGGATGCACGAGTTCGTGGCGGAGGAGCTAGCTCGTGAAGGATCCATGTTCCTACGCCGGCGTCAGGAATGGCATCAACAGCAGCAGGCGTCGTCGTCATCTGGGGAAGCCTCGACGTCGAGCGCCGTGGCGGTGTTCCTCGGCACCGCCTCCCCACCACCACCACCACCGGAACCGTGGTCAGAGCAGGCGGAGGAGGAGCGCGCGTGGCGCGCCGCGCTGGTACGCAGCTTCCGTCGCGTGGACGGCATGGCGGCGCTGGCGTGCGCGACGTGCGGCCAGATCACGCGCCCGCGCTGCGGGTGCTCGCCCTCCGCCGGCAACGCCGCCGCTAACGCCGTTACTGGGATCGTCGGATCCACCGCCGTCGTCGCGCTCCTCGTCCGTGGCCGCCTCGTCGTCGCCAACTGCGGCGACTCTCGCGCCGTCCTCTGCCGCGGTCCCCTGGCTCCTCGCCCGTCCCGCTCTCCTTCGACCACAAGGTATGTATGTATAGGAGGGAGTACTTGCGGTTGCTTACGTGGCCGGCGGCTTTGACTCGCCGTAGTGTGCTTGTGGTCCGTCGTCTCGGCGACGTTGATCGTTGACCCGTGCGCCGGCCGGCCTGGTGGTGTAGGGTGAGGGGGCCCGTGTAAGTGTACGTGGTGGCCCGGTGAGGTAGCTAGGTGTCGCGAGTCCAGAAGTTTCGATAGCGGCCAACTCGTGTGTGGTTGGCCGGCGGCGGTGTTGGTACGTGCTCGCCGACGTGTACAGAGGTGACGTCAGCGGCAATGGAGAGGAGAGGTGCTGGGATCTGGACACGACAGGGAGGCACGGCGGCACGGCGAGCAGCACGGATATCAAAGCGGGCCATGCAGTGGCAGTGTGGTGGATAGAGGGCAACTTTGGGGGCGGTGGCGGAGCGCCGTCGCTGTCGCCGGGACGGACACGTGGCGGCGACGGCGGGGATTCATGGCGGGAGGGGCACGTGTCGGTGGACGCGGGGGCACGTGTGGAGACCCCAGTGGTGGTCGCCGGCAGCTGGGACCCGCCCCGGCCCCGCCCATGCCAGCAGTCGTCTCCGGCCACTCGCTGTCTGTCGCCTGTGCGTGCTGTGCGAACGGCGGGGCCCGCCGGAGAGGAAGGGGGTGGTGGCTGGAGGCGCCACCTGCCGTGCTGCCGCTGCTCCGCCTCCGGCACCGGCAGGAGAGAGAGATTCGTTGGATGGCTCAGTCACTGCTCCTGTGCTAGCTGCTGGTGTCTTGTGCCCTCTATTCTTTTTTTTTTTCCGCCTCTCCGACGAGACCGATGCGTGGTCACAAAAAAACCAGCAAGTTTTGTTTTTAATCCGGGGATTTCATTTCAGTAAATTGCCGTTTGATCAACTGACTATTCTATTTTTTTTTTTTGGGAATGAATTTCAAACGAAACTTTGTGCAGCCAAATCGAGCGGACGAGATGGCGCGGATCCAGGCGGCCGGTGGCCGGGTGTTCTACAACAACGGTTTCCGTGTGCGTGGAATCCTCGCCATGTCACGTGCAATAGGTATCAATGTGTCTGAATGTTTACACCATTTTACTTCATATATATGCGCTTGTTTCTGGTAATTCCTTCAGCATTCATGATTTATCCATCATCTAGTATAGTAATAACAAGTGTATATATGGAAAATGCATTTTTGGGAGCTGGGTTCTCTGTTTCTTGGAATCAAGTGTGTGATCGCACTCACTACTTGCTGATATATATGGACTATCATCTACTTGTTGTTTCTCTTGCAATCATGTGATCTGGGTTCGGCTCTGTTCTGATTGAAATCACAAAGTGTCGACACTGTTTTGCTTTGCGCACGTGTTTGGCTTCTCGGCGCGTTTGATTTGATTTGATACCGATGGCGCTTTGGATCATCATCCTTATCTTTAACTGCACTTTACTAGTTTTTCTTATTCATATAATTCATGGGCCATATTGATGTGCTTGGCGGAATTTTCTAGAAGCCAGGCATTATAGAAAATTTTCCATGCATATACACTTGTCGCTGACTTCATTTTGTTTCAATTTGGTTGTATAGTATATATGTTCTTCCCATTTTGCACACATGTTTTGCTCTTCTTGCCAGGCCACACAGCTTTTGTGCGGTCAGTCGCGTTGGTGCAAAGCTTTAGTTCAGATAACTTTCTCTCCTTTTGTTAGACTTATATCACCATAAGCATCATGCGTCCTGATGATGAGTAATATGTGGATGTTGTGAAGCTATCTATGAAACTTTTTGTTAGAAGATCAATTGCTTGCATTTACGTGTGCTTAGGTTGGCTTTGGTGTTTCCCTTTTGGATTGCACTTCAATGATAGATTGAGACTCCCTTGTATATGTTCTGTTGTAAGACGTGTCCCTACATTGTTAAACTATAGTTTTGTTCCCAGCAATGTTGGCTATAGAAGTAAGCTAAGGTTTGATGGGGAATACTATATCTGAAGGGGGATTTGGTTGTCGCTTTGCATCTTTTTTGAGTCCGAAAGAGAATCTATTCCTTTGCATCTTGCCATGGATCCACCACTCCAAGACTGCCCAGTGTTGAGGAACCAAACTAGTAAACATCGGCTTACTAAAACTGTTCCTTTTGAGCTCTATGATAATCAATAAAAAAGTGTGTCCTGTAAGTTTCGTGTGAGCGAGGTATGACTATGACAAGCTATAGCTTTTGTTCTATGAAATTAATTAAGGTTATATATTGTTGCTTTTATAACATGGGATCGAGCTTTGCAAGTTCACCACTATTATCCTACTGTATTATTTTATAATATTATTAGCCACATACTATTGTAGTGTCGTTTAAGGAACAAGGTGTGTGCAGCTTCAGATGAGTACATGTTATTGCTTGGTGCAGTTATTGAGTAGATAAACAGTCACATCAATGCTATCCAATGAGTTGTGGCATGCTAATTGGGCTGGGAAGAGGATGGCCACATGTTCTCTGCCCATCACACCTGACCATTTTAAGGTTTACCTTTCAGCTATTCGTTGACAGCGATGATTCGTTTACTTAAGCTATTGGACATGAGAAAGGAGGAAACATGAATGTATGTAGCGGGTGTGCTTGCGCCACGAGTTGGCCTCCGATTCATCGATTGTGGAAGTGCCATTTGTCTATGGGTACTTCCTCTGATGCTAACCCAACCTGGATAAAGAAGTGACCTACCCTTTATAATTTAGTGGGAATAGATAGGTTTGATTACCCTATTGGCCTATACTAGTGAGGGGTGTTGTCTTGTGTTTGTGCCCTGAGTGAGATCATCATGATAGTGATGCTATCTTTACATTAATCAAGCAATCTTGAGTAAGTGATTAGTTAATGATCTGACAGGTATATTACTCCCTCCATCCCAATTTATAAGTCGTTTGACTTTTTTGTCCCTAAGTTTGACTATTCGTCTTATTCAAAAATTTGTGTAAATTTTTATTTCTTTTTCATGGGTTGTTTTGTTAATATAAAATCTTCAAAAATAACTTAAATTTGATGATATTTATATAAATTTTTTTGAATAAGACGAATGGTCAAACCTAAAGTTTAAAAGTCAAACGAGTTATAATTTGGAATGGAGGGAGTACCATCTTTGCAACTGCATTGAGAGTTGACTTGTGTAGAGTACGTTGGTGATGATTGTTTCTGTTGCTGATGATTTCCATTTAATTCATTTAATCATCAAGCAATATTGTATGTATCTGAATTTTGGTAAGAGTAATAATGTAATACAATGCCGGTGGGTGTGCAGGGGACAGGTTGCTTAGGCCTGAAGTGATCCCTGTGCCGGAGATCACCTTCACGGATCGGACGGTGGAGGATCAGTGCCTGATCCTGGCGAGCGACGGGATGTGGGACGTGATCGACAACGTGACCGCCTGCAACGTCGCCCGGCAGTGCCTGGAGGACGGGATCCCGCCTCCCCGACGCCGCCGCTGCAGCTGCACCGGCAGCCGCCGGCGTTGTCGTCGGCCACGAGGAGGAGCCCCGGTGCCTTCGCGCCGCCCTCGCTCCTGGCCAGGCTCGCCATCGGCAGGGAGACCGAGGACAACATCAGCGTTATCGTCGTTGACCTGAAGCACAGGGAGTGATGATCAGTGGTGCCGTTGCTGATCCTGCAGGCACCCGTCTCTGATCATGCAGATCAGCTTAATCGATCTACTAGGAGTGAACTGAGACTGTGAGGAGGTGATGATCGTCTAGACCTGACATTTCCTTCGTTCTTTCGATTCTAAGACAAGAAGATTCTAGTTTTTTCCTTTCTTTTCTTTGGGTTAAAGTGGATGGAAGATTGCCGTCCCTTAAGTTAAGTTAAAGAGAAAAAAAAGGAAAAAGAAACAAGGAAAAGAGAGCAATTGTACAGAGTAAGTATGATATGATGCAACATTTATGTGCATTATTAATAGTAACTTGTTTCCATTTGCTCAAGGAGCGAGGCTAAGCTATAGCTGCTGTCTGCATTATTGTAGTTCTGCAGTCTGCAGCCTGATCAGAATCGAATAGTTCGATCATCGTGTGTCTGCTGCGGGAGCGGGGCATTTTATTGCAGCAACTTTGAGAGAGCAGTAATATGAAAATAAGATTGTGGGAGCGAAAATAAGATTGTACGTGCCACTGCCTGTTTGACTCAGATTATGCTTGATGTTGATCAGCATGCTTTATGCATTCATACTCATGTATGCCTTTTATGCAAAAACATAGGTTGTAGTAGCCCGTTTCTGTATCCTGACATTTGGAGACACCAGTGGTGGTTGCCTGGTTGACCAGTTGAGCTTGGCCCTATATATGGATATACAAATGTGGGGGAACATGGAAAATCTGTATCTCCAGAGTCAAGCTCGCGGAATGCAGTGTGTACTGACAGATTAACGATGGCATTAGCAGATGATCAGTATAATTTTAAGGATGATTATATTTCAAAGTAAGTTAAAGTTGGATATAAAATCTTATTTTTTGCGAGGACTATACAATCTTATCTTTCAAAATAAATATTATCATAGTAGTACTTACTATTTTGAATTCTACGTAACATATTCTTGCGTAAGCAACTAAACAAGCGCTTTGCTTAGCCTGGTCTTCTAGATTCACCAACCAAACAAGAACAGTTTCCATCTTCGACATGTCCGACTGGAGGCCTGGTGCCAAGATACAGGCCAGACTCCTTCACGAGGCAACCAAACATGTTGTGAGTTCTATTAGTTGGTGGGTTGGGATAAATAAAAGAATAAAATTTGGACAAAACACTTAATTTGCTACGGATTGGGTTAGATAAGAGGCAGGTTTTAACCCATTAGCAAGGGTAATTGTATTGACGATTTCATTTGATTTTGAAAACACAAGAGTGTTTGTCTTACTATTCTTGTATTTTTTCACTACCCACTTGCATCTTAGGCTGTGTTTGGTTAGGTTTCTAACAAGAGTTTCTGGTGTAAACAATTAGAAAGCCAACCAGATAGGCGAAACCTGAAGCTGCTTTCTCATAGTGTAATTTTGGTAGCAACCTTGATTCTGCTTTTTGGCTTTTCGCTTTTTCGAAATGGGCGAAAATAGAGAGCTAAGTTTGGTTGCTAGCCACACTTCATGTTAGGCAAGTTTGATCAAATTAGCAAGTGTTTGATCCTTTTGGGCTCCATATGTCATAGAGTACAAAAACAGTGGCAATTCCTTTAGTCATAGCAAAGTGTGGCCACCAATTTCTTTTGCCATACCTTTTGTTTGCCACACTTGCCTACAATTAGTTCTAGTAGGTTAGGGAAATAAAGAGAGGAGGTGTTTTTATACTTGTTTCAATCATACCACTTATAAGAGCATCTCCAAGAGATCAAAAAAAAAGACTAGCCAAATTTACTGATTTAGCTAATCTTTAAAATAGATTTGATAACAAAATACTAGACTACTCCAACAGACTCGGTAAACATGGCTAGTGAGGTAGGATATCCAAAAGTAGAGAGCGAATGAGGTGGGATGGAGAGCTACTAAATTTGAAGAGTCATTATGTAGAGCTACTAAATTTGGAGAGTCATTTACACAATCTGTTGGAGATGTTTTTCCTTTAACAATAGCTAAATTTAGCTAGCTTTAGAACATGATTTGGCTAATCTCTTGGGTTGATCTAAATTTTCCATAGCATATATCTCATTGTAGTTTTGCCACAACTCACCCAGCTTTTCAACACAGCTCATAGTTCACAATAGTTTTTTCAACCAAACAAACCCTTAATTTCTTGCAATCCAACATACGCAAGTCTTATATGCTTTCAATGAGCCCTTGTGCAAGTTAAGGAAAAATCCCTTGTTCCCTTCAAATATCTGATATAGATGTTGCAAAGTGTCACGAGTGTTTATATCAACCTAGCTATGCCTACTAAACTTTCAAAAAGAGTTCTTTAGGAGTTTGTTTTGTTCACCATTAGAACTTATTCACTTAGTTTTCTATCGAGAGGATTGAAAGATTGTTCAGTTAAGACAAGGGGTTAATTCCCTAATCATGTTGGGTGCTTGGATTCTTTGGAGCCATTGTAATCGTTGTGTTTTTGATGGAGCTCCTCTATGCATTGCTAGGGCTTTAACCATGGCTGGTGAGCAACGCCGTCAATGGACCTTAGATGGGGCTAGAGGGTTATCCCTCTTATCAGCCCACCTCCTAGGAGATTAGTTTTCTTAGGTCTATGTGGGTTGCCTCTCAAACTGCTTAGGTGAGATGTGCCTGCTGTGTTGAGTTGTGTGTGAGTGCGTTTTTGCTAGCTAGGGTTTGTGATGTACTTGTGTTGGGTTATTTTGACCCATTTTATTCTTAATATAATGATGTATAGACCCCTTGCATTTTTTTTAAAAAAAGATCTTGTTCATTACTCAACCCCCTCCTAATTCCCTTGGATTGGAGTTAATCCAATAGAGCCAAGGGGAGTGAATTTTATCTTCTACGTCATTCCTTCAATCTCACCAGGTTAGAGACTATTAGTCAAACAAGCCCATATGAATGACTAAAAGGTCTGACCATGTTGCCAAGCTATAATTTATATGGTATTTCCTCCTATGCTAACAAATGTTAAAGGTAGAAAACTTGTTGGTCATCAAAAGTGTGATTTTAAAGTTTAATTTGGGTCGTCTTTTAATGAGGTCATGGCTGGTTTTTCCTTTGGGTCTTAATTTGTCCTAGACTTTTTAAACTTCTAGGAATTCTCCATGCATAACCGCATTAATCAGATGTGGACGTGTGAGCTTTGAGGATTTCGTATGAAATGTAGACATGTGGATTTGGTCTTATTATCAGAATTGGGTAGGAGGTGGATGTGTGAACTTTTGAGCAGAGAATGATTCATATCAAACGTAGACATGTGAGTGGAGTTTGTGACTTGATATTACTAGGTAGATGATGACGGTTGAGTCTTTTTATGTATATAGATATAGATATAGATATAGATATAGATATAGATATAGATATAGGGTGCACTTTCTATACACCCGGATGTAGTTACACTCATATTCAAAAAATCACATTGTGTATGTGTTCATACTTGTTTATTGGTTTGAGTATGTTTAGATACTCATATTAAGATACTCTAGATCTTACTACGTGAAAAAAATTTTGATGGAACCCATATTTTTTAATATATTACGTAAAATGCCACTACTGTTGTATATAAAAATGTATATATATATACTCAAAGTATGAATGCATACTTAACGTATATACCACCATAAATGGTCTAGTATGATCATATACTTCATCCACATGCACTTCGTTCGGTCATATATACCCTAAATCTTGAGATATACACATGGGTGTAACTACACCTAGGGTGTAGAAAAAATTTACCCTATAGATATAGATATAGATATAGAGAAGCAAAGTCAGTCACGGATCCATGATAAAAAATCACATATGGCAAACTTTCTATTATGTTTTTCATTATAAAAGAAACCACCATCCAAGATGATAAACGTTTTGACTTTTCTAAATTGTACTTACTATACATTTACATACATCCTATGTCTAAATTAAAAAGTAAAAGCATGGAATAAAAAACTAAAATATTTTATAATTTGCAACAAAGGGAGTAGATGGCAACATTGTGCTTCTTGGATTATACATTCGAATGAATTAGTAGAGTCCCGAGCCAATATCTTATAATTTGAAATAGATGGAGTAGATGACAACATTGGCTTGTTGGTTCAAGCATTTGAGTGGATTAGTAGGGGCCAAGAAAAATATAAAGGCCAACTAGCGTAGTAGCCAACCGTTGATTCAGTGGAAGTGCACACAACCGGATCTTGACTAGGATCTCTCGTCGCTTCTCCATTCTAGAAAGAGTGCACATTTTAAGTCATGTAGTTTGATTAATTCTTTTGAGTACATTGTATATTCAATAGGAAAAAGAGATGTGATTCTATGTATACTGACTAAATTAAAGGGCATCATATGACTGCTTCAATGGTCTCGTGGTGCAATGCTAAAGGCCAGTTGCCTGAAACAACAATGGAGAACAGTGTGGGAAAGCTTGTGTGTAATGGCTCCAAGTTTTTTTTTTTTTTTTTGAGGGATCCACGTAGAAAAGTCTGAATGTAGACCGACATGAGAATTTGATGGACAAAAGTGTTAGACATGATGGCACCTCTTGGCCTCTTGCCAACCATTTGTCATGCCAAATCCATTGCCACAGGCATCCACTATTTGGATGCACCAAAATTGCTCATCCTATAAGCATCTCGCAAAGTGTGTAATTAGGCATATGCTAATTCTAGAGAATTAGATTGAAATGGATTTAACATATTGGCTTCTCAAGTAGATCCACCTTTTCGGAGATTATTAAAGATGACATTATATTATGGTTATGTTTAGTGAGTTCCATGATTGCAAACTCCCCCTTCTTATAACTTCAGAGTGATTACTTTGTTATGAAAACAAAAAGTGAAACAAATTCAATAGTATCATCGATGAAGATCTCTAGTTTGGTTTCGGCTAATTAGTGACACCTAAGGACTAATCTCTCGATGCTAAATGTTTGATTAGATTGGAGATTGGTCGTGCCGGAGTTGGTGCATTGTGATCATGGATGAAGGGTCAAGGTGATCCAAAAGTTGATCAAGCATGCAACTCGGTGGAGTTTGGAGATCAAAGGTCCCAAGGCAAAGGTATAACCATAGGGCTTTTTGATTTCACACCCAAGACACCATAGAGGGTGTGGGTGATTATAGGATCGATAAGCCGTACTATAAAGAGGGGAAAACTTTCGTACATATCGATCCTCACGTGCCTTTAGGTTCAAGTCTCATATGCATGCATTCTAACCTAAAGTGCTAACTCCGTCCTTGTTGAAATTGGTTTTGAAAATGCTAACACATAGTGTCGAGGTGTTCTTCGGCGTGTCGGCAACAAGAAACAAGTGACGGAAGTCGGTTTGGAGCAAAAGGCGAAGGAACGGCGCATTTAAACGAGTTTTTTTCGCAGCTCGGGCGTGGATCGGACGCACCGACCGGAAGCTGGTCGGAAGCGACGGACGGTCCGCGTCGGTCAAGGTTCGCGAGAGCTCGCAAACGGGAAGGCGTCGACGGTGACCGGACGCGCCGACGGATCGCGTCCGGACGCGATCGAAGCTTGACCGGACTTCGCGATCGGAAGCTCTCGGGAGGGGTCACCTGGCCGGTTTGGGCTTGTCGGTTGTGACCGGACCCACCACGACGCCGAAGCCCCCATGCGCCCGCCAAGACCGCCCGCAGAGGCGCCGCCGTCCCAAGCCTCCCGCGCCGCCTCGCACGCCGCGACATCGGGAAGGAAGAGCGAGAGAGAGAGAAACGGAGGGGAAGAGGGAGGTGAGAGGCGGCAGGCCGGGGGGAAGAGGACGGGGCGGAGGTGAGGGCGGCGGCGGCCGCTACGCCGGTTGGAAAGCGGGCGGGAAGGTTGTCAGGCGCGTGTCGGGATGGAGAGGGAGACCGGCTGGGAGAGATGAGGAGGGAGGTAGAAGCTGGAATGACAGGTAGAAGCCGGAGTATATATTTGCAGAACCAAAATGAGAAGCGGATTCTAAATTCTAGGCTGTTACAGAGGAGAAGAAGCTGGAAGCTACATAAAGGGGAAGAAGCTGGATGACTGAGAAGCCGCTCCGACGAATCACAGCCGTCCAACACAAGATCTTACAGCAGTAAAAATTTTGGATGTGAGTCCAGTCAGTGCGTCTGGTCAGGCCGCAGAAAGTGTGTTTTCCACCCTTTCCACCACATTTCGTGGTGTGGCCTATATATACCACCTTGGCTGCCACTTGCTCTCTCTCTCTTGGTCATTTTGAATCACTCCTAACACCTTTGAGCAAGCAAGCAAGCCTCCCTCCTCTCTCACTCTTGATTTGAGCCTCATTCTTGAGAGAAGAGTTGATCCTAGTGCATTGCATCGAGTTCTTGCATCTAGAGGCACTTGGGGATCGTTGTGAGACGGTGGATTTTCCGTTTCTCTTGGAGACACCGCTCCTAGCCGGCTTGGTGAAGTGGTGGAGTCGTTGGCAAGAAGAGGTGATTGTTTCTTGGCCACCTCCGGTTGATTTGTGAGAGGATTACGCACTCCTCGTCGGGAAGACAAAGTGCAAGGAATACATTGCTCGTGCTTCGGGTACCACACTTGTTGAGTGGTGTGTTGAGGCTAGCAAGGGCACCGCCTAACTCAAACACCATCCTTGTGTTGGTCGGCACAACCGGAGAGTAGTTGTCGGTGTACAAGCGAACTCCGGGTGAACAAATCAACTTGTTCATTGTCTTCGTGTGTGGATCATCACCATCGTGTGATTGATTGTTCATCTTCATCCCGGTGATTGGTTGACATCCTCTACAAGGCGGTATAACGAGCTTCTCACTCTTGCCTTACTTTCCTAGTTTACTTTGTGTAGAGAGCAAGCTTTGCCTTGTGTAGTTGTTCTTGCTAGCATAAGAACCATATTAGGATTGTTTATTAGTTAGAGTAGTGACATAGACCTTGAGTGGACTAGAGATCATAGAATTATTTAGTCTTGTCACTAGAAGGCTTGCTTGACCATTAGAGCTAGTGCAAACCGCTTTAAGCCGTGTTTTATACTAATTGGTTTGTTTAGTTGAGCTTGTAGAAAATTTTTATAGGCTATTCACCCCCCCTCTAGCCATCTAGGACCTTACAAGTGGTATCAGAGCCGTGGTCACCATTTTTGAAGGCTTAACAACCTTGGTGTGATAGTATGGCTAATGTCGTGTTCAACCATGTTGGGGGAAAGCCTCCTTTCTTTGATGGGGTCAAGAATTTTGATTATTGGAAGAGATGCATGAGGATGTACTTGAGATCAATCAATGACCAAGTATGGGAAGTGACCGAGAAGTATTATGTCATTCTTGATCCTACCAACCTCACTCCCACCGACAAGTCAAACAAGCAATGCAACACCATGGCATTGAACACATTGTACAATGGCATGGATGTCAAGGTGTTTGAGGGCATCAAGGACCTTGAGAAGGCAAGTGAAGTGTGGGAGAAGCTATGTGAGACCTATGAGGGCACTAAGGTGGTGAAAAGTGCCAAATTGTATGTTCTCAAGAGTGAGTTTGAGAACTTCAAGATGAAGAAGGATGAGACCATTCCGGAGACATTTCATAGGCTCCAAGTAATTGTGAATGATCTCAAGACATTGGGTGTGAAGACCCTAGATCGTGACTTTGGGCACAAATTCTTGATGTGCTTGCCCAAGAGATTTGCCATGTTGAGGAAGATACTCTTTAGAGGTGCATTGGACATAATGACACCTAGTGACTTGCTTGGAGAGGTGCTAACCGATGAGCAAGTTGATGGCATGGAAGATGAAGTGGAGAAGGAAGATGACAAGAACAAGAAGGTTGTGGCATTCAAGGCCGCCACCACCTCATCCAAGGTCAAGGGCAAGTCCAAGGCTCAAGAAGAAGATGATGGGGAAGTCAATCTTGATGAGATAGATCAAGAGTTTGCTATGTTTGTGAGGAACTTCAATAAGGTCTTGAAGGGCAAGAAGTTTGGCCAAGGCTCTAGAAGAAGAAATGACTCATCCAAGAGCAATGAAGAGCCAAGAAAGTGCTTTGAGTGTGATAGCCCTTATCACATCCTTGCCGATTGCCCAATCAAGAAAGAAAAAGAGATGCACAAGGCAAACAAGGGTGGCAAGACCAACAAGAAGAGCAAATCAATGACATTCAAGAAGACAAATGATGGTGCATTTGTTTGCTCTTGGGATAGTGATGGTTCATCCGATGAAGAGGAAGAGAAGCCCAAGGCCATGAGTGCAATTGGTCAACACAAGACATCATCCCTCTTCGGCTCATCACCTTCATGCTTCATGGCTAAGGCCACTAAGGTATCATTGCATGAGCATGATGAACTAAGTGATAATGAAGTAAAATATGATAGTGATAGTGATGATGATGATGATGAACCCACTAGAGATGATCTTTTTAGAGATGCTTAAGCAAACTCATATCATGCTTAAGACTAAGGACAAGGAATGTAAAGCTTTGCAAAAGAGTGTAAAAACTCTTGAGCAAAACTTTAGGGAGCTAGAGGCCACCCATGAGGGTCTAAAGGAAGACCATGGGGAATTGGAGCTAGCTCACACAAGGCTTCAAAAAGCCCATGCCTTGATCTTAGAGAAGAATGATAGAGCTTGCTCAATCATCAAGAAGGATGTTGGTTCAAAATGTGACATCATAGATGAAACCCTTGTGGTTGATGTTGAAGAACCATCTATTCCTTCCACATCCACATCAACCCACTCAAGCTCTACTAAAAGTGATGGAGTAATTTTAGATTCATCACTAAAGGTTGAGAATGAGACTCTCAAAAGAGAGGTGGATGAGCTCACCCACTCCTTGAGGAAGGCTTATGGTGGGGATGCCCGCTTACTAAAGTGCTTGGGTAGCCAAAGGTTTTTCTTAACAAGGAAGGCTTAGGCTATGTCCCCAAGAAAGGCAAGAAGGCCTTTGCTACTCTAAAGCCTAGCTTTGTGAAGAGCAATGGGCTCTATTGCAATAGATGCAAGCAAGTGGGGCATCAAGAGCTAAAATGTGCTAAAATCAACATGAACAAGAAATCAAGCAAAGTGCATTCCATATCTTTTGATTCTTGTTATTTGCTTACCAAGGGTGAGAAGGGTGTCAAGGCAAAGTTTGTTGGTACACCCATTGTTGGCCCAAAGAAGAAGGCAATTTGGGTACCAAAGGCTTTGGTTGCTATCTCCAAGGACCTAAAGGTAAATGGGTACCTAAATCTTATTGATTTCCTTGTAGGTGAATTACAAGATTGGGGGCAACCATTGAATTCTTGATAGTGGGTGCACTCAACATATGACCGGTGATGCAAGGAAGTTCAACATCATTGATTCAACTCAAGAGAATGGCAAGCCTATTACATTTGGTGATAGCAAAAGTGGCAAGATTCAAGGCATTGGCAAGGTTGCAATAACCAATGACTTGACACTATCAAATGTGGCACTAGTTGACATATTGAAGTACAATTTGCTTTCGGTGGCACAAATTTGTGATCTTGGTTACAAGTGCATCTTTGGTGAAGATAGTGTTGAGATAGTAAATACAAAAGATTCAAGCTTGATCTTCAAGGGAATAAGATTTGACAACCTCTACCTTGTGGATTTTGGTGCTAGTGAAACTCAAATTAGTACATGCTTGATATCTCAATCTAGCATGGGTTGGCTATGGCATAGAAGACTTGGTCATGTTGGTATGAAGCAACTCAACAAGTTAGTGACACATGATCTAGTAAGAGGCTTGAAGGATGTTCACTTTGATAAGGACAAGCTATGTAGTGCATGTCAAGCCGGCAAGCAAGTTGCCAATACTCATCCAAAGAAGAGCTTCATGAGTACTTGCAAGGCATTTGACTTGATCCATATTGACTTGTTTGGCCCAACCGCATACACAAGCATTGGTGGCAGCAAGTATGAATTTGTGATTGTGGATGACTATACAAGATTCACTTGGGTGTTCTTTCTCAATGACAAGAGTGATGTGTACACTTTGTTCAAGACATTTCTCAAGAGGGCGCACAATGAATTTGATATCATAGTGAAGAAAGTGAGAAGTGACAATGGTAGTGAGTTCAAGAACACAAGAGTTGATGAGCTATGTGATGATTATGGAATCATGCATCAACTTTCGGCCAAGTACACACCACAATCAAATGGCCTAGTTGAGAGAAAGAATAGGACTCTCATTGAGATGGCAAGATCAATGCTTAGTGAATACAATGTGAGTCAATCATTTTGGGCCGAAGCAATCAACACCGCATGCCACTACATCAATAGATTGTATTGCCATCCCATGATGAACAAGACACCTTATGAGCTATTGAATGGAAGAAAGCCAACCATTGCATATTTTAGAGTATTTGGGTGTATTTGGGTGCAAATGCTACATATTGAAGAAGGGTGCAAGACTTGGCAAGTTTGACAAGAGGTGTGATGAGGGGTTCCTACTTGGTGATTCCACCACAAGCAAAGCATATAGAGTGTGGAACAACTCAAGTGGAGTGCTAGAAGAAGTCCATGATGTTGAATTTGATGAAACCAATGGGTCCCAAGATGAAGATGAGAACCTCAATGATGTTAGTGGAACTCAATTGGTAAATGCCATGAGAGGCATGGACATTGGTGATATTAGGCCAACTCAAGTTGATGATGACAAAGATGAAGTGCAAATCACTCAAGCTAGTGGTGCTCAAGTTCAAGATCAACAACAAGCTAGTACATCATCTCAAGCAACAACAAGTGATCAACCAAGCTCAAGCAATCAAGTACCAATACTCCAAAGCTCAAGTGTTGCTAGAGATCACCCAATTGATCAAATTGTTGGTGATATTGCAAGTGGAGTGCAAACAAGAGGACGGCTAGCGGCATTTTATGAACATTTTGCACTTGTGTCACAAGAAGAGCCCGAAAAGGTTGGTGATGCCTTGAAGGATGAAGAATGGGTCATTGCAATGCAAGAGGAGCTCAATAACTTTGATAGAAACAAGGTTTGGGAATTGGTAGAGAGACCAAAGGACTACAATGTCATTGGAACCAAATGGGTTTTCAAGAACAAGCAAGATGAAGATGGCATTGTTGTGAGAAACAAAGCAAGACTAGTTGCACAAGGTTACACTCAAGTTGAGGGTCTTGACTTTTTGTGAAACATATGCTCCGGTTGCAAGATTAGAGGCAATTAGAATTCTATTGGCCTATGCATGTGCACACAACATCAAGCTCTATCAAATGGATGTCAAGAGTGCCTTTCTCAATGGTTTCATCAATGAGCTAGTGTATGTTGAGCAACCGCCCGGTTTTGAAGATTACCATCATCCCAACCATGTGTACAAGTTGAACAAGGCATTGTATGGGTTGAAGCAAGCACCTAGAGCATGGTATAAGAGGTTGAGAGACTTCTTACTCAAGAAAGGCTTCAAGATGGGCAAAGTTGACACTACTCTATTCACCAAGAAGATTGGGAAGGATTTGTTTGTCATGCAAATATATGTTGATGATATCATATTTGGATCAACAAATCAAGAGTATTGTGAAGAGTTTGCCACGATGATGGCAAAAGAGTTTGAAATGTCTATGCTTGGAGAGCTTACATATTTCCTTGGTCTTCAAATCAAGCAAATGAAGAATGGCACCTTCATTAGTCAAGGGAAATACATTAGAGACATGGTCAAGAGGTTTGGATTGCAAGATGCTAAGGGCATCAATACACCAATGGGTACCAATGGATCATTGGACAATGATGAAAGTGGCAATATGGTTGATCAAAGGTACTATAGGTCATTGATTGGAAGCTTACTCTATGTGACCGCTTCTAGGCCCGATGTGATGTTTAGTGTGGGCAAGTGTGCAAGATTTTAATCCTCACCTAGAGAGAGTCATCTCACCGCATCAAAAAGAATATTGAGGTACTTGAAGCACACACAAAATGTTGGGCTATGGTATCCCAAGGGGTCAAACTTTGAGCTTATTGGATATTCGGACTCGACTATGGGGATGCAAGGTTGATAGAAGAAGCACAAGTGGCACTTGTCAATTCCTTGGAAGATCTCTAGTGTCTTGGTCCTCAAAGAAGCAAACCGGTGTGACACTTTCAACCGCCGAGGCCGAATACATTAGTGCCGGTAGTTGTTGTGCACAATTGCTATGGATGAGATCAACATTGAAGGATTATGGATTTGATTTCCATCATGTGCCTTTGTATTGTGACAATGAAAGTGCTTGCAAGATGACTCAAAACCCGGTCCAACATACAAGAACCAAGCACATTGACATAAGGCATCACTTCATTAGAGATCATCAACAAAAGGGTGACATTGCTATTCAACCTATTGGCACCGAAGATCAATTGGCCGACATCTTTACAAAGCCACTAGATGAGAAGAGGTTTTGCAAGCTAAGAAATGAGTTGAATATCCTTGACTTCTCCAACATGAGTTGAATGCACCTCACTATCATGACATGCCACTCCATCAAGCAAGCAAATGTATCATTGTTTGACATGGCATTCATGATAACTAAGGACTTGTTAGAACATATAGACATATAACTTGTGCCTTAGGAAGCATTCATGGAAAATAAAAGGATTTCAATGTATGTATGCCATCACTATAAGCTCTTTATGTTTGATTGACCTAGTGATGACATATGACATGTTTATGGGCTTGAAATCTCAAGTGTTGAATTTGGCTATCTTTTCACACATATGCTTCAACATAGGCAAGATAACCCTTGTCATGAGGTGTGAAGAAGCTTGTCTTTGGTTCAAACCGAAATATATGTTTGACAAGTGATCCAAATTTGACCAATTTTGAGCACTATTCTCTCTTCCATAACACAACATGGTCATACCTTTTGTGGAAATTGTCGACAAAGGGGAGAGATTAGTGCATGAAAGGTTTTGGAAAATTAAAAATTTCACATGTTTTTGAAAACCTCTCATGTGGTTCATGAGTTAACAAGTGGTTCACACAAGTAGGGGGAGCAAGCTCATAAACAATTTGTTGCATTTGATTGTGCACTAACATATGACTTGCTCATTGGACATGTATTTAAATTCTATATACATGCTTGTGTGGTGTATGCTAGTTGAGTAAGATGCTTTACAAGTGGTTGATAACTAGCATGCATAGGAGCTAGCTAGATTTTCTAAATTCCGCTCTTAATTCAAGTACCTTGCTTATAATGTGATCTCACGTGGTACTTTGAGTTTTGATGAAAATCTAGTTACCTTGATGCTTGTATGGTGAAAATGGCGCAACTCCGATTGGTATCACGCTTCAAAGGTCCATTTCTTTCACCCTAAGCATCATTTTGGTAACATAGCTCACCCTCAATTTCAATATTCATACATGTATGCAATGCTTCGTTCCAAACTCGTGGCATACATGTAGGGGGAGCTCTTGCTACCAAAACCGAACTATGATGATTGTCCAATCCTATGATTGTAAGCAAAATGCTTGGACAACCGTTGTATGTTCAAAAACATTAATCATAAAACCTTTATGCGGGTTGTCACCAATTACCAAAAAGGGGGAGATTGAAGATCTCTAGTTTGGTTTCGGCTAATTAGTGACACCTAAGGACTAATCTCTCGATGCTAAGTGTTTGATTAGATTGGAGATTGGTCGTGCCGGAGTTGGTGCATTGTGATCATGGATGAAGGGTCAAGGTGATCCAAAAGTTGATCAAGCATGCAACTCGGTGGAGTTTGGAGATCAAAGGTCCCAAGGCAAAGGTATAACCATAGGGCTTTTTGATTTCACACCCAAGACACCATAGAGGGTGTGGGTGATTATAGGATCGATAAGCCGTACTATAAAGAGGGAAAACTTTCGTACATATCGATCCTCACGTGCCTTTAGGTTCAAGTCTCATATGCATGCATTCTAACCTAAAGTGCTAACTCCGGCCCTTGTTGAAATTGGTTTCAAAAATGCTAACACATGGTGTCGAGGTGTTCTTCGGCGTGTCGGCAACAAGAAACAAGTGACGGAAGTCGGTTTGGAGCAAAGGCGAAGGAACGGCGACGAAACGACGAAGTTTTTCGCAGACGGGGCGTGGCGACGCGCACCGGCCGGAAGCCTGGTCGGAAGCGACCGAACGGTCCGTCGTCGCGTCCCGCGAGAGCTCGCAAACGGCTCGGGCGTCCGACGGGTGACCGGACGCGCCGACCGGATGCGTCCGATCGCGGACCGGAAGCTTGACCGGACTCGCGACCGGAAGCTCTCGGGACAAGGGGGTGGCGGTTTTGGGCTTGTCGGTTGTGACCGGACCCACCGGCCGGACTCACCGGTGAGTCCGGGTCAAGGCCCCGGTCAGGCCGCGAAGAGTGTGTGTTTTCCACCCTTTCCACCACATTTCGTGGTGTGGCCTATATATACCACCTTGGCGCCACTTGCTCTCTCTCTTGGTCATTTTGAATCACTCCTAACACCTTTGAGCAAGCAAGCAAGCCTCCCTCCTCTCTCACTCTTGATTTGAGCCTCATTCTTGAGAGAAGAGTTGATCCTAGTGCATTGCATCGAGTTCTTGCATCTAGAGGCACTTGGGGATCGTTGTGAGGCGGTGGATTTTCCGTTTCTCTTGGAGACACCGCTCCTAGCCGGCTTGGTGAAGTGGTGGAGTCATTGGCAAGAAGAGGTGATTGTTTCTTGGCCACCTCCGGTTGATTTGTGAGAGGATTACGCACTCCTCGTCGGGGAAGACAAAGTGCAAGGAATACATTGCTCGTGCTTCGGGTACCACACTTGTTGAGTGGTGTGTTGAGGCTAGCAAGGGCACCGCCTAGCTCAAACACCATCCTTGTGTTGGTCGGCACAACCGGAGAGTAGTTGTCGGTGTACAAGCGAACTCCGGGTGAACAAATCAACTTGTTCATTGTCTTCGTGTGTGGATCATCACCATCGTGTGATTGATTGTTCATCTTCATCCCGGTGATTGGTTGACATCCTCTACAAGGCGGTATAACGAGCTTCTCACTCTTGCCTTACTTTCCTAGTTTACTTTGTGTAGAGAGCAAGCTTTGCCTTGTGTAGTTGTTCTTGCTAGCATAAGGACCATATTAGGATTGTTTATTAGTTAGAGTAGTGACATAGACCTTGAGTGGACTAGAGATCATAGAATTATTTAGTCTTGTCACTAGAAGGCTTGCTTGACCATTAGAGCTAGTGCAAACCGCTTTAAGCCGTGTTTTATACTAATTGGTTTGTTTAGTTGAGCTTGTAGAAAATTTTTATAGGCTATTCACCCCCCCTCTAGCCATCTAGGACCTTACAATCGACCAATTTGTTTATTAATTTTTCACAAAAGTTTTGGCAAATAGGATTGTCGCAGTTGCTAAAAAGGTTATTAGACCTTTGCACACGTCTTAAATGTCTGTCAGGAATATATATACGGCTAAACCTTGACTTTCTAAAGGCTTGTGATAAGGTGAATTGATCTTTCCTACTACAAACACTAAGATTGAAGGGTTTCTCTTCCATATTTTGTTGATGGATTAAAGATTGTGTTATCAAAGGAAGTGTAAGTGTTAAAGTTAACAACAAAATTGGCCATTATTTTCAAACTAGGAAATGTTAATAGAAAGGGGACCCCCTTCCTTTCTCCATTTCTCTTTAACTTAGTGGTGGACACATGTGATGCTTATGGTGGAGCTAAGGATAGTGGACAATTTTGAGGTGTTATGCCTCATTTGTCAATAGGGTTATTTTGATCTTACAATATGCATATGATACTATTCTTTTTATGGAACATGATTTAGAAGAGGCAAAGAACTTGAAGTCAGTACTATGTGCTTTAGTTATCAGTCCTCATATCAATTTCCATTAGAGTAAACTATTCTTACACGGTGAGGCACAATCTTTTACACGTGAGTATAAAAAGATCTTTGGGTGCAAATAGGGTCATTGCCTTTCATATATTTAGGCATTCCTATGCACCATTTTAAAATATATAATAAGGATTGGTCAGTCGTGGAGGAAACATTTTAGAAAAAACTTTGTAGTTGGAAAGGAAAACTTCTTTTCATTGGGGTAGCTGGTTTTAATTAATTCAATCCTCTCGAAGTCTACCTATGTTTATTTTATCCTTTTTGAGTCTACTAAAGTATTTCTTAAAAGATTAGTCTACTATGTCAAAGGCTTTTTCAGGAAATGTGATAGAACATAAGACAAAATACCAATAAGCCAAGTAGGATATTATTTGTACTCCAAATGATATGGGATGGTGGGTTAGGCATTATGAACTTAAGAGGGAAGAATAGTTTCCTTGTGAGAATGACTTTTTAAGTTGCTAAGGGAAATGGCATATGGCAAGACTTAAAGAGGAAATATCTATCCAACAAGGCCATTACATAGGTTACTAGAAATCTTGGGGACTCACTTTTTTTTTGTCTGGTCTAATGAATGTTAAGGATCATTTCATGTCTTTAGGCAACTTCAAAGTTCAAAATGGGAGACAAGGAGGATTTTTGTTGTGGCGATAACGCCTAATGGTGGCTTACCCAAGGCTATATATATACTGGTTAGGAAAAAGAATGGTATTGTGGCTAATGTGTTGAGTACAGTCCCTCTTCGGTGAGATTTAGTAGGTGATACTCTAGAACATGGTTGAAACTAGTTTTTGAAGGTCACCACTGTTAGTTTGAATGATGATGAAGACTTATTTAAATGGGATTTTGCATATGGATGGCAATTTCATGGTTCACTCAATGTATAATGGTTTGATCTAGGAAAATTCTTTAACAAAGAAATATGATCTCGAAACTAAAGATTCCTCTTCGTAGGTGTAGCGGTTTTGTTGGGCTATTTGGTTTAGTAGAAATGACGTATTTCAATAAAGCTACATTAATTCTTTTCGTTCATTCTTTTCGAGGGGGTTCATTGGATCCCAATTTATTCATTGTTCTTTAGAGAGAGAGAGAGAGAGAGAGAGAGAGAGAGAGAGATTTGGTTACAAAAAATTAGAGACTACCATCACACAACCTTTCAATGGCTTTGGTTGGAGATCTAGGAGTAGGGTTGAAGCTTAGCCTAGCACTATCTTTCTTTCCTTACCATAAGTGAAATTGTGTCTTCTCTTATCGCTTTTAGCCTTTATCCTAAGTGCTAATGTGGTATGTATCTTTTAGTTGTATACATTCATTTGTGGATGTAGAGGTTGGATTCTTATTCCTTTATCCAAATCGACAATATCACTAAAACTATGTAATATTGTTAACACTATCTGAGGTCCCACAGTGACTAGAAGTTTCTTCCGTTATCTAAGAAAAGCAGATCCACTTTATGACTTGTTTATGACTTGTTTGGATGCACTTGTATCTCTACCTAAGTTCATGTGTCGAACTAGATTAGAACAGACCTTAATTTCATTCCACCCTAATCCACTCCAATGACCCATGTGGATTGAGGTGGATACAAGTGTATGTTTGGATGCACGAGTATCTAATTAGTTTTAGTACTTATAATTAGGCCACAGTCAAGTACGTATTGAACAACCTGGGCTTAGCTAGAACAAATCAAACAACAAACACATTTAGAATTATCTAAAAAAAAGCACCGTAAGATTTCAACAAACAACAAGTTATAACACAATTTGTGACTTCCTAGCACGCAGACTCGTAGATTTTACAGATTGAAGAAGCCGGAAGAGGAAAAAAAAAGGAGAATCACCAATAACCGACATACCTAGATGCAATTGGCCCGATATATCCTTGAGAGAGAAACAATGGGGCCGAGGCAAAAAGCAACAGTCGAACAACTAGTCCTTTTGCCCATGTGGAAATATGTGTTAATGGACTGGGCCAAAAACCGATGCAAATCAAGTTGTGGAAGTGAACCCAGCTTAGAGCCGCTAAAAGCAGCCCACGGGCCAAATGGAAAAAGGACGATCATATAAATTCATAACTAATAACTAATTTCTTTTTCTTAAAAAAATCTTGTAAAAATAACCATTCACAGCAATTTAATGATCCAAAAGTCTGCACTTACAAGTAGCTAAGTGCATAATGCACCTTTAGTTTTCTAATGCCTGTTTGCCTAGCTCCTTAATCCGATTGAGTTATATAGCTAAGCGAATAGGTATACTATTGAGTATAATAATGTTTAGTTCTTTTTTTTTCGAGACCACGCCTACCTAAGTTGGCGCGTTTTCATTAGCGTAAGGGCCAAAAGAACGGCTAGTAATCGGATACAAGGGGAGACGCGAGTAACCCTCGGGTTACCCATGAAAACCCCGACACAAACAAACAAAGAAGAAACGAAAGGGGGAGGGGTGGGGCGGACCCTCCAACTAACAACCTCGGCACCTGAACCTAATACAATTAAAACCACACAACACCGGGTAGCTAGCGGCGATCAGAACCAACACGACAATAGCGGCAAAGCATCCGCTAGAAACCGACGGCCAAGCATCCGCCGAAACCAACCTCGGCAGCAAAGCATCGGCCGGAAAGACAAGAGCGGCAAAGCATCCGCTAGAAGAACCTCGACAAAGAAAGCATTCGCCGGAAGACGACCGCGACCTCAGCGCACGCAGCGACACCGAAACGTAGGCTCGAACGCCCGTGACTCGGCAAAGAATACCGGAACGCAGGGCACGTAGCGATCGCGACCTCGGGCACGCCGACGCCGGAAACGCAAGCTCGTGAGAGAGAACACCTCGGCAAAGCATCCGCCCAACAGAATAGACACACGGCGCCAAAGAAGCATCCGCCCAAGCTACAAAGAGCACCTCGGCGGCAAAGCATCCGCCGGAACCGATAAGCACCACTAGCAAGACACACCGAGAAGGTAAACATGAAGCACCAAAGGAACAAGACGACGAGCAAACCGCCACGAAGGGGGGGGGACGACGGCCGTGGAGACGACGACGAGATGCACGAATCCAACTTCCGGTGTCCGCGCCGGTGAGGAGGCCCGACATGCTCGCGGCGCCACCTCGGAGCCGCAGGCGCACGCCAAGACCACCTCGGCCCGCCACCATGGCGGCGCCAACACCAAAGCACGGACGGCGAAAGAAGGTGCGGTCGCCGCCCCCGTGGCGCCGGGGCCGCTGTGGAAGAAACACGACGCCTTCAAGAAGGTGCGTGGCGCACAAGCGTCACCGTCGCCCCGAGCCGCCCCTTCCAACACAACGGCACCACCCCACCCCACCCGAGCCGGCAAGGCCGCGGGCTCCCCGAGGAGCGGCCCGCAGACGGGTGGGGTGGAGCAAGACCACCTAGGGGCGGGGCCCCCGGATTCGGGCGTCGGCGGGCAGCGGGAGCGGGCCCACCACGGAGGGAAGGTCCGCCGGCGGAGGAACCCGGCAGCGGCCAGAGACGGCGGGCGGCGAAGAACGACGCGCCGGGGGGAAGCCGGCGCCGCCATGGCCGTCAACGCGAGCTCGACGCCGCCGACGCGGGGGAGGAGAGACGGCGCCCGCGCGGCAAGATCCCGGCCCATTGGGGGCGGATCCGGCGGGCCGCGCCTCCCGGGGCGTGGAGGTCGCCCGCCATGGCCAGGTCGCCGGTTAGGGTTGAAGTGTGGGGGGAGGGGGAAAGGGGTGGCGACGCCAGCAGCGGCTCCCGGCCTTAGGGCGCCGCCGGTGGCCCCGCCGCCCCGCGGCAAAGCGAGGGCAGCAAACGGCCGGGGCGGGCAGAGCGGGGGTGCTCCGGCGGGAGGTCCCCCTAGTCGCCCCGTGGGAGCGTTCGGGGTCGGGCGGGGGTGGGGTGGGTCGGGTTCTGCAACTGCCTTTCTGACTATAGCTAAATCTTTCATAATGTTTAGTTCTGTTGCATGTATATTGCTTTCATATCCTTCAAAAACATTATTGCTTTCATATCGAAAATGACAGTAACAAATGGAACATTGTCTACTGAATGATGTTACCACAACATTTCTACCCTTGTGTATGTGAACCTTGAACGGTGGTCTCAGTCTCCTATTTTAATTCCTTGCAAAGTATTTTAAAAGTATTAAAGAAATACTATGGTTTTATAAAATATTTTGGTTTTAAAATGTTACTGGGTGTTTGCATACGGCAAATCTTTTAGTCTCTAGAACTATGGTTTTGTCAAAATTGTAGTCTTTTTGAAGTTTTAAAAACTCCACTCACGGCCACTTTTTTTCTAAACCACGGTTTTGTGTCTCTTTGGTTTATAAAACCAGTCTTGTGATGCTACAATTTTAAAAACTGAATCATCCAATCAGGCCCTTAGTAGTGCATTTGAGATAGCTTTCTGTTCTCATGAGCAGTTGAAGGAACCTGCAGCAGGTCCAGCGTCCTATACACGATGTGGGGCAACTGCAGCTGGGTCAGCAGCGACCTGTACACCATGTGGCACTCAATCTCGGATTTGGCAGGCCCAAGGTTTGCAGTTTGGGTGAGGGGTGAAAGCGTCTGCATCAACACCACATGAGATGTCTGGTTAGTACCGCCGGCCGGAAGCTTGTTGTACCACAATGGAGGCATTACCTGTGTACGTTGCCGGCATAGTTATTGTTGATAGGCTCACCATCCACTGTCCCTCGGTTGCACTGAATACGCTGAAGAGCCCCACCCGAGAAGTGGTGCCTCTCCGGGTTCCCCATGGTCTGCTTCGTGCGGTGGTGGTGGTGTTAAGTCTTCTGGGCCAAAGTTCGTGACAGCCTTGAGATGAAAAAGAACATCTTTCCATGACAAGTATGGCGGAAGTGGATGCGCTCGTCGTAACACGCTGATGCACCGGCTACAAGTCTGTTCAGTTGTCTCTATGAAGTTTTAAAGAATTTAAAGGCAACAAATTGCATATGGGTAATGCTAATCTGATCTCTGACCTTGAGTTGTACAATATTAAATGAAGTTAGTTTAATGTGTCATGAGAGATCTGTCTTAATATTGTATTTATTGAATTTGGTATTGTTTACATGTAGTGAACAAGAAAATTCAGCAAGTTTGTTATGTATAAGAAAAAAGAAAGAAATTCAGAGTGTGAGGCATGTCTTTGAATAATAGTACTATTCCTCATCAACTGTAACTCTTTATTCTCTGATTGAAACCTAAGCGTACCAACCTTTTTTAATACTACTTGGATAAATAATCCTCTTCTCCAAAGAAAACCGGTTACAAAACTGACAACTGTACTATAATCAACTTGAAGAGTCCATACACAATAAACTCATGATGAATTGAATGAATCAAATAAAGAGAGGAATCTTCACCTTACAGCCCTCATAACAATCCATCCAACCAAAGAAACACATGAACCCATCCTTTTTGACCAAGAAACGCGATGGCCAACTATTATTTATGTTTATGGTTTTAAAATATTACGATTATCTTATCTTTATCAAATGTTGTAAATAAATCATATTTAGGCTTAGGCTTAGGCTCCGTTTGGCGCGCTTCCGGTGCCCAGCTCTAAATAACACTGTAGCTCACCGTCGCACATGAAAAAAATGGCTCTTTCTCCTTCAATAATGATTTGAGAAGTGGAGGGGCCGGGCAAAAGAAGCTAGAGTTTTGGGCCTCCGCACGGCTGGTCGGATCATCTCAATCAGGACGTTTCACAGGTGAGTTTTACGACATTATTTCCAAGACTTTAATGTTATATGAATAAAATTTGGATAAAACACCTACTCTCACTAGCATAATGATCTGAGAACTGGAGGGGCCGGGCAAAAGAAGCTAGAGTTTTGGGGCTCCGCATGGCTGGTCGGAGCACCTCAATCAGGACGTTTCACAGGTGAGTTTTACGACATTATTTCCAAGACTTTAATGTTATATGAATAAAATTTGGATGAAACACCTACTCTCACTAGCATAATGATCTGAGAACTGGAGGGGCCGGGCAAAAGAAGCTAGAGTTTTGGGGCTCCGCACGGGCTGGTCGAAGCACCTCAATCAGGACGTCTCACGGGTGAGTTTCACGGCATTATTTCCAAGACTTCAATGTCATATGAAATGAAATTAAATTTGGATGAAACACCTACTCTTACTAGCGAGTTTCATTTTGTGGTTTCATGGACATTTAATTTCATAACTCAAAGAGAGTTGGTAATCATGCAAAAAGAGTTTCATCTAAACTCATTTCTTCTCTGTACTTAAATACATTATCATGTCATCAGAGATGCCTACATGACAACCTAATTATATATAGTTTATTATGGCAATTAAATAGATCGATCGATTGTACAAGTTATCTGTTCAATTGTCCCTACTTGAAGGTTTAAATAAACAATCAGATTGCTAATCTAATCTCTGACCTTGAGATCTACAATATTATTAAATGAGGTTAGTAAAATTTACCACGAGAAATCTGTCTTAATAATGTTTATATCTGGCAGTATTGTTTTAGTGGTAGATATAGTGAAAAAAAAAAAAAAATTCAGTGAGTTTGTTGTATAAAAATTGAAAGAAATTCAGGGTGTCATAGATTCGGTTCCCACGTTTGACATTTTGACTGGTGTATGAACGTGCAATTACGAGGCATCTCTGATTGAAACGTAAGCGTACCAACTACTACTTTTCTTATTACTTGGATTCGTAATCCTCTTGTCGAAAAGAAAATCCATGTACTAATCATCTTGAAAAGTCCATAATAAACTCATGAATTCAAACAAACAAAAGAATCTTCACAACCCTTATAACAATCCACCCAAACAACGAAGCACAGAAACCCATCCTTTGACCGCCCAACTGCCCAAGAAACGCGATGGCCGCCGGCGCGTCGGCGAGCATCCCGTGCATGGCGCTCAACACGGGGCACACGATCCCCGTGCTGGGCTTCGGGACCGGCTCCTCCAACACGCCGTCGGACCTGGCGGCCACGATCCTCCACGCCGTCGGCCTCGGCTACCGCCACATCGACACGGCGTCCATGTACGGCACGGAGGGCGCGGTGGGCGCCGCCGTCGCCGACGCCGTCGCCACGGGGGCCGTCTCCTCCCGCGCCGACCTCTTCATCACCTCCAAGCTCGTGATGAAGGACGCGCACCCGGACCGCGTCGTCCCCGCGCTCCGGGAGTCGCTGGCTCGCCTCGGCCTCGACTACCTCGACCTCTTCCTCGTCCACTGGCCAGTCGCCGCCGACGAGAACGGCAAGTTCGTGGATTTCGACATGGAGGGCGTTTGGCGGGGCATGGAGGAGTGCCACCGCCTGGGCCTCGCGAGGTCCGTCGGCGTCAGCAACTTCTCCGCCGCCAAGATGTCCCGGCTGCTTGCCTTCGCTGCCGTGCCGCCGGCGGTGAACCAGGTCGAGTTGAACGTCGGATGGCGGCAGGAGAAGGTCAGGGAGGTGTGCGCCAAGAACGGCGTCGTCGTCACCGCCTTCTCGCCGCTCGGCGCCATCGGCTCCGTGTGGGGATCCAACGCCGTCATGGAGAGCGGCGTGCTGCAGGACGTCGCCGCCACGAGAGGCAAGACGATTGCTCAGGTAAATCAAAATTTGCAAAAGGGGAAAAGATTAGGTTGGTTCGTTTTCATTACTCTAATTTTTTGCTCTGTGAATAATAATCAAGATAAATTCTTTTTTGAATTGAAGACGAAAGGCTGTTTAATTTGGGTAATAAACTGTTCAGGACTTGGTACTTTGTTCGATCTCCTTCCTCCTAGAGTTAGTTTATGACTTCTTTATTCAGGAAAAAAAAATTGCGTCTGAGCTGATTATCTAAGAGTTTATCAATTTAAAACATTGTTTGTAGCAATACGTCTGATCTGATCAACTCATCCATTTACATTTCTAGGTGGCGTTGAGGTGGCTGCACGAGCAAGGGGTGTGCTTCGTGGCCAGGAGCTTTAACAAGGACAGGTTGAAGCAGAACATGGAGCTTTTCGACTGGGAGTTGAGCGACGACGATAAGGAGAAGATCATGGGGATTCCACAGAGGAGAGCATGCCGTGGGGAGCTCTTTTTGTCTCCAGATGGGCCATACAAGACCTTGGAGGAGCTATGGGACGGAGAGATATGACAAAATTTATTATGTTCCCAGCTGATATCTGTATCTTGAACTGTCGAAGTCATCATATCTGCCAACAATACCATGTAACTATATATTGTATCTATTATTTCTCCAGCATCCTTGGGGAAATATCTTCCGGTTTGTTAGTTTCACATACTCCGTCCCTGTCATATATGTTTCGAGCAATGTGTTTGCACTCTGAATGTGAGTGGACTGCAGTGGTGTTGCTGTCTGAATGAGAGGACTACAGTTGGTGCCGCACAATTGCCTTGCATGTTGCATTTTTAAGTTGGGCGTTATGGAGGGGAGTAGGTTCTACAACAGGAGAAGCATGCTTCTCTAGGATGTGATCAAGGATTTTCCTCTATTCCGTTGTAGGTTTGCGTGAAAACGACCCTCCAGCGGTCATGTCAAGGCATAGGGCAGCGTTTATGTCAAGACCCGAACAAAAGATATGCAAAAGCACATTATCGGGTAATGACAAGTCTGGGCTATCATGTATTAACATTGCAAACCTAGCCCAGGCTGCACCTATGGACTCCTTCTCATCCTGCTCGAAATCGAGGAATGTCCTTGGTAGGGTGTTGATGGGGAAAAATGCTAGACAAAAATTGTCTTTGAGTTCTTTCCAATCCCCATTCAAACTTCCTATGACATTAGTGTACCATTGTTCCGCTCTCCCCGTGAGGGAGAACGGAAACAACTTCCACATGAGAGTTACCATTGTTCTCGCTCTCCCCGTGAGGGAGAACGGAAATAACTTCCACATGAGAGTTTCTTGTGTCATGCCGGGAATGCTCGGGCATGCACATATCTCCTCGAAAACTTATAGGCGGCTACATGGTTTTTTTTTGGTGTGGTAGCGAGAGAAGGGTCTGTCCAGAACAATGGATTTTAAATACGGATGGAGTTCATAGCCGGATGAAAGTTTTGGTTTTGAAAAAGATTGCGGCTCTGTGAACTCCTCCGTTGAAGCGGTATGATTTTGAAAAGGATTGGTTGGCTTCATTTTAAAAAAAGAAAACAAATAACTATTTTGATTTTTTTAAATAGATAGATACGAGGACTCACTAGGTTCGAAGATAATAGCAACCGTTCCTCGCAACGGCGCCGAAAAGCTTGTTGACGTTTCTTAACGTCGCAGAAGAATCCGCAAGCCGCATGTAATTGTCGTTGTAGCTTTCACCCGAAAATATTCAGAGGTATCGTATCTTCCACGAGTGGAACGGATGTACTCTCTCCTAACTAGTTCGCCCAAGGACACACACGACCAAAGATGGGGAGGATTATCGAGAAGGATTCCTACACCTTTAGGGTCTATGGTTAGCCGTCTCCAGAGCTACTTGTTCACTTCGGGCACCGCCAACGCCCAACCGGGCAGCTTTAGGCAATTAGCTCTACGTCAGAGCCGAACGTGGGGGGATTTCAAGGGACGGTCAAGGCTTGTCACGACCCAGCCGCCTACCCCCTCAACCGTGGGATGCTTCGCAAAAGATAGAAAACCGCTAGCCCAAACACCACGTCTACGCTAGTGATTATCACTCTAGTGTTTGCAGGTTCCCGGTCAAAGGGTTCCACCACTAGAGTCCGGGACGAAGGTACAGCTACCGATCCCGCAAAACAAGTAGATAAGTCGTGGATAAATAAAAGACAATAAAGATTATCGAACCGTGGAAGCTTACTTAGCCAAGATCCCGTGAAGGAGCCAAGTCTGAATCCACCGAGGTACAAGGTTGGGGAGACACCGACAAGTCCGGCGCTTCCCCGCTCTCAGCCCTTCACATCTCTCCTCCGCCGATCTCTCTACTACTTAGGTAGGGCCTAGACCCATTGGAGTGAGGTAGAAGAGTAGAGGGGAGAGTCCTCTTAGAGGAGAGGGAGAGACTCTTACTTGGAATGGTGTGTGTTGAGAGAAGAAGAGAGAGTGACTACTTATACACTTGGAGGAGGGGCCTAAGTGCTAATTTACACCAAAACCGACCGGTAAACCTTCCTAATCAGACCAAACCGACCATCCCACGTCGGTAACCCCCCATAAGGCAGGTTCATGAACCACCTCCCCGAGGTCGGGCCGAAACCGCCTCTCGGGGAGGGTGCGGCCGCAGGGTGGTGCGCGCAAGCACCCCCCATGGGCTTCGGCCTGGCCCGGGTCTCGTGGGTTGGCTTCCTTCGTCTTGAAAAGTTGTGGGCGGGCTTGGCTCGCCCAATTTTGATGTTTTGGGTCGATTTGCTCATGGGCTTGTGTTTTGCAATAATGCGCTTCCCTGGATGGCGTACTTTGGTCGTATTTCCACCTGTATTTATTATAAATCTGCAAAATAAAATACTAGACACTACAATTAGAATTTTATTAGTGATAAATGTATATGAGTATAAAAAGGTATAGTTTTACTCCCTTTATGGTAGTAAGTTGACGGGAAAAATATGTCGTTGGTTACCGTCAACACCCACTAACAGAGCCGCAGTGGTGCCAAAATTTCCCACATGGTCTCATGTGTCCTAGGAGGCAATTCAAAGTGTGTAGGTTGGTGCAAAATTCATAAGTTTTCAAGCTTTAATTAACCTCCTTCTATCGCGTTTATCACGTAGGAAAATCTAATAATAAAAATATGGATCGAGGAAAGACCTAAGATCTTGTGTGGAGGCATAATTTGGGTGTACAAGGTTGTAAAAAAAATTCAAGACATTTCTACATTGTGGGAGTACACATGGTTCACAAAGGTACATGACCCCTTTCATCGGAAGCATGACCGACAATTACATCCATAAGCTATCTTTGGGTCATCTTCGTTCCGGTGTGGTCTCGGCCTCAAACTTTTTTTCTTAGACGTGCACATGCCACGTGTGAAGGAAGCACGATGTTTTGAGATTTTTTTAGGACAAGGTTTGGTATTTTTTCAATTAAATTGAATTTCTACGCGACGACCGCGAGTAATTACAGGTTGAACTGGGATTATACATACTTCACAAAAGCATTACAATTAATTGATTACAATTGACACGGTACAATAATCAAAGTGTACAAACACATTAAGAAATAACCACCTCAAAAACACCCTTCTAGCACCTATGCCCGAGGTGGTTACAATGCTACATGTTATGCTTACTGATCTAAGTAAGGCGGATGGGACCTCTGTGAAGAACCAATGTCTCTCCGTGCCGGCAAAGGCCTGATAGGAGACGGGGCTCTCATCTCCCGGCGACGAAGCACAAGAATGTACGCTACTTGGCTCCCGCTTTCCGTCTTCCCGGCAGTCCATGCAACAATAGCGTTGCACGAGCATCACACCCAGCTTCTGTAAGCAACGTTGTAGCTTAATCTTCAAAAACACCCTTCTAGTACCTACTGTATACACTATCTACCCATGATAAAATGTTTATGTGGAGGGCTTTCTCCCAAATAGAGGCCATATATGTGGATAGGAGAATTGGCAAATAAGAAAGAGGTCGGCCCGGCGCCACGGTTCGCCATACATGGCTCTCTCTCTTGCGGGGCTGTTTTTATAGGCGGTGGTAGGTGGGAATGAGCGGTGGTAGGTGGCAACAAGTGTGATCTTATCACCGTGAGCGGTGGTAGGTGGCAAATGTGTGATCTTATCACCGTGAGCGGTGGTACCGTGTGGCGGTGGCAACGATTGTACGATCACCGGCCGGGTCAGCCGGCGTTTATACCCGGCGGTGAACCTATAATTTAACACCGCCGGGCCTCTTTGTTAAACCGGCGGTGATTAACTATAGAAATGGGCGCGAGGTGAAAATTTCACGAGTCATTTGAACCCCGCGCCATTCGTTCCAGCCTCGACGATATATAATAGCCGGGCGGGCGAGCTGAAATTTTCCTGTGTCATTTCAACCCCGCGCCCCAATCGTTCCCCACGGCGTCGCCGACGGAGCACCACCACCACACACGCCGATAGCCGTCGTCGCCCCTCTGATTGCCCCCTCCATTCTCTTCTTCTCCGACGTCCCCAACGCCCACGGCCCGGCGCCCGCGCGCTTCCACGGTGAGAACTAATTAGCCATTTAGTTCCTCGAGATTTTGCCTATGAGAATGAGATCTAATTCGCCGTTGTTCTCGCCCGCCTCGCCCGCTTGTTCTTCGCCCACGCCGACGGGGACCGCCGCTACACCGCACCGCCGTCTGCAGCCTCCCGCCCGCCCCCGTCTCACGCCCGACACCGTACTGCCGCGACCTCGAGCTCGATTCCGCCGGAAGAACGCCCGTCTGCGCCCTCGCGCTTTCCTTCTAGGGCGCTGCGTCTCGCACCGCCGAGACAAGACAGAGAGCGCGGACCGCACGGAAGCTTCGGTGAGTGCGTCGGTGGCCACGCTTTGAGTTGTTCGTTGAAATGCCCGTGTTGATAAATCCATCCTCGCTATTTCCTTTTTGTATTTAGATTTTACTTTCAAACAGTTCGGGATCCTAATATAGTCTAAAAGTATTTTAATTGGTCTATGGTGAACAAATTAGATTTAAACATTGTGGTCATTTACAAGCAATGATTGAAGACATTCTAATGCTCGAATTGTGATTGAAATGAGATAGATGTTGAAATTCATGAGTTTTAAGTGGTGTTCAAAATGTTCTTTGTACAACATTTTGAATGACATAACATTAACATCCTATTTTGGCTGCATGTATAGGCAAACCATGGTGTGGTATGTAGTGCATGTTGGTCAAGTGCCGGGGATCTATCGAACACGGGAAGATTGCTCGCTCAAGTCTCCGGCTACCCCGGTAATTGTTACAAAAAATACATGACTGGCTGAAGCTTTCAGGGCCTACTATGGTGAAAACTTTCACTATCAACCAGCCCACGGAGATCGATGAGAAGCCTCTCTCCATAGATATGAAGATTAGAGAATTGCGACTTGGCCTATGAAAGATGTTTTGATTTTCGTCATGACTATTGTCATTGTTTTCCTTATTTGGAAGTTGATGTCCTAGGCTCAATTTCGTAGAACATTAGGTGGAGTTAGTTGTATGTAACCTTTGAACCATGTAATGTATCTATGATGCTTTTATGGGTTTAAAAATAGCTGATTTTCGGGAAAAAATTCATAAATTATAAAAATTTTTAAACAAAAACGCCGGGTGGCATGGGCCCGACAAGTGAATGACATACAAACGGTAGTGTAACTACACCAAACACTATCGGTTTGAATTACAAACCGTCATCGATGCGAAACATCACCGTCGGCTGCATTAACCAACCGATAGTCTTCACTCTAATAACGCCGGGTTGAAATCAGCCGGCGGTGTTCACGTAAAGTTCACCGACGGGTTCAAAGTAAGCCGCCATTGTTAGCTCTTCGATACATCGTCGCTCGGTCTAACCCGATAGTGTTATCCCCACGATTACGTCGGTTCGTTAAAGCCCGACGGTGCTCCCAATATCAACTCCGCGGCTGACTTCGAACCCCGCATTGCTTGGATCAAAAATCTTTGCCGGGTCGTGGAACACCCGGCGGTGTTCGATGACGATCGGCCTTTGCGGTTCGATATCAAACCGCAGTCTCTCCTCGCATCACCGCCGGTGTTTTGACCCGGTAGTGTTTCAAACCCCACATCACTACCTCTATGGTTACGCGGTTCAGTTTTCGGCGGTGAAGGGGTTGGAGCCCGACAGTGATGGACAATTCTGTAGTAGTGAAAGGCATGGCAAACAACTATGCACCAAGACCCGATGGCTTCAATGGATTAATTATTTATCAAAAAGTGTTGGATCATTATTAAGTAGGATTTTATAAGTCTGTTTATCTAGCAGCGGCTTCGGGGGTGGGGGTGTGTGTGGTGTGTGTGTGTGTGTGTGTGGGGGGGCTGGGGGTTGTGAGGAGCCACCTCAATAGTCGCCGCGAGGCTGAGCTGAGGACTCATGTTAATTATTGGCTGATGATTTGGCCCATGGTGGTTGGGATTTGAGGGCTGTGGTTCATGGAAGGTGGCGACGGTGTCTCTGAGAGACTGAGATAATTACCAAGGCCTAACTATCGAAGATCTAACAACACTCATAGAGCAATATCAGAAACATTTATAACTATAAATATGTATACTATGATGAAAATATATTCCACAATTAATCTAATGATATTGATTATGTGTCATAAATAAGAATTTTTTGTATATTTGGTGGATGTTAGAAACGCATGACTTCTCATGAAGTAAGAATGACATTCTTTGTGGGACGAATGGAGCCGAAAGTTGACAGGCTAGTAAAATCAATAATATTGGAAATGGCTATCTTCTTTTTATTGAAATATAATATTGTTTTAAAAAAATCGGTTATAGGGCCTAGCGATGCAGGATCAATTTGAATACGACACCTTCGTCCATGGCCCGTGGGCCGTAGCTAGAAAAATGAACTCTCCGCAATCCCAGCCCATTGCTACGAACATCTTCTGCCTCTCTAGCTATTTCCTTGCGTATGCTGCATTGTACGCTGACATCGGTTTCATGGTAACAGCGTATTGACTTGTACAGGCAATCTTGCTGCATTGCCAACGACGTATTGATTTGTACAGACAGGCCATCTGCGACGAACAATGCAGTGATTGGAGGCGCTATGCAAATAGACGTCACATGGGCTTTGTGCCTTTTAGCCTTTGTCCTCTCTTTTTGGGCTGCCAACAAATTAGTTACATGGTCGAGGACGGTCGAGGCCCACGTTCAGAGGCTAAAACAAGCATTATCATCCTCTTTCAGGTTGGGAGACGACGGTCGAGGGTCACGCGCGTGCCCGCCTTTGCGCGCGAGCTCATTGAACGAAGTCGTGCCTTCTTTTTGTTATGTGTAGGCCCGGGTGTCAAGTGAGATGGAGAGAAATGCTGGAGCTATACCGAACACCTTAATTAATTCTAGATCCACGGTGAAGATGCACCATAATGGATCTAAACTTGAGGGGTGAGTTAGTAACTCCTTGTTTGGTCATAAATTGCTTCAATACCCTTAGGGGGTGTTTCGTTGGCTTCTCAATCTTGCCAGGTCTGTGCCTAGGAGCCAGGCTTGAGGCAGCCAGGTCGAGACCATGCAAGAGATGTTTGTTTGGTTACTAGCACTACTACAGGAATTGCTCATCACCGCGGGCTCAAACCCCCTTCACTGCCGAAAAACCGAACCGGCGGAACCATAGCGGTAGTGATGTAGGGTTCGAAACACTACCGGGTCAAAACACCGGCGGTGATTTGAGACAACACTGCGGGGTGTCAATACGACCCGACGAATTACTTCAAATAACACTACCGGTGTGCAACGGAGCCGGTAGTGTTGAGGAACTAAACACTTTCGGTTGTGTATCGAAAACCGGCGGTACCATAGTAACGAACACCGGCCGGGTCGGGCGTGTCAACCGACGAGATGTTTACGATGACACCGCCGGTTGTACATTTCAATCGAAAGTGTTTGTTATGCCAACACCGCCGGGTTGTTTGAAACCTACGGTGTTGTAGACGGTGGCACTACGTTTTTTTTTTTGGGCGTCCGTGATTGATTGCTATGCCAACAGTGCGGTTTGTAATAGCCGGTAGCGTTACAAAATAAGAATGACCAGTAATTACAGCAGAGTATAATGTCGGGTTTATCAACAAACCATTATCATAATCACATGTCCACATCCGGGGGTCTTGGTCGCCAGCCAAGTAGTGTAACGATTACAATAGCTTACAAGTTTAGAGGGTCTTGGTCGGTGACCAAGACATCGAGTAGCTCACACATGTTCGGATCTCTCACAACATCAACAACAAACTACAGTAGTCTCTTGATAAGTTCTAGTGTATTTTCGTTCTTATAGATCAGCCTACCCTTTGCAATGGAAAATCGTCCCGCTTTTTTGTCAATACCTCATCTATGATGAATTTGGCTAGCTCCTCTTGCGAAGGCCGCAATCTCGCACCGGTAGGATATTGTTGGACTTGATTTTCTTGCTTATTCATCATTCAGAAAAATATATATGAATCAGTAGATCAGTTTATTGAATTATTCAAAAAACCAAATGAATTGGGGAGTTTACACACGGTTTCGTCTTTGTCGTTTCGTTTGCCCGCGGAGGAATTTAAACATCGCCCACATTGCATAGAAACCGCACCGATCCGCCCGATCGATTCGCCCGGTGGCTGCTCTAACCGAGGCACAATATTTTCCCCCATTTTTTCAACCTTGAATGGGACAAATGAAGCCCCGAAGTTTTGCTTGACGCACCGAGCCACATTAAAAAGAGTGAAAAGGGAAAAAATTAGAGCACGGTGATGATATCAAGTTTAGATTAGTGGTCTAAAGACCTAACAAAAGGGGCCTATATGGAGAGAGTGGAGCTTATACTGTGGGTTAGAAAAGTAGTAGTAGTAAAATCTAGTTAGAATTCAAGTGCACAGTCTCACAAGCATCAAATGTATATCTTTGTGGGTTAGAAAAGTAGTAGTAGTAGAATCTAGTTACAATACAATTGTACCGGTCTCACAAGCATCAAATATATACTTGTGGGTTAGAAAATAGTGAGCAACTAACTTGCATCACACACGTGATGTCAAAATTAATAGGTTATTAGGGTCACTTACCTGCTCAAGAACTTTACTAATGGATCGAGAAGAGAAAGTGGTTTATCCTTCGAGTCCCACATCAAGATTTCATTGCATCTAAGATTGACAACAACAAAGACAAAATGCTTGCTGCAATCACAAATTCCTAATTATCGAATCATCTTAATGAGAAAGATGCGTACATATGAATTAAAAGCGGTGAACACATACTCGATGTTGTGGGCTAGTAAGATTTCGTTTTCTCGAGGAACACAAATTCATCAATAACATCCATCAAAGTTTGCTTCGGTGTTAGCGGGTCTTCTCCGTGTAGTCCACCGACACGACTTCAGAGAATTTGGTGGGTTCGAGGAAGCCATACCTTTTGAATAAGTTGATGGCTTCACAATATTGTGAGATATACCCGCATAAAACCATGAGGAATGCTTTCGAACTTAACAATTTGTGATTTGGATAGTAGTTAATTGCATTGCCGTGCGGCGAAGTCGTACTTACATCGTCCACGGCGTCAAGATTTGTGTATCGAGGGCGTTGTTGTTGGTATAGCTGGAACAAGACCTCCCATCCAACAAATAGCTTACGTTTCTTCTTCATAATGAAAAACGGACTTTGCGGGGATGATAACCTGAATTCCATCCAAAATTGGAGCCCTTGTTTCAGCTAGGTAATAGTCATGCAATTTACCCATGGTGGGGGTTAAGTTCATCACCACTCATCCTCAACCAAATTATGTCCCTTCACATACTTTGCATTGCCATTGGAGTAGGTTCATCTTGGGCAAAATACATGTCTGCGGAAATTTGCAATACTAATGTGTTTCTTAGCGGCAAGCTTCTCTATCTTCTCTTGGGTTTCTTTCATTTTATCTTACGGTGTCGAACTTGGCGCTAATCCATTTGGTTGCCGTATTTTTCACAAATGAGACCATGAAGCCCACGAATGTATTGTATGCTGCCTACGGGGTCGGAAATTTTTACATTTTTTTTGCACTTGGGAGCAGAATCCATCGGGCCTTGTTGGTATGACAGGGTTGGTTCCACAGAGGTATCCTTTTCCTTTGCCTTTGATCTTGTCATTGGCGCTACTTGAGGAGGAGGATCCTGCTTTGGCGGGGCTGATGAAGAGTGAGGAGGGTTATGATGTTAGAGGGGGATAATGAAGAGGAAGGATGAATCTGTCTTCTTTGGGGATCTTTGGCACATGTCCGACAGGGGGAACTAGGAGTTCTATCGGGATTAGTATCATGGGAGGGATTAGACTCACGAGTCCTCCTCATCATCCGATGACAACTCATTTGTCCGGCTTAATGTAGCGCTTTGCGCCAAAAAACTTGCTAGTGGATGTTCGACCAAGTTTGGGCCTGTCTTCCACTGCGCAGGTGCTCAATGACTATCTTGTTATACTTCTTATCAAGTATGGCATCAATGCCGACGCAAGCATACCCCCGTGGAATTGGTTGGCCATTGATGACCCCATCTTCGATGGTCGGCCAGGCCCGGCCAATCGCCACCTTGTCTTTCGATCCATTGTCGACGGACGTACAACTTGACATTGGCGAGGTTCTTTGATGTTGTCCACCGCATGAGGCGCATTCACATCTTTCTCAAACGGGGTCGATCCGCAGCCGCCGCTGGCCCTTGTGATGAAGGCTCAAGGCATCATTAGGGTCCGGTAGTCTTTGCTTGTCTTTGAGACAAAAAGTTGCTCGACTCGACATCCACCATCCTTTCCGGGCGTCTATCAAACTCTTCGTCGGTCCTCTCGTACACTCTCGCGGCGCCGATACTCTCGAGAGTAGTCCGACAATGCTAGTTTCAAGGAACAACACCAGCTCCTCTAGTGCGACGGGGTGCTCCTTGTTTCCGAGTGCTTGGGTGAGCACGTCATTCTCCCCTCCCGAAAACGCGAGTCCCTTTCTTAACCTCCTCGTTACTTCAGCGATCTTGTTGACGAGGTTGCGCATGGTTGATTTTCGGTGCTAAAGCTCCCGTCTTCTTTAGAGTGGTGTACGTTCCTCGCCATACGAAGATAATAACGATCTTGTCTCCCATTCTTCGTCTCAACGGGGTAAACCTTGTGCGCGGCGTCTCTCCATCTCATCCGGTTCGCTTGAAAATCCACCATCTTTTGGGCATAGCCACGAGAGCCGAGACGATGAGGATTTACGTTTTCCAGCCGAAGTTACGCTTGTTCTTTGTGCTCACTTCTATGAACTCCAGAGCTTAGCCTGTGTTCCTTGAATTCCTCCCAAAGATCCTCACGTTTCATTTGTACTCTCCTCCATCCCAATTTGGCTCTTTAACTTGGAGCACAAACTTTTTATACAGCTCCCCTTGAAAGTCGCAAAGCATCTACACATGGTTTCATAAGTTTTTTTCTCGTACCAAGTCCGTGTCACAACCCTCTTGGAAGGAGAAATAATCTTTTAAGAAGAGCCATACAAGCTTCTTCGTAGCCTCGGGAACCCTCCATGGATCTGATTCCTTCTCAGTCCTCCTCTGTACTTAATTGGGATTTTGTCCCTTACAAGTACCCCCAAGACACTAGAGTATTTGGACACAGCTGTTGGGGGTGCGGCCGGTTCCCCGTATTCATCCACCTCAGTGATATGGTAGGTTGTATTCGGCGGGAGGAAGCCTTGTTTTGCCTCGCTTGGTTCTCGGCTTCTTGCTTACCGAACCTTCCGGCTACTAGGGCACAACCCGCCTCCCGCACGCCAAACAAAGTACCAAGCAACATAAGACACTCTCAATTAACTTGCATGTGTACGTCAACCTAGCTAGTCACATGAATCCGGGCACATTACACTCCGGTCACCTTGTTCACCTTGGTCACCTTGATCCGCTTTAAAAGACGTCGCTAGGGCTCCAATCCGGTGCCTCATTCGCAGCGACTTCCGCGGATTTGTCGACGATCGCGGCTCTTCCGTCCTAGGGTTAGCATCCGGTTCTATTCCAACTTGACGACGGAGTAACTTGCGAGGACGAACCATGGCTGTGACACAACCGTGTTCACAGTTGGTACAAATGTTGTAGAAAAACAAAATAACAATTTGCTGCCCAATCTAACACACATTTGAGCAAACAAAGGTGGGGGAAATGGCGTCGCACTCACCTTGGACGAGATGGGCCGGAGATGCAGGCGTGGAGGTGGAGGGACACGCTGCTCGGGCCGGGCGTCGTGGACGAGGATGGCGCGAGGGCAGCCGGCAGGAGATGGAATATGACAAAAATGGAGGCGAAGCTACACGAAGAGGGAGGGTGCGTTATCATCGCCGCATTCTATCGAACACGAAGGGGTTGTGAGAGAGAGCACCTAGGGAGGGTGGGAGAAAGCCGCTCTCCTTGCACTCCTCCAAGTCCCGGACGGGCATCGCGGGACGAAAAAGTATGATGGGGGCAGAACGAGACGTTGACGGACGGCCGAGGTTGGCTAAGGCCGACGCCGAAGAAGGCGAAGGAGGGCGCGAGGTGGGAGGCGTCGATGGAGGCGGTAAGGAGGGCGCCGAGGTGGGCGGCGCCGCGGAGGCGGCGCCGATGGAGGCGGTGTCGATGGAGGCGCGGGGCGGTGTCAGGTGGGCGGCGGTTTCTGGCCGGGCGTCGTGTGGTGGCTCGAGGTTTCGCTGGGAAAGGGGGTGGCGGTGTTCAAAAGAATTGGGGAAAATTTCAAGGCCGCGCCGATTCGCATATATATATATAAGCATAACACATCACTGTAGGGTCGGTTACACCCGGTGATATATATGTTCACACCGGTTTAATTAACCCGGCGGTGATGTACATATAGCTGTCAGTTCATGAATTTTAAGCTTTTGTAAAGAGTCAAAGGGATCATGCATGTGCCTTTGTGAAGCAAGTGTCATCCACCAACGTGTAAATGGCTTGAATTTTTTTTGCAGTCATTTAGACCCAAAATATGCCCCCACACAAGATCTTAGGTTTTTAGGTGAATATTTTCATTTTTAGGTTTTTAGATTCTTTGCTAAGCGGGCGGAAAATGGCAAATTACATCATGGAAACACAAGAACTTAGCATGTATATGTGCATAAATTTGACTCCTAGGCCAAATGAGACCATGTGGAAAAGTTTGGCATGGTGCCTATTCTTTTGGGGGTAGCCTCGGTTAAACCTAGAATTTCTCGGCCTCGTCGCATGAGAAAATCAATAAAAACCTGCAGAAAGTACCAAACCAACTCCTAAAAAACTCCAAATTTTTGGATGACTCACCCACTGATTGTCAAAGACTTGGAAAAAGTTTGAGACCCACGGGACACCTGAGTGCATATGAACCACGGGTAACATAAACCTAAGTGCATAGTTATGGTGACAAGGGATCATGCATGTGCATTTGTGAAGCAAGTGTTATCCACCAACGTGTAAATGGCTTGAATTTTTTTTTTTGGCAGTCATTTAGACCCAAAATATGCCCCCCACACAAGATCTTAGGTTTTTCGGTGAATATTTTCATTTTTAGGTTTTTCGATTTATCGCTAAAGCGGGCGGAAAATGGCAAATTACATCATGGAAACACAAGAACTTAGCATGTATATGTGCATAAATTTGACTCCTAGGCCAAATGAGACCATGTGGAAAAGTTTGGCATGGTGCCTATTCTTTTTGGGGTAGCCTCGGTTAAACCTAGAATTTCGGCCACGCCGTCAGCTATGAAAAATCAATAAAAACTGCAGAAAGTACCAAACCAACTCCTAAAAATCTCCAAATTTTTGGATGACTCACCCACTTGATTGTCAAAGACTTGGAAAAGTTTGAGACCCACGGGAGTTTTGAGTGCATATGAACCACGGGTAACATAAACCTAAGTGTATAGTTATGGTGACAAGGGATCATGCATGTGCCTTTGTGAAGCAAGTGTTATCCACCAACGTGTAAATGGCTTAAATTTTTTTGCAGTCATTTAGACCCAAAATATGCCCCCACACAAGATCTTAGGTTTTTCCGGTGAATATTTTCATTTTTAGGTTTTTCGATTCTATCGCTAAGCGGGTGAAAATGGCAAATTACATCATGGAAACATAAGAACTTAGCATGTATATGTGCATAAATTTGACTCCTAGGCCAAATAAGACCATGTGGAAAAGTTTGGCATGGTGCCTATTCTTTTGGGGGGTAGCCTCAGTTAAACCTAGAATTTTCTACCACGCCGCGTAAAAAATCAATAAAACTGCTGAGAAAGTACCAAACCAACTCCTAAAAATCTCAAAATTTTTGGATGACTCACCCACCGATTGTCAAAGACTTGGAAAAAGTTTGAGACCCATAGGACACACGAGAGCATATGAACCACGGGTAACATAGGAAACATACAAATCTTAGGCTTTTTCCGATCACTACCGGTTTATTTGTTTAAAATACGGTGAAATAACCGACGCTGAAACCTCCCGGTAGTGATAACGGCTATCACTCTCGGTTACGAACGGCAAATGAACCTAAATTCCTCGATTCACGGCATCGATCGGTTCACCGAAAAGCACGCTTGCAAATCGAGGCACATAGTATAAATAGACTAACTCCATAGATTACATAGTTGGTCTTCATGCTCACTTCTCTAAACTCATTGCTTAGCATGTGTTCCTTGAATTCCTCCCAGTAGATCCCTCGTAAGTTGTACTCTCCTCGCATCCCAATCTGGCTCTTTATCTTGGAGCACAAACTTTTTATACAGATCCCCCTTGAAAGTCGCGAAGCATCTACACATGGTTTCATAAGTTTTTTTTCTGTACCAAACCCATGTCACAACCCTCTTGGAAGGAGAAATAACCCTTTAATCTGATATGGTAGGTTGGTTCCCCGTATTCATCCACCTCACCGATATGGTAGGTTGTATTCGTCTCGGGAAGCTTTGTTTTGCCTCGCTTGGTTGCGGGCTTCTTGCGTGCAGAACCTTTCGCCGCTTTCGGGCACTACACTTAGCCTCGCTACGCAAAAAGTACCAAACAAGATAAGACACTCTCAATTAACTTGCGTGTGTATGGCAACCTAGCTAGTCACATGAAACCAGGCACATTACCTGGTCATCTTGGTCACATTGACCCAGTTCCAGAAGGGCGCTCGAGCTCCAATTCTCTTCCTCATTCGCGGCGGACCGGTTGCCCGACCGATGCGGCTCTCCGTCTCGGGATTATCGGCCGGTTCTATTTGAACTTGACGACCGACTAACTTGCGAGGATCTAACCATGGGCTGTGACACAACCGTGTTTCACGGTTTGGTACAAATGTTGTAGAAAAACAAATTAACAAGTTGCTGCCCAATCTAACACACATTTGAGCAAACAGGTTGGGGGAAATGGCGCCGTGACATGTTCCTTTTTGTACTCGTCCCAAACATCCTTCACACCCGTACTGAACATCTCTACCAATTCATCGATCACTGGTTCTAGAAACGTGTCTATGTCATTCCCTGGCTGTCTTGGCCCTTGGATCAGTAGTGGCATTTGGATGAACCAACGCTTCATACAGAGGTGTGGCGGAAGATTGTATATACATAGTGTCACTGGCCATGTTCTATGGTTGGTCCTAACCTGGTCGAAAGGATTCATCCCATCTGTGCTCAAACCAAACCAAAGGTGCCTTACCTCTCCACCGAGCTCCTTGTAGAACATAGTATTGACAGTCCTCCAGTCACGCCCGTCGGCTGGGTGCCTCATCTTGGTGTCTTTCAGACGCTCTTCGCCATGCCAGTGCAACAGCTTGGCTGACTTTACACATGCAAATAACCTATGCACCCGGGGAGCTATTGGGAAATAGCAAACGACTTTAACAGGACCTCCTCTGCTCTTGCTACCTTCATTTGATGGCCCATGCTTGTAGCGTGGTTGTTTACACTTGGGGCATACATCCAACTTTTCGTATTTTGTTTCACGGTACAATATACAATCATTGACACATGCGTGGATTTTTTCGACCTCGAGGCCGAGGGGGCAGATCATCTGCTTGGCCTGGTATGTCTTCTCTGCCAACTCATTGTGTTTTGGGAGCAATTTCCTGATTACACTTAACAAGAAATCGAAGCCTTTGTCGCTCACCCCTTCTACGGATTTGTAGTCTAACAGCAATATGTTGGCCTCCAGTTTGCTCACTTCACAATCCTTGTACAATGGTATTTTTCCATCTTGCCTCATTTTCTCTAGCTTTTTTAGCTGTTTGGGAGTAAGAAATGCGGTCTCTGCATTACGTAGCAACAAAGAAGGGCCATCCTCTTCGTCGTTGTCATCAGCAAGAGTATCACTAAGCAAGCCGATGTAGTGCCCTCATGCTTTTGCTTTCGTGCGGCTACGTCGTTGTTTTCCTGATCATCATTGTTTTCCTCGTGCATGGTAGGAATGGCCTGATCATCATTGTTTTCCCGCGGAACATTCAAACCAATCTCACCATGCTCTGTCCATATGCTATACCACGGCATGAACCCCCCGTGTATTCAAGTGGTTCCGGATACACTCTGTGTTAGCATATTTCCGTTGATTCTTGCAATCCAAGCATGGGCAAAAACATACTTCTCAACCCCAAAGATGAGCTGCGGAAACACACGGCGGGAGACTCCATGAATGAACCCTCGGTTTGCACGGGACCCATACATCCACTCTCGATCCATCTCTACAAAAAAAATGAAATTGAAGACTTGATCAATTCAGCTCGAAAAAATGTGGCTGGTAGGTGACACATGGACTATTTTGGTCGGCAAAATTGTAAAATCTCGACTCACATACTGACAAGAAATAATTATAGCACCACAGGAAAAGGGAGTAATTAATTTGGCGACCAACCTTATAGATGATGGATTCTCCACAAATTGCTTGGAAGCCTAGCAGAAATTAAGTTCAATTGGAGCTCGCGGCTCTAGAATGTAGAAAGAACAAGAACAAGAATCAAGGGATGTACCCATCAAAACAAAGGTAATTAGGGAATAAAATCAAAGGAGCAGATGATTGTTACTAACCTTAAACCAAAAACCGTCAAGCCATTCTTGAATACAAGCGATTCCTTCATGGATTAGAGCGGTCGCAAAGACCTTTGGAGGGGAGGGTCTAAACGAGCGCCCTCGTTCTTGGGAGGGTACAGAGTAGGAAGGAGAGAGCACTCCTGTCACCTTTTTGAGTTGGCAGCTTATCACTACCGGCAATTTTTTAAAACCGAGAGTGAACCGGCACAGCACTACCGGATCGGTCACACCATAGTTTTCAGTGACAACAACCGGCGGTGCATGCGAGAGAGATCATTTGTCGGTTCTTATTTGCACCGGCAGTGATATGAGTCCATCAGATCCTTGCCGGGGCATAATAAGCACCGGTAGAGATATAAATCTTCACTGCCGGTATTGGTCGAGTCCGTGGGGTTTCTGGTTTGTCCCGCGCCTGGATGGTTCATCACTGCCGGGCGCGGTTCATCGCTGCCGGTGGACTAAATTTCGACAGTAATACCGATGGTAGTGATGACCGATTCTGTAGTACTGTCAGCCCGTCATATTTTTTTTCTAGCTTCGTCGCTGGACCCAACTCTGCACCTAACCGAGGAGAGAGACAGGTGCTTAATGATTTGTTATAGCATCAAGTAGAGTATTTTTCTGTATATATATACAACATGATCAAGAAGCATCACGCTGATATCCACCTTTTCTTTTTAATAGACCAAAAAGTTGGTCCAGCTTTACTCAAAGCTAGCTCCGGTTTCCGCCGATCAGTCCACTTAGTCTCGGTCATTGTCCTCTCTGGTTAGAATATAGATATGCAGATGTCCACTTGTAAACTTTACATCTTTCTCAACCAAATAAAAGCAACTTTTATCGAAAAAGATCCTTTTCTATAAATTTAAAAATACGTGTGCTATTTCCTCCTCGATGCTGATCGGCGCGTAATGCTCTCCACCTAACCCAAGGGCCTAAATGATATGTTTAAAAATGATACATAGTTGCCAGTTGGCTTCAAAAAAAAAAAAAAAAATACAAAGTTGATTCTGGTGACTCATATATTTCCTCCAAATCTTATCTATGATCTGTGACAAAAAACACACTGGTAGGTGGGGCACCACACCCCATTTTCTCTTTACACTGGATGCTTACACCTTTGTATGAGGTGGTTTCGTTTGGCATAGCTCAGCTTTGATAGTGAAGCTGATCTTTTTCGTCTTTAGTTTAGTGAGCAGCTTTATTGGTTAAGCTGAGTTTTTTTTTTTTTTACTCTGTTGGGTATAGCATCTTCACACGGGGCACCAAATGAATAAAATGACTACAATCCTCTTTGCCTTTTCTCTTTTCTATTTTTTTACTTATCCTGCTTTCATAGAGAGAAAATTTCCTCCGCTTCTTGGGCGGGGACTTCCTGGAGGTGCTGGCGTCACTCACGTTAGAATTTATATATGAACTAGTTAAACGCCCGTGCGTTGCTACGGGATAACTAAATTTTATATAAAAACACATGAATCGCATGATAAGATAACAACTATGAAATTAAACAATGATATTAAAGTGACATTTAATCTAAATAAGTTTTTGTGAAAGTAACACAATCAATCGTGGATATCGTGGGTTTTAAACTCTATTTTATGGGTTTGTAATTCGTCTAAGATAATATTATCAAGGACCTGTGTATGTATACTTGACCATTGGTGCGGGGTGAGGAGGCGGAGAGACCGCACCTTTCAAATTTGCGCACGGGGTGGGGAGGGCGTGATTGATCACACCTTCCAAATTTGCATGGGGCGCGGGGGGGGGCGTGATTGATCGCACCTTCCAAGTTCACATGGCGGAGAGGATCGCACCTTCCAAATTTGAGTGCGGGGTGGGGAGGGTGTGATTGATCGCACCTTCCAAATTTGCACGGGCGGGGGAGGGCGTGATTTATCGCACCTTCCAAATTCGCATGGGTGGAGAGGATCGCCTTTGTCCAAAGTTGCGTGCGGGTGTGGAGGGCGTGATTGATCGCACCTTCTAAACTCACTTGGGCATGGGGAGGGGTGCATGCAGATCTTTTTATTTTTAGTTTCCTAATTTTCTCTCACGGAAGTTCAAAAAGAAAAAAAAAAAGCCCCTTCGATCGAGAGTAGAATGGGCGTTGTGGGATTTTTTTTCTTTTCCTCCTAGATTTTCTCCTATTTACGGACGGGTGGAAGAGTAGGAGTCACGGTTTCCTTTCTATTTTTTATCGCAACAAGCAATGTGCATGGTTAATTCCTTCCTTTATTGTGTGGTTAATTATTTCCTTTACTGCGTGGTTAATTCATTCCTTTATGAGGTAGCATAGACGATTCGTTTCCTTTTCCTTTCTTTATTACATGGTTAATTCTTTCCTTTATTACGTGGTTAATTCTTTCCTTTATTAGGTCGCATGGACGATTCGTTTCCTTTTCTCCCCAGGTTCGCATGGGGTGGCGGTTGGGCAGACTCAAAGCGAATGTCGCACCAAAAAATGCCTCCTCTTTGTTCTTTTTATGTTGTAGAGATAAGTTTCCCTAAAATTCATATGAAGAAATTCTGATAAATCTCAAAGGCCCAATATTTGTGTTCCCTAATGGGCTTTATTGTTTTAGCCCATGAGTAAAGGTGGGAGGTGCAATATCAATTAGTACCATATTGCTAATTGATGTGGAGATAGGGAGTTTTCCTCCCTATATATTTATACCAAACCTCCTGGGAATAGACACAACATAACAACTACAATTGGGAGTTTCAATTAGAAAATCCTAAAGTAGTAAAATAGTATTTTCCTCTTTCTCCTTTCTGCCGCCGCCGTTGCCAAGTCTCCAGCCCGATCGTTTGCGTGCACTAGCGACCGGGTGAGCAGGTCTCCGGAACCGTCGTCTTTGCGATCCTGCACCGGGAGAAGGCAAATAAGGTTTTTGGGAAGCGCTCTTCGCGCGACTGCTCCCAAATCTCAGCACGTCGTCTTGTCATCGTAAGGCTCGCGTATGGGATCATCAACAAGGACGTGCGATCATCGACTGCTTCTTCACCACCAAGTACTTCTACATCGGCAGGTATACATCTGTGATCTAATTCATTGTTTTATCATGCTCAGTCTATCCAATCTCTATGGTGTGCTAGTTGTGCTTACACCTATTACTATGATCATGCTATGCTTGCTATGCTATATGATGTTGAATCATGCTATGATCTGTGATATGAGTGTCTATCATGCTAGTTTGTTAAACATGCTTAATCTAGTCTTTCAATTTATCATGATTTATATTATGGAATGTTGAGCTTGGGGTCTCAACACGGGGCGGGAACCTCCGCCCAGGCGGTGCCCTGGGGGAGGTCGTTCAAAATCAGAGAGTTAATTGTAGATGCTAAAATAATAATGGTCATGAATGGAATTCACCAACCTCCTCTTTCTGGGAGGACTCCTCCCTATTTATAGTTCTACAAGTGCCTGAGAATTAAAGATTACAAGTTTGCCCTCCAATATTCCAGGCATATTCCCCCGAATGCACCCAGCACGCGGGCTGGTCTCGTACTCTCACAAAGACAATCGCCTCTCGGCCCTCCGGCGTCCGATTCGCCCGGCTGTTGGGGGTCCCCACCGTGAGACCTCCGCCGAACCATCGCCACGGCTTTGCGAGGTCCCCCGAGCTTCGGTCATCGCCCCAGCCCGTCCTGGCCCCGTCGGAGGTGGTGACCTCCGCCGCCGGGTACCCGGCACGCGGAACTGCCGAAGATGAAAGATTCCGCCAAGCCGTGAAGGGGTGTCTTCGTCCTTCTAGCGAGCGGAGGTCCGGCGGTCGTCGTCTTCGGCTGCGATACAAGCGGAGGTCCGAGGGTCAACACCTTCGCCTGCAAGAGAAAACAGCATAGGGGTTCGCGTTAGTACTGGTCTCCGTTCGCCCTCTGCTGAGATTACCACCTCCGCCATGGTCGCCGGGATCCGTGTCCCAACAGTTCCCCCCCCCCCTTGAGGGCGGAGAGTCACACGCGGGAGCCGTGCCTTCGCTCTCTCCTCTGCTGCACCTTTGGCGGAGGTGTTGAGGGTTCCCTCCCCCCCCTTGGGATGGTTACGCGAGGGACCTCCGCGTTGGAGAACACGAGGCGTCAGGGTCGCAACGGACAGAAAGGCGCCCCTCCCGAGGTTGAGGTGACCGTTTTCTGCCCGTTGGTCTCGACGCGATTTTTTGGGACGCGAAGGGTCGCACGGGCGGCTATAAAAGGCGCTCCCCCCCCCTGACGGAGGGCTACCCCTGCCGTCGCTTTCATTGCTCTTCGCTTTTGCACGCCTGCGCTTGCTTGCATCGCTGTCTGCTCTCGTGCTCACCCGCCTTCGCTAGCTTTTGCACTTGGCTTGGTTGCATGTGCGCTTGCCCTAGTTCGCATAGCGTAAGGGGCCGCTACCCCCGTCGGGAATTGTTTGGTCCATACGCGGAGCTTCTCCCGTATCGCTCCGGCCAGTTCCTCCGGCTCTACGAGGACTGCATGCTAGACGCTGCTCGCGCTCAAGACCTAGAGGAGACCCTTTCCGACGTCGAAGCTTCCGTGGGACACCTCATGGCGCGCGAAGACATTGATGTCACCTACGAGCTTGGTCCGTCGAAGATGACCCAGGCCATGCTCGACGACCTCGTACAGAAGGGTTTCATTGGAGCCAACCAAGAGGTGAAGCTCCCCCAAGGCGAAGCCGTTCCTGAGCTTCCGGAGCCACAGAAGGCGTGGGGCATCGTTTTCAAAGACTTCTTCAAGTGTGGTCTCCGCCTTCCTTACAGCTCCTTCCTGTGGTCAGTGGTGGAATCGTATGAAGTCCAGATCCACCAACTTACTCCCCATGCGTTCCTCACTTTGGCGAAGTTCGTGTGGGCCTGTGAGTCCTACGGTGGGGAGGAGGACACCAACACCTTCGCCGATTTGTACGAGCTCCATAAGCAGCCGAAGTCCCGGAAGATGGCCGATGGGAGCGAGAAGAGGCTGCAGTTTGGATGCTGCAGTTTTAGCCCGCGCCGCCACCAGGGAGGAGAGAAGACGGAGATCTCCTATGCCCAGAAGAACAAGTGGGAACCGGGCTGGATGGATTATTGGTTTTATGCTAAGTCTTCGCGGATTGAGAGGACTGTTGACGACGAGATAATTTGCCGCTATCCCTTCGCGTCGAAGCTTGTCCCTGTGGACATTGTCCCTCGACCGGATCCAAACGAGTTTCTGCCGGAGAAGAGGGCTAAGAGTCGCGAAGCTTTTCTTCTTGCGTGCAAGTACTCAGGTGGCCGAGATCTTGTGGAGGAGATCTGCGCGGCGAAGATCTCGCCGCTGCAGCGGCATAAGGTGGCCATCCTTTGTTGAAAGGGTGAACTCGCCGGTTTTGGGGACGCGGAGATGGTTCCCTTCCAGCGTCTTGGTGCTCATTTGCCTGAAGGTGTCGGTGCGATGCTTTTGTCATGAGGGTTGAGATGGAAGCCCGGGAAATATTGGGCCCTATCTCGACAAAGGAATTTCTCGCGCGGAGGTCACAAGCGGGGAACATGCCCCGATTGAACCGCGTCTTCGAGGAGATGGGGATCGTGTACGGGTACCACAAGGTTCCCTGTAAAGTTCTCGCGGAGATCGGCGTCGGAGAGGCCGAGGAGGCTGCTAGGTTGAAGAAGGCGACGAACGAGGAGGTCTCTCGGAGCGCCCGCCAAGACCGACAAGAGGAGGGCCCCTCCGCGACGCGGGGAGGACGAAGAAAACCAAGACGGAGGATGGGACCTCCGCTGCCCTCTCCGCCGCCATTCGGCCGGCCGCTACGGCTAAGGAGGAGGCCAAAAGAAAAAAAACAGTGGTTAGCCGGGCCCGGCCGAAGGCGATTGGCGCGGGGGAAAGGCTCCGAAGCCGCGCCGGTGATGAGCTTTGTGGGGCCGAGGATTCTGGCGCCGACTCTTCCGCCGGTGCGGAGGCTCTTGTTGGGGGCGGGGGCGGCTCAGTGCCGAGGCGGATCCGGCCTCCCCGACCCTGATGAGCGCCGGCAGCTCTTGTTGGTCGAACCTCGCCGAGGTCACGAGGGCCATGGGCGATCCCCCGCCGGCCTGCCCGTTTCCAGTGAAGCTCGCCGCCTCGCGGAGTCGGGAGCAATCGGGCCACGTGCCCTCAATCAAGTCGCTGCGAAGGCCATGGACCAGGAGGTTGTCGTTTCCTCCGCTTCCGAGGACTCCTTCATGCCTCCGACCGACGCGAACCTCACCTTCGTCCAAATGCAGGGGCTTCGCGCTGCCTATGATGCGTCTAAGGGTGGGGGAGTTGAGGCAGAGAGCTCAGGCGCTAAGGTTCTCAAAGCCGCGCAAATCTTTGGAGGTTCTGCTTGCGCCCGGTGTTCTTTGTTGGTGTTGGCGCCCGATGGAGCAGGTTCGTATCTCTGAATTTTTTTATTATTATTATTATTTTTTTGAATTGTTTTCTCTTCACGACGGATATTGGCGGAGGTGTGGGCGACCTAGGGGTGAGTTCCCCTAGGATTGTCGCTGAGGGCGATTTGAGTGAGTGTTTTAACTTATTGGCTCCGCTATTTTTGGTTTGTGTTTTAATAGAGTCTAGCTTATTTTCCTGATTAGACACTATTTGTAAATATTTTTCAGAAGGGGATGTTTACGATGTCTTCAACAAGGCCATCGACGAGTCTTTTCGGTCTTGGGAATGCTTTGATCCTTTTCTTCATTTTCTCTCTCTCTTTTTTTTTTTTTTTTTTTTTTGTGGCGAGAGGTCTTACTTTGTTTTTGCGGATGACAACCAGGCCTCGAGTGTGTCCGTGCCAAGGTTCACCAGGAGCTTGTGGCACGTGACAAAATTTTGCTGGGTCTAAAGGCTAAAGCCTCCGCCTGGTCCGAAGAGAAAGTTTCTTTGGAGGGCCAAGTGTTGCGGGAGCGAGAGCTTCGCCAAAAAGAGGCTTTGGCTGCTAAGGAGGTGCAGGATGGATTTGCTTCGACCTAGAGAGCGAGCTGGAGAAGGCCCTTCGTGACGTCGAGGCAAAGCTCGAGGATGCCACTGCCAGCCTTACCTCTTCGCGCGCCTTGGCGAACGAGCGTCAACGGCAGCTGGACGTCGCGTACGCAAGTAGCACCTCCGTTGCCCAAATGTACGCGGAGGCCATTACCTCTGTCGGCGGTGATTACCCCATTTCCTACTGCTGGTGGGGGCGCGGGGGGTGATGTCGTGGATGGCGAAGAACGTTGCCAAGCTTCTGGCGTGCTTCAAGGGGCTTCGGATTTTGGAGCTCGGTCTGCGGCGGCGAGTGTCGTTTGTATCCTCTCTAACGAGGGGTGCGAAGATGTTGCCCGGGTCCGAGTGAAGGAGACCCATCAGCCATCTCGCCTTGCGGAGCTTGGTGACGGGGCCCTGAAGTTTGTCGGGTCCTTTATGAAGAAGTTTACAGGCGATCCATGGGCGCGCGGAGGCTGCGTCTCTGGCCCGTTCCCTTTATCAGGTTATTGTTTGGTTTGATCCGTTTTTGCTATAGTTTTCGTTGTCCTTTTTTTTCTAATTGTTTTATTGTTTCCTTGCACAGGGTGGTGCTCCTGCGGGAACTCCGGTAAAGCGGGCGTGGTTTTGGAGTATGCGCGAAGGGAGGCTTCTCCCGCCACCTTTCTGAGAGCGCGAGGAGTTGCCCTCCGCTGACATGGAGGACGAAGAGGTGTAGAAGGATAGGGGTTTTATTTTCCAGTTGTGTGGCTATTGGGCCTTTTGTGCGGATGTCTGTCTCCGCTTGTAAAAATTAACTTAGTAATAATGAATACAATCCTAATATTTTATTTGAACTTATGCTTCCCTGCGCGAGGTTCCGAAGAGGTGCCTCTGCGCGAGGGGAAGTTGATCCTTTGTGTTTTTATTTCGATGGTGTCTACGTTGACGGGGGTCTCTGGCGGTTTTGGAAGGGGACCTACGAAGTGCCTAGTGTTGGTGAAATGTACGAAGACGTTTTATTTGACCTAGGGGATGAGCGTATGGCCTTTACAAACGATGTAGCTTGGGAAGGACCTCCGCCAGGCTTTTTGTAGTTTTTACTCGATGTAATGATAACTCTTGCAATGTTACATGTTTTATGAATAAAGCGGAGATTGTTAAATTGCGCTCGGATTGTTGCACTTATTAGATCTTTGGTTTTCCCTTTCGAGTTTTACTTGCGACCTCCGCTTGTGTATTTGACAGCGGATGGTAGTCACTTGTTTGCAGCGCCAATCCGGTCCCTTTTGCCGCGGTAAAGTCGTGTGCTGGTCCATCCTCTTTTTCGGTGGACCTCTGCTACACGTGTGGAAAGTACTGCTTATTGCTCCCCTCCGCGGGTCTTCGCCGATGATCTTTCACTTGGGTCTTGGATAGGGTTTTAAGGCTCCGGGGGGATGTTACGAATTCTTACGCGGTCTCCCCCCTTGACCTGCCCAAGTGCTTGGCTTCTTACGACTTCTTACACGGTCTCATTTTGCTCGAGGATGTGGTGGTGGAGGTCGACATCTTCACCCATCTGTTGGTTTCGAGGTCGTACGTTTTATAATTTTCCTGGTGAGTGGTTAAGTGGTGGGGGGTTTGGGCTTGTTTTATAGTGCCCAAGTCATTAAGTCGACTTATTGAGGTTGTCCTTTGATAGGTGTGTTAGGTGAGTTGGGTTAGTATATAACCCAATTGTTTTCCTCCCTCCCCTTACTGTGTTTGGGACCATGAGTCCGTTTAGCAGCGGGCGTGTGGGTTTGGCTGTGAAACCGTGTGAGGGTTCGTAAACAGTGGTCTAGGTCGCCAATGTAGTTGTCCTCTTATTCGTTGGCTGGAAGCTCAGACTAAGACAGGCACAGAACTATTAATTCTTGCCGATGAGCTTTGGTGGTTTGTGCAGCTTTCCCTATGGGTTAGGCCTCTGCTAGAGCATCTTTAGGTCTATCTTGGTTCCTGCTGACGGAGGTCTACTAAGATGAAGGTCTCCTATGGCGGTTCGCAGTTTGTACGAGAGGACGCGTCTACGCTGGCGGAGACTTCTTTTTGCGCGTGGTGCGAAGCGGATGTCCTACACGGTGGTGTTGATCTCATCCTCTGTCTTGCTGTGTCTGCGCTACCACAGTTCCATCTTCTACGCGATGGTGTGATGCTTGCGCGAAACAGGGCGTGTACGCGAACGAAGCTTCTTGCCTGCTCGCGGCATGTGTTTGTTGCCTAGCATGCTTGTATGGAGTATCTTGTTTTTCTTCTTGTTCCTCCGCAACCACTGTACCATCTTCTTTCTGGATGTTTGTAACTTTGACAGCACAATGTCGAACACTTGTGTAATTTTCGTATGTAATAATATAGCGAGAATTTTTCTAGATGCAAAGGAAGCTTTGTAAGTGACCTCCCCCTTTTTTTTTTTTACTCTGCTGGCGGAGGTAACGCTGATGCCTGAAGTGGACAGGTCTTTTTTCAGCTTTTTGGTTTTGACACAATGCCGTTGTGCCACCTCGATGCCTACGCTTCGGGTAGGACTTTTTTCGAGGATCTTATGGACCATCTCATTGGTCCTTTAGAGGTCATTTTTAATATAGAGCCTCCGCGTTCTGTCCTTAAAGATGTCCTCTCAGGCATTTTTGTTACTTTCGTCGAATTACGTGACTGCGTTGCTAGTCACTTTCGACATAATCTTGTTTGTACGTTGGGGGAATTTCCTCTTTATATTTCAGAGGATTTTACATTAGTCTTGCCTCATTAAAGACCTCACCTCCGCTAGGAGTTCCCCTGTGAGGAAAAGAGTGCGAGACTTTTGAACTGGTGAAATAAACCTAATGCTACTTGCATGAAAGTAAAGTACTGGCAGACCTCCGCTTATATTTTGCGGGGTATGTCCTTACATGTAGTACTTGCGTAGATTGTCCACATTCCAAGTGTGGTCGGAGGTGTTGCCTTCGCCATCCAAGAGACGGAAGGCCCCTTGTCTTGTTGTTGCTTTTGCGATGAATGGACCGTCCCACTTTGCTTGCATCTTCCCTACTGTTGAAGCGTTTGGTTTTCTTTTGAGTACGAGATCTCCATCTTGGATGTGCTTTTTACGGACTTTGCTGTCTCTCCATTTTTTGGTCTCCGCCTGGTACTTTTGGATATTTTCCACGGCTTCTAGCCTTGTTTGTTCAAGCGTTTCTTTTGCATAGTCCTCGTCTTCTGCTATCTTGTGCTTCATGACACGGAGGCTTTCGTGTTTCAGCTCTTCTGGGAGCATTGCTTCTTCTCCATACATAAGCTTGAACGGGGTGTACCCGGTGGCCCGCGAAGATGTTGTGTTGTGGGACCAAATAACCCTAGGTAGTTCGTCTGCCCACTTCCCCTTCCGGAGGTTGAAGAGGGTTTTTGCAATCGCGGAGAATACTATTCCGTTTGCTCGTTCCACTGCTCCATTTGATTGTGGGTGATAAACCGACGCGAAAGCTATCTTTGTGCCCATCTGAGAGCAGAAGTCTCTGAACTTGTCTGAGTCGAATTGCTTGCCATTGTCCACCGTTACCATTCTTGGTACTCTGAATCTGCATATAATGTTCTGCCAGTAGAACTTGATTATGGAATCGGAGGTGATTTTCGCCAACGGTTTTGCCTCTATCCATCTGGTAAAGTACTCGACTGCCACAACTGCGAACTTGTTTCCTCCTTGTGCTGTCGGTAGGGGGCCGACGATGTCGATTCCCCACCTCTGTAATGGCCAGGTCGGAGGTATCAGCTGTGTTTCTGCTGAGGGGTTTTTCTGGTGTGGCGCGAAGTTTTGGGATGCTTCGCACGACTTAACGATTTGCTGTGCATCTTTTATGTGTGTGGGCCAGTAAAATCCTTGGCGAATGGCCTTCGCAGATAGTGCCCTTGGTCCAATGTGTGATCCGCAGATGCCTGCGTGTATCTCCTTGAGTAGTTCTATACCTTCGCTTTGCGGGATGCACTTGAGCATTGGCTGGACCAACCCTTTCTTGAAGAGTTGGCCGTCAATGAGCGCGTAGCTTCTTGCTCTGGCTTCTGTTCTAATGGCCTCCACTTCGTTTTCTGGGTAACTCATATTGTTGAGGTTGTCGAGTATCACTTGTCTCCAGTCTTCGCCTTCTACCAACATGACAGTCCTGAATGCTGTTTTCATCGTTTCTGTCGCTGGTTTGTTCACCACGTTGTAGATTGTGTTGTCTGGCATGCGGAGGTTGTTTGCTGCTGCCTTTGCTAGGGCGTCTACCTCGTTGTTTTGCTCTCGTGGTATGAATTTTACTGTGAATCCTTGGAATCTTCGTTCCATTGCCCTGACTACTGCTAGGTAGTTTACGAGCTCTGGCTCTCTTGCCATGCATTCTTTTTCCACTTGGCCTGCTACTAGCATTGAGTCTGTTCTGACTTCTACTAATTTTGCACCGTAGGCCTTCGCTTTTGTGAGCCCTAATATGAGCCCTTCGTATTCTGCTGTATTGTTTGTTTGAGCGCACTCCAACCAGATAGCGAAGTACGATATGTTTCCTTGTGGCGACATTATCACGGCGGAGGCCCCTGCGCCGTTTCGCCCCCATGCTCCATCAGTGTGAACTGTCCACAGCTCCGACTGATCGTTGTGCTTTTGTTGACTGTGAGGTGTCCATTCTGCTACAAAATCTGCCAACACCTGTGATTTTATGGCCGTCCTGTGGACAAATGTTAGTTCGAACTGAGATAACTCAGCTGCCCATTTACTGATTCTTGCTGAGGTTTCTTTGTTTCTTAGGACCTCCGCCAACGGTTGAGAGGTGGGCACTATCACTTTGTATGAGTGGAAATAGTGCGTGAGCTTCCTTGATGCTATCACGAGAGCGTATGCTATTTTTTCTATTTCTGTGTAGTTGATCTTCGCTCCCGTGAGTGCCTCTGATACATAATATATTGGTAGTTGTATGATGTGACCGTCTTCACTTTTCTCTTGGACTGCCACAGCGCTGACTGCGTGGTTTGATGCTGCGATGTACAGTAGTATGGGTTTGTCCTCGTCGGGCACGGTCACTATTAGCTGGTCTTGCAGGTATTCTTTGAGTTTTTTGAAGGCCTCCGCCTGCTCTTCTCCCCATTTGATGTTTCCTGCTCCCTTCAAGGCTTGGAAGAATGGGAGGCTTTTTTCTGCTGATTTGGAAATGAATCTGTTGAGGGCTGCTATCCTCCCTGTTAACTTTTGAACTTCTTTCTTCGTTTTGGGCTCCGCCATGTCCCTGATTGCCTTGGTTTTTTCTGGGTTTGCTTGGACTCCTTCAGGACTGACTATGTACCCGAGGACCTTCGCCTTGGTCACTCCGAACACACACTTTTCGGGGTTTAACCTGAGACCTGACTTCTTCAGGTTTGTGAAGGTTTCCTGTAAGTCGGAGATATGGTCTTGCTCTCTTTTGCTCATTACTATGAGATCATCGACATATGCAATCATGTTTTTGCGTAGTTGCCCAGTTAAGACTTTGCTTGTCATTCTAGCGAAGGTCGCACCTGCGTTTTTCAGGCCCTCTGGCATTCTGACAAAGCAATATGTTCCGAATGGTGTTGTGAAACTGGTTTTTTCTTCATCTTCTTTTTTCAACCATATTTGATGATACCCTGAATAACAATCCAACAATGAAAACCTTCGACACCATGCTGCTTTGTCGACGGAGGTGTCTATTCTTGGCAATGGATAGTTATCTTTCTTGGTTGCTTTGTTGAGATCTGTGAAATCTATGCACATTCTAATTTTGCCGGAGGTCTTTTTTGGTACCAAGACAACGTTTGCTAACCAGTCGGTGTATTTGACTTCTCTGATTACTCTGGCATCAAGTAGTCTTTGAACCTCCGCTTGGGCTGCGAGTATCCTGTCTTCTGACATTTTTCTCTGACGCTGCTTCTTTGGTTTGATTTTCGGATTGATATCTAAGACATGTTCGATTGTATCTCTGTGTACTCCGCGAAGGTCTGCTGCTGACCAGGCGAAGATTTCTTTGTTTTTGCTGAGGAGTTCCACTAACTCTTTCTCTTCTTCTGGGCTTAGATCTGCGCTGATTGTTATAAAATGGTCCGGGTCGTCATCTATTCTTATCTTCTTAATTTTTTCCTGGCCCTTGGCGCTTGTTTGTTTTTTTTTTTTCATGTCCGGTGGCTCTGGACCTTCGCCTTTTGCTTCCACAGAGTTAACATTTCTGTGGGCGCGGTATATGGCCTTTTCTATGTTTCTAGCTTCTTTCTGGCTTCCATACACTGTTATGATCCCATGAAGTGCTGGGATCTTCATACACAAGTAGCCCATGTGAATTGCAGCATTGAACTTGTTGGTGAACCCTCTGCCGAAGATTGCATTGTACGGGGAGTAAACATCGACGATGTCAAAGGTTATGTATTCCGTTCTTGCACTTTTTTCGTCCGCGAAGGACACTGGTAAGACTATCTTCCCCAATGCCTGCACTTGTCTTCCTCTGAATCCTATGAGTGGTGAGTCTGATGGTTGTAGCTGGTTTCTATTGAAATTCATCCTATCGAATGCGTTGGCGAAGATTATGTCTGCGGAGCTTCCCGTGTCTACCAGAACTCTCTTCATTTCCCATGTTGCTATGTTGGTTTCTATTACCATTGCATCAACGTGAGGGTAGCTTTCCAACTTGAGGTCTTCTTCTAAGAATGTTATGGGGGTTTTCGACCATTCCCCGAATTTGACTGAGGGTTGAACTGCCACGTTGTTCACTAGGCGGAGGTGATCTCTCTTCTGTTTCTTGGTCTCATACTCTATTGATGAGCCCCCCGCAATCGGCATTATGGTTCCTATGGATGGGAGAGGAGCGTGGGGGTTATATTGGTTTTCTGAGTTTGGCTCATTTTTCATGGGAGCGCTGGGTGGGGGTCCTTGCGGAGGTGGTGGCAAGCTTTGATTTGATATCTGAGTAACTGGTTGTCTCATGGTGTGTTGAGGTTGCCCTGCCTCGACATAAGTCAAATGTTGTTGCCTCGGAGTGGAGTACGATATGCTCGACTCTGAGGAATAGTTCTGGTGCAGAGGTGGCGGTGGCGAAGGCCTCCAAGCTGGCAGAAAGCTTGGATAGTAGGCGTTTGCCAGGGTAGATGGGTGCACTTGGTTTGATGTTAGGGAGGGATAAATTGGGCAATATTGCTGGTGTTGATTCTGAGCCGGCGGAGGCTCAATTCGTGTATAGGTGTAGGCATTGTTGATTTCTCTCGCTGGCTGCGGAGGTCGACTCGCGGGGGTTGAGTCTGCTTGGTTCTTGAGTGCCTTATCTCTTTCTTGTTGGATGATTGGGCAATCTTTTGTATAATGGCCTTTCTCTTCGCCGTGTATCGCGCAAAACTGTTTCCTTGGTCCCCTGTTCCAATTTTTCTGGGGTCCTTTTCCTTGATATGGTTTTTGGTTATCTGGCGGCCTGGCTCCCCCGATTGTTTATTTCTTTGGGTGGGCTCCGATGTCGACTCATTGTCGAACTTGCTGACCCTGGACTTGTTTTTGTTCTTCTTTGCGGCTCCGCTTGCTGGTTCTTTTTGTTACCTTTTGTCGGTTTGCCTTTCGGTGTTTTGTTCTTGAGTCTTTTCCGATAGTCTTCGTCGACCGGATCGGATCTCGAATTGCTCCGCGAGCTCTGGATTGTTTTTGGCTTCTTCGCTAACTCTCCGGTGAATGGTCCGGGGCGGAGCCCCCTCGATAGCCGTGTCTATTGGCACTTGATCAGGGACGTCTGGGGCCTTCGCCTTTAATTGCAAGAACCTTTGCCAGTAGTCCTTTAGTGGTTCGTTGTAACCTTGCTTGCATTGGAACAGATCCATGGAGGTGAGTGATTGCACGACCAGTCCTTTGAAGTTCTCTAGTATTTTGTCACGGAGGTTTTCCCATGAGTATATCGTGCTGGGCTTAAGCATTGAGTACCATGCCAGGGCGTCTCCCTCCGCTGCGATTATGAAGGCCTTCGCCAACACTGCATCGTTGCCTCCGGCTGAAGCTACCGCTGCCTCGTAGCTCATTATGAATTGTTGCGGATCTGTTTTTCCATTAAATTTTGGGAGCTGGGTGGGCTTATATCTGATTGGCCATGGCATCCGCTGTATTCCCTCCGACAACGGGACTTTGGATCGAAGGCTCTTCGGTCCTGTGGGGGGTCTTGGACAATCAGTGGGTTGGGTGAAGCTTCCTGGTCAATGCCTGTGGGGATGTAGCTTGGTATGGGGATGTGGGGGATAATTATTGGCGACTGAGTTGGCGGAGGCTGAGTAGCGAACTGCATGCTTTGAATTTCTGCCTGTAAGAGCGCCATCTGCTGCCTTATCTCGGCTGCTTGTGCAGAGGCCTGCTGCATCTTGAGGACCTCCGCATAGGCTGCGGCCGCTTTGTCTCTTTCCTGTTGGAGCCTGCGCAAAGATGTTTGCAACCGACGCAGCTCCTGAGTCTGTGCGGGCGTTTCGCCCCCCCGAGGCTCATTTGTTTCTTCACCTTCGCCCGTTGTCTCCTCTGCAGTGCGCTCATTCTCCGTGGGCAGTCCTCCTCCGCAGCGTATGCGCTCCTCGTGCCCGCCTGGGTCGGGCTACTTTCGGTGGTGCCTTGGCACCCGTGGTGGTTCTCTTTCTTTTTTGTGGTGCCATGGTTTCTCTGCCCGGCCCCACGGTGGGCGCTAATGTTGAGCTTGGGGTCTCAACACGGGGCGGGAACCTCCACCCAGGCGGTGCCCTGGGGGAGGTCGTTCAAAATCAGAGAGTTAATTGTAGATGCTAAAATAATAATGGTCATGAATGGAATTCACCAACCTCCTCTTTCTGGGAGGACTCCTCCCTATTTATAGTTCTACAAGTGCCTGAGAATTAAAGATTACAAGTTTGCCCTCCAATATTCCAGGCATATTCCCCCGAATGCACCCAGCACGCGGGCTGGTCTCGTACTCTCACAGCACAATACCGCCTCTGGCCCTCCAGCGTCCTGATTCGCCAGCTGTTGGGGGTCCCCACCGTGATACCTCCGCCGAACCATCGTCACGGCTTTGCGAGGTCCCCGAGCTTCGGCCATCGCCCCAGGCCCGTCCTGGCCCCGTCGGAGGTGGTGACCTCCGCCGCCGGGTACCCCGGCACGCGGAACTGCCGAAGATGAAAGATTCCGCCAAGCCGCGAAGGGGTGTCTTCGTCCTTCTAGCGAGCGGAGGTCCGGCGGTCGTCGTCTTCGGCTGCGATACAAGCGGAGGTCCGAGGGTCAACACCTTCGCCTGCAAGAGAAAACAGCATAGGGGTTCGCGTTAGTACTGGTCTCCGTTCGCCCTCTGCTGAGAGTACCACCTCCGCCATGGTCGCCGGGATCCGTGTCCCAACATGGAATTAATCTGGAAATTGCCTATTATTCCAACAACTCACACAAGAGGTGCGGGAGTACACGGACCTGGTGCTGTCGAAGGACGTGCGGGCGGGGCGCGGGTGTCATGGATGCTGTTGCATAGCAGATCAGTGACCGCGACTAGTCCAGCGGAGATAGAGGACTCACCATCGCACTCACGGGATACCCAGCTGGCAACCGGGCGAGAAGTGCCCCGATGCATGCGCCAGCAGGTTCGCGCGGCAGCCATGTCGTCAGCTTTCGCGACGGCCACGCCCACATCACCGCCCGGCGGCAGGGCGACAAATGTGTCTCGGCGGCCGTGCAAGCTTCTTACTCCCCTGTCTCTAATTGATTTGTCATTTGTTGGTTTTCGTGCCACAAGTTTGACTCGATTTGTATAAAATTTATTAAAAAACTAGAAGAAAAGATCTTTCCGATAATACTAATTACTCGGGATAAATATTTATATATTTTAATACTTTATAATTTCCGGTAGTAGTTTCTCGGAGAGCGTGAACGACAAACAATTAGGGACGGAGGGAGTAGCTGATAGCGGCGCCTCATGGCCTCGGGCACCCCATGACGGCCCTAGCGCCCCCACCCCAAAGCCACATCTTTTGCACCTTGTGGGCCCCCACCCCAAAGCCACATCTATTGCCTTTGTGAGAGGAGAAAAAATTAGTTTCACCCAAGCCCTTTTAAAAATGGTGTTTGACAAAAATAAAAAAAAAAGGCTTACAATAGCTCTTGAAGCTATTTGTGAAGCTCTACAAAACATGGCCTAATTCAAGTTTAAGCATGTGTTGTATCACTATCAAAATATGATATTTGAGCATAATGGTTAAAATATTATATCTAGTTTTTTACCATAAAACATTAGAGTAAATTGCACTCACAACATAACAACTATCTATAACAAACACCAATGTGGTACTGCTACCATAGTATGAATGATAACTTAGAACTGGGTAATTGTAGTTACAAACTCCGGCGATCAAGGTTGCCGTCGGCCAAATGTCAAGCCGCAGCTCGCCGCCAATGTTCTCCGCCGACAACCAAGACGAAGACTCCCTTAGATTTCATCTCTCCTATATATTCATTATAGTTGTTTCATAGCATTACACTAGATGCAACTAGGCTTGGGTTTCTCTTGTGCTATTATGGCCTGTCGTAATAATCACTACAAGAAGTCAGTCTTTTAAGACAAAATTCCTCGTGACGAGACCAAATTTTGTCATATAATGTACCATAATATGACGAAAAAATTGGTGTCGTCATAAAATTACAAACGCCATAACTATTTATGACGCTATAGTTTTCTGTGTCACAGAAAAGTACCCAATTTCGTCACAAAATGTAGTTCACACGGTAGCCAGGTGAAGGAGGTGATTTATGACGACATATGCAGTTTTTTGTGATGTTATAGACCGTCACTGATAATAAATGGCAAAAAATGCCCGTTGGGGGCTCGAATGCTGGACTAGCGATATGCCAATGTTGCGTCTCAACCGGTGCGCCGGTGTAGTGAGTTCCTATGAATGCTAGTATGCACAATACAAATCTATAATCTATCTATAACACCTATATGAGAGACCCCCACTAGGGGATTTCTCTTGACATGCAGTCATGACACGTCATTTGAAAACTGATGTGCTGCCTTATGAATTGATTATGCCTCTTTATTTCCATGTCTTCTATGCAATATGAAGGAAACCGAAGAGCAACGTACTCCGCTTAATTAACTATCGCTGTTCTTCTTCCTCATAGATAGCCGGTCCTATTCATTCGTAGTACCCACTGAACGTCGTCATTTGTGCCTCATCTCTTCGTTTCCTATTGATCCGTAGTGCCCACTGAACGTCGTCATTTGTGCCTCATCTCTTCGTTTATCCATGCCACCATCAATTCCTCTGGCGTTTCAACTAGGTAGTCAAGACACACAAGACTATTTAATTCCACATCCATCGATGATCGATCAGATGGCTCCTGTCACCTGCTCACAACCCTCCGCAAACTTTCGATCTTCGCGGCGTCTGGCCGGCGTCGGCGGCTGCTCAGCCGAAGGATGGGGACGTCTGAGGTGTCGTCCGAATGGAGCGGGAAGGAGCTGCTTGGAGGAAGGACTCCCTGCCGTCGCCTGTGAAGGAGCTTCCGGGGAGCGGGCGAGCAACGCCGCCGCCGGGCGCCATCCGAGCAGGGGCGGGCCGCGCCGCCGCCGGGTGCGCGCGCGGCGGCGGCGGCCACTAAGATGACAATCGACTTCTCCGACGAGGTGAGGGCCTCAAGCAGATCCCGTCGACTGCAACGGTGGCTCGGCAAGGGTGGCGTTGGTGGGAGAGGGACGTTCCTCTCCGTCGGCATGATACCCCAATGGATTTCCCCAGCGGCTGTGGCATCGGCGGCGTCAGCACCATTGACGGCCGCAGCTTCTCCTTCCCCACCGGCATTGCATCCTCTCCCAGCGGCAGATCCAGGCCTTTCAAGGCTGCGGCGGCGACAAACGGCAGTAGCCTCCCCTGGGGCGCCTGAGGTACGGCAAAAGGGGTCGCAGCCTCGCCTCGCCGGTCACTAACTATTCCTATTTCATGGTGAAAATCGATCGCAAGAAATGCGTCGGTGCTCATGGCTGGCATAGATGTGGATTTGTGCGTACAAATCCCAGGAGCGGCGGCCGCAAGATTTTTGTTTTAATCAATTTTGTTTGTACTTAGTATATAGATGAGTTGCGTTGAATTCTGTTAAAAAATTCACGTGTAACTGAGTACTTTGGTTATAAAAATTAATACCACTCACTACCGCACAGTCAGCCTCCACCGAGCGCCAGAGCGTGTACCGAGAGCCCCAAAACAAGCGCTCGGTACATATACGATGTACCGAGAGCTTCGCTCGGTGGAATAAAACCCTCGGTGCTGACCCCTCCACCGAGAGACCCTCGCTCGGTGACCACAGGCTCTCGGTAGAGCGCAACGTCACCGAGAGCCGTCCCTCCGCAAACATACGCCCTCGGTGTTGTTAACGCCCCAGCGTCCGGCAGCATCACACACAGCCCCTGCTGTCAAATCTACCGAGCGGGGCTGCTGGTGCTCGGTAGAATATGGTCACTCTACCGAGGGCCGGTTCCTTGGCGCTCAGTACAATGACCTTATTTTTTATTTTATTTTTTGCTTATTTTCAATCGACCTAGACAAACACAATCTAAAAAGTGCATAATTTAAAACAAGTCACTGATACAAGTTCACTACAAGTTCATAATTTAAAACAAGTCACTTACATAATTTAAAGTGCATAATTTAAAGTACTACAACTTCACTACAAGTTCACTGCTGCCGGTCTTCTAGCCAAAATTGAGTGAAGTGTAGGTCACCGATTCTTAATGCACAGATCTCCCAAATGTAGACCAACGCTCTCACTAATACATCCTCCTTTGCTTCACAACTACGACGACATGGTGTACTGAGGACGGTTAACCGCGCTGGGCGTGTCGCTGGATCTCTAATCTTACGGGCAACCACCTTTGCCTGATATCCATCTGTAGTGCGTGTTGGTATTGGATTAGCCCATGTCCAAACATAACCCAATCGAGACATTGTTTGGGTAAGAATGGATGCATAACTACAACCAGCGTAGGTTAAGTCATACAGTTGTACCTGTAATTATTGGGGAAAAAATGTGAGAACATCTCTATAGTACCACATCAATTCTAGGTATAAGCGTGACAAATTAACATATCGAGATTACCACATCATTTTGGTTCCTCCGAGCCTGGTTTGCAGCAAATCCCGCAACATCATCAAGCATGTTCCTACTTTTAGCTGTCATCAACAAAAAAGAGAATGTAGGCAAAGTGTACCCATGTTCTTGAAGCTTCGTTACACATCCCATGACAGCATATTTTTGTGTAACCGCCGGCTGGCTCACATGCGACTTTGCTCCAACCGCTGAGATGTTTATTGGATTTCCACCTCTCCTTCTAGAGGCGATGGAAAAGCTAATTTGACATTCAATTTGTTGTCCCAATTCACTATGAAGATGATGTGAGTGTTGGACGACCACTTCATGAACACCAAAGTACGAGAGAGAGTGTGTTTAAGCCAAGTGATTTGGTCAATTGGCTGCAATAGTTTTAAAATTCATATAAATGGTAAATATTCATGTACAAAAATATTTGACAAATTAATTATACAAATACTTACTATTATTCGAACATTTTCCGATATGGTGGGCAGAGATCTCCAATCATAGTCAAATCCCCCCGGTCGTTAGATGGCCACAAAACCCTCGACTTACGGAGGTGGAAGATTACGTCCGGCCATCTAGAAATACATAGAAATTAGTTTTAATTTTTTGGAGACTTAATAAAAATATATAGTATAAACCAAACATTTTCACCTATGTTTCTTAGGGGTAAATATGAAAATCAAACATATAAATAAAATACTACCATCATCATGAGGAACCCTCCAAAATATATAACAACTACAACAACATGCTACAAACCATGACACTAATAAAAATAACCTTATCTAATTATTGAGAAACCATAACAATTTACTTAAAAAAATTATAGCAATGTATACCTTAATGCAAATCGGCGGAGGTGGCCGGCGTTGGCGGGGTGGCGGGGCGTCGGCGGAGGTGGCCGGCGTTGGTGAGGGCGGTGGTGGCGGGTGGCGGGCTGCGGGCTACTAGCGGGTGGCGGCGGCGTGGCCGGGCGGGTGGCGGAGGGCGGTGGTGGCGGTGGTTGGTGGGAGTGGCGGTGGTTGGGGAGTGGCGGCCGGCGTGGGTGAGTGCAGCCGCCCGGGGTGAGTGTGGCCGCGGTGGGGGCGGTGGGTGGTGAGCGTTGGTGGCGGCGGGCGGAAGAAGTGTCGAGAGAGACGGAGGGGATTGGGGGAAGAAGGCCGAGAGTCGCGAGATAGGGGCCTACCGAGGGTTCAAATCCGCCCTCGGTAAACCCTTTTTTTAATTTTATCACCAAGTTTGAAATGAATGCTAAAATTCAAACTTTTACAAAGATTCTACCGAGGGCTTGACCGAGTGACCCTAGGTAGAGTTTTTTTTTCCCGAGGGCTCAACTTATGCTCTCGGTAAAAAAAAAAACATTTTTTTCGAATTTGGAGTCCAATTTTTTTGTGTGTCTTTCATACATTGCCTATTAGTTCATATCCAATTTTGAAATTTTTTAAAAACAATTTACTATATATTTTGATTTTATTGCTTTTAATTGAATTTTTCTTTATAAGCCAAATTTAAAGCTGTAAGACATTCGAATATAGGGGGAACATGAAAGGAAAAATGGTATTCATATTCCTGAATGCAAATTGAGGCCTAGTTCAGAGATTGACCCAAAACTTTGAACATCTCCTAAACAGAACATGACCATTCACTCGCGGGTGAATAGTTTTAAAATTAAATAAAATGCAAACGAAGTTGAAAAATCATGAAACTTGTTGAGTTGTCATGAAATCATATATGTAGGCTATAAAAAATTGGGAATGTTTCGTAAAGGTTGGTTCATAGAATGGCCAAAACCTAGGACAACTCCACATAAGTTCTCATGCTCGTCATCGAACCATGTGATACATCCATGCCTAGCAACCGCTGTCCACCCTCGATGACGATGGCTAGGTTGGATGTGTCACATGGTTTCATGGCAGCCATGAACTCTGTTATCTATTTGTTCTTATGGTCCAAGTTTAAATATTAAAGAAAAGGGCAATTAATACTGAGGCTATGCTTATATATCGTTCCTATGATGCTATTGGTTCTCAAAAGCTTACATTTTATGACTGTGATGTTAGTGCCATGAATCTGAGCTGCATTATATTTATTATCTCATGGTGGTCAACAAACCGTGACTCACGTCCTTCCCCCGGAATTGATGTAGTATGTTCGGTGCCTCCCTCATAGCCGGGAATGGACCGAGTCACGGTTCCATGGCTACCATGAAATTGCTTTGACAAAGCAAGGATGATCAATGTGCACCTATGATCGAGTCCCTTTATGCAATGGTGGCCTCGTGATGCAAAGTTTTTTGCCCCTCGCTCATCGTAAAGAACATCTTTGCTCCGCACTTTCTCCATGATCCTCGCTTGTTCATGTTCGAGAGAGCATCAAGGGAAGTGCGGAGTGGCATGTTTTTTTTAGCGTGCTATGATACAAACCTACTTGAAAAAACCGAGGCTACCTCCTTTTCTTGCCACACCTATGGAAGCTTTGCTCTTATATATTTTCATTACATTTGTTCTCCTATCTCATTTTAGGCTTATATATCGGTTCGGAATGCAATGCTGCCTTATTTTATGACTGCGTGATGTTAGGGCCATGAATCTGAGCTGCATTATCATTATTACCTCATGGTGGTCATCAAAACCGTGACTTGCATCCATACCCAAGCAATAATGGAGTCGAGTTCCATGGCTCCTTGATAGGCTGGGTATGGATGCGATCCACGGTTCCATGACTACCTTGAAATTGCTTTGGCGGCAAGGATGATCGGTGTGCACCTATGGTGAGTCCCTTTATGTGACTATGTTCTTTTTAGCGACCTATGATATATTTTCATTCTGTTGTTCTCCTATCTCATTTTGGACTTGGCCTGTGATGCAAAGCTTATGCATTTGCTAAACGAGAAAGAACATCGAGCTTCGAACTTTCTCCATGATCCTCACTTGTTCGTGTTCGAGCATCGGGGGAGGTTCGGGGCTCGATGCTCTTTTTTTAGCGTAAGGCTACACTATCTTATCTTTGAGGCCCCATCTATATTACCTCATACTTGTTATCAAACCGTGACTAACATTTGCTTCTACTTTTTAAGGCTATGGCTTGGCCTATGATGCAAAGCTTATGCCGCTGCTCATCAGAAAGAACATAGAGCTTCTCACTTTCTCCATGATCCTCACTTGTTCATGTTCGGAGAGCATCAGGGGGAGGTGAGAGGCTCTATGCTCTTTTTAGCGTAAGGCTACACTATATTATCTTTGAGGCCCCATCTATATTACCTCATGTTTGTTATCAAACCGTGACTAACATTTGCTTCTACTTTTTTTTTTAAGGCTATGGCTTGGTATGTTGTATACCGTGGGGTCATTCCCCGAGTCTATGACAATTTGGGCAAAATGCAATGAGCAGGTGAGTGGTTTTCAGTTTCTGATCACAAGAAGTTTCGACGACGAGAGCAGCTGCAGATGCTTCCTATCTTTGAGTACATTGCTAATTTGGACCACCCATTGCTGGTGCAAGCTCCACCAGCATAGGTTAACCCATTAGGCTCTAGGTTTTGTTGTTGGTTTTGTTGAGTACATTCAAACTTGATGACTATGAGTTGTATCAGTGTAACTAGACTTGTGCCGGATATTGGACAAATTAATCTATGTTTCGATCATGTATGTGATATATATGTGATGAATGAGTTGTATCAGTGCATGGATGTCAAATATATGTGATATGTATGTTTCATTTGTAAAGGTGGACAGGAAAAACGGGAATAAAAAAATAAAAATATGGTCACTGCACCGAGTGGGACACTCGGTATAGGCAACCATACCGAGGGTAGTGCTCGGTGAACCTGGGAGATGGGGGCCTGGGAACCCCATGTTGCCAGGTACACCGATGGTGGTTCTCGGCGACACCAGCGCTCGGTATAGTATGGTCGAGTCACCGAGCGCAACATTGCCCCTCGGTGAACTGACCATATTACACCGAGCGGGTTAAAGTGCCGGCCCTCGGTACAACTGTGTCAGGGTTTTTTTAAAAAATAAAATGCACCGAGGGTATAGCTGAGGTAGCCGTCGGTGTAGTTGACGTCGACGGTGGCAAACGCCGTCGACGTGACCGCAGGTTTTGCGAGGGGGGGCCGAGCCCTCGATGCAGTGTGGCACGGCTTGCACCGAGGGGCTGTTTCGAGCGCTCGGTACACTCGTTTCCCCGTTTAATATTTCACCGAGGGGTTGGTACCGAGGGCGACGCTCGGTGGTGCCTCCACCGAGGGCTATTTGGCCTTCACTGAGCGCTTTAAGCGCTCGGTAGAGCCTCAGCCTCCAGTAGTGACTGAGTATATGAATACATATATCATTGTTTTGTATTATTGTATATGACGTGAATATATGCACATTTGCTCTGATCGGTGGTTTTAGTATGCAATCTTGCCGCGTATGAACGCATACTCTATTCCAAAAATTATGTATAAATACTGTATTCTAAAAAGTATGTACACCTACTATCTACCGAAAATATAAAATAGTATGTAGGCATACTCTTTTGTAAAAATAAAGTATGTACACGTACAACTTTTTAGAATAGTATGCACATCTACTCTCTACTTAAAATATCAAAATAGTATGCAGACATGCGCCTTCGTAAAAATAAAGTATATATGTATACACTCTTCTCAAATTAGTACGTATATATACACTCTAAATCAAAAAGTATGTGTATATACTTCCATCCAAAAGTATGGACGCATACTAATAACACAAAAAAATGTATGCCTACATACTATGAAAGGTATGCGCAGTGAGCATACTCTAATCAATATACTCACTATACCACAGCCCAAAGGAGCGTCCAACCAATGCCTACATACTGTGATTCTAGTGTTCATGGGATCTGTTTCACTATCACAGCTCAACTTTATGGTTAGTGACTTATTGTTTGAGACTGAATGTTGCTAGCTGTTTGAATCCTGGATTCAACTCAAACTGATTTATGCTATTTCCATTGATATCAAGTTTCATGTTGTATTCATGATGGCTATAAACTTTTATGTTTCAGGTGAGAGGTAATAGATAGATGTAGCCTGATGCATGCAGCAAGTGGATGGATGAAGTGCTAATGGCGACTTCATTGATTAGCTAGCTAGAGATAAAAACTCTTGTAATTGCATTGATTAGCTAGCTAGAGATAAAAACTCTTGTAAACACTTCATAGTGATGAATCATTTGTAGAGAGTACCACCAAACCATTGAGATGTAAGACAAATGCTTATGGATATAATATAAGTGTTTGCTATGATGAGCTTTTATGTTGTGACTGTATTGTTTCAAAATGGAATTGTCAATTGAATGTTTCATAGATCGTGATATTAGTACTGATCATGAGATTAATGTATAAACATATAATATTATGCCGTAATTTCCTTTTACGTGAGCGTCGATGGTTGGTCGCTATATGATATATCGTCAAACCATTGGTCGCTATAAGTTTGTAATTGGCGTTGGGACGGTCGGTCGCTATATGTTTGACGTATCGTCGAACGGTCGGTCGCTATAAGTAGGTCGGTCGCTATAAACTTATAGCGGCGCCGAGCTATATCGACCGACTACATTGGTCGCTATATGTTTTAGCGACCGAAATGCGTATGTCGCTATCTTTGACTTATAGCGACCATCTGTAGCTCGCTATAGATAGGTTATGGTATAGTGACTCTTTAATTAATAAATAAATTAATTATATGTATGCATTTCTACGATCCATAAGCATACGATAATTTCTTTAAAACTCGAAACTACCACTTCTCTCAATTTAATTCAGATTTTGATAGCTTTGATTGCTGCATTCAAGGTGGTGTTTTTTTTATTGTTGTTGTGTAATACGCTTCGGAGGCTAATCAGGATGCTTGATGTGAGCCTGTGGTGGATCGGATTCATGTCGGTGCATATATATCCTGCATTCTTTCATGAATACATATTTATCATGTATATACTTATATTTATTTATATTCCATAGCGGTTCCTTACGTCATATTTCTCTTAACTCAATTCAAATTACTTTTGCATTCCCGCAGCAACGCGCGGGAAATTCATCTAGTATGATAACGCCGACGTCATTTTAAAAAAAGACTGGCCCCAACATCAATCTTGTGGACTCTACCCCTTTCTATTGACTCACCCCATTTTCTCCATTACCCCGACCCCAATTTTATGTTAGTGAGCGGTGGGCAGCCTCTGGGCGAGCGGCAGGTGAGTGGCGTCATCTGACCGGAGCACTGCAGGCGTCAAGCGGGCTCTGGGCAAAGCCAGCTCCCCCTCTCCCTAACTGATAGGGCGGCAATCTGGGCAGAGGCAGCGCACGATCCGCTACAAGGTCGTCTTGTGGAGCGTGGATCTCCGGTCACTGCAGCGACTCCATGACCACGTGCTCATACTCCCAAGGTGCTCATGGTGACTAGTGGTGCCCTCATCCCCTCCCCGCGCCCTCGATTTGTTCTGCAGCGGTGCCCTCATCCCCTCCCTGTTCCCCTTTCGGTTGCCAAAACAGTTCCTAATCAATACCTTTTTCTCAATTAGGGCTCAAGTCACGGGTCTCGTCATCTAGCGCTCGCACTCAGCGATCAAGCGCAACTAGGGTTTCCCTACAACCTAGACCCCTTTGCGCTATTGTTGCAGCAGCGCCTCTACCCACTGCTGTCAAAGAGCAAGCACTGATCGATGATGTGACGGGGTAATCATTGATAATATGTCTAGATTACAGGGAGGTGAGGGTGTTTGCTGCCACTACCACACACTCGACTATAACCTTGTAAAGAAATATTTCAAGTGTCTCGGGAAGACCTATCGAAATATGCGTGCGATTGGGTAATTTTGCATTGCCCAAATTTCATTGCATGTGGTTGTAATTTGGATGTGGTGTTTCTTAATGATAATGGTTATCTATCGGCAACTTAATCAACCATTGTAGTAGCTTCAACAACGAAATGCCTAAGCCATGGGAAAAATTGATAGCCTAGAGGACAATGTGAACACGGTGAAGGAAATGGTTGGCAAGAACGAGGGGAAGGCATGGGGATCTGCATTTGTCTTGTGTGTGGTTGTGTGAATGTAACAATATTCCTGGTGTTGGCCATCTTCTTCGGTGTAGCTGTAGTGATGAAGTAGGCTGTGTGTTGATGTATGTTGCAGGCAAACTGAAGTAGAAGTTGCTCTAGGTTATGGTAGCAGTGTATTATGAACAATGCAATCTGGTGCATTTGGTCTTGGCTTTTGTAATGTATGAACAATTTGGTGCTTTTTTAAACAATGCAACCTAGTTCTTTTTTCAAGCAATGCAATCTGGTTCTTTTTTCAAGCAATGCATGTGAATAAAATCTGGATATACATTTTGTAATAGAATATGTACATTTCATGATAGATTCAGAGCATTACATGACATATCATGTGTAATGAAGGCATAGAAATCTGGGAACTATAGCTTGCATCATTTGAATGAAATCGGATAACTTGCATCACTTGAATGAAATCTGGGCACTGTAACTTGCACCATACATCAAGTATCCACTAAAAACAGAATCATTGCATATAAGATCTTACAGTTTCACAATTCACACACAAATGTTGTAGCATAATTGTAATAAAACAAAATCAATAACAGAAAATTTCATGGTTCACAAAATCTGCAGAAATGTAAAGGTCAGCCAACATCATTGTCTTCTCCTAAAGTATGTCCTTCTTCTGAACTATGTTACTCAAGGTAGGTTTCATCTTCATCTTCATCTCATCATCGTCATCTTCTTCATTACCTTGCGCTGTATGTTTTTATTGACGGATGCTCTCGACAAGGTCTCTACTAATAGGGCTGCTTGGTTCATTACCCATGTGGGCCAAATCCAAGTCATGATCAATGTCTGCCATTGCACCATGTCTCGATGAAATATGCTCCTCTTGGTATGCCTCCTTACATCTCATTTGTACTTGTTCTTGAATTGGTTGGTTTGTGTCAGAATATTCAACATCAAATATATGCCGGCAGCCAAATTCTTGTAGCACTTGCCAACTAGGACCTAACTTTGTATCTTCCAAAAGAAATATATGTGAAGCATCTATTGCTAAAATGAAAGGATCATTATTATACCATCGGCCTTGGATGTTTATGCTCTTGTAGTAACCATCATCTTTCATCTGGTATGTCCTTCCCTCAAGATTGTACCATTCACACCGTAATAAGATAATAGTTCTATGACCATTGTTGTTCTTACTCTAACTCAACGTAGTAATGTCTATGATTTTTCCATAGAAGTCAATTGTCTCATCACCGTGAATACCTATAGTTTTGATGGTGGAGTTATGTGTCTTCCTATGTTTATCATGAGCTACAAGTGTGGTACCGTACCCCATTGATTACACAGCTTGTGTTGTGCCTTCGTATTTCAATGTGGTAATCTGTAGGTTGAAAACATACAGAATAAGTGAGTTTCAAAATTATTGTATCATAAATCATTAAGTCATGTTGCACACACATGATCCTCGAACCATGTAGTGAATTGTGTTGACATCATTTTTTCAACATCGTCGACCCCTTGTTGTTCTAATTCTTTCCTATAAATCTTTGCAAAGGAAGAAAATAATTAGTTATTTTGTGACACTAGTATTGAATAAAGATGGCTGAAATGAAATGACTGGAATTACTCACTAATTGTGTTCGTCAACTTCTTTGTAGTTATTTAGCACAAACCAAGCCATGGAGTCAAAGTCTTTGTCTTTGTAATGTAGTTTTGAAGCACCCAACAGGTTAATACGATGACCAAAAATAGAGTAACCATTGGGTGAGATGTTCTGTTCTCCATCTAAGTTTCCTTCAGGCCTAGTAAACCTACTAATGATGTCATTGAAATATGTTGAGCAATGGGTCATACACTCATAGGCCATGTATGCCTCTACAATAGATCCTTCATGTCTTGCTTTGTTGTGGATGAAACACTTAAAGGTGCTCAATCTTCTCTCATTGGGATACATCTATCAATACTACACCGGTCCCCTAAGGAGTGCTTCATCAGGTAAGTGTACTGCTAGGTGAACCGTAACATCGAAGAATGTTGGAGGATAAATTTTCTCTAGCTTGCAAAGGATAAGCACAATATCTTCCTTCATTTGGTGTAGTGTATCAACCTTTAGAGTTTTTGAGCAAAGATGCCTAAAAAAACCTACCAAATTCAGCAATTACTTCATATGCATCTTTGCGCACCAAACCACGAATGTCGACTGGTAAAATACGCTGCAGTAGTATATGACAGTCATGTCCTTGCATTGATCCTCCCCGCTCCATGTTGATACATCTTGATATATTGGAGGCATAGCCATCTGGAAACTTAACATTGCTCACAAATTGCAAGAACTTCTTATCTTCTAGCTTTAGAACATAACAAGCCCTTGGCTTTGATGATGAACTACCACTATCATCTAGCAAATGGAGCTCTTTCTTTATACCTCTATCTTCCAAATCTAGTCTAGCAGCGATGGTGTCCTTTGTCTTGTTTGGAATGTTATGGTAGAGTTGACAAAAAAAAATTCACATATGTTTTTCTCTATGTACCTTCATTTTTTACTAGTATGGTAAATCATACAAGCTAACCTTCAGATGCCATACTGGTTCATGTTCATTACGGCATCATTTTCTTGGTTTTGGCTTATCTGGATTCTTTCCTGGAATGTAGCAAACTTCATCCAACCTTGCCATAACCTCATCTGCACTAAATTTCCTTGGTTGCTCTCTGTTTTCATGGCAGACATCGAAAGATCTATTTTTTCTCCACGCATGGTTGCTTGGGAGGATATGTCTATGACATATGAAACCAATTTTGTTCTCAGACATTCAGAGCATGGATTCACATCACAGTGCACACATGCCAAGTGATCCTTAGTGGTTCTGCTTGACATAATGTAGGGTAGTCATTGATTGCCCACATAATTGCTGCATGTAGGTTGAAGTCTTTGCCTTCAATTGCATCATAAGTTTTTAGACCCTTCCAAAGATTCAACAAGTCTTCTATCAATGACTGCATGAATGTTGGTACTTCTTAACATCACTACAACCAATAGGTGGAGTTAATCTCACCTAAGGCCATATGAGCCAGAGGCACTCAGTGTTTCTCCATCTCATAGCTTTACCATAGGCTAGGTTGTCATCCCCAGCAGTAATGCTAGAAATGTTATATGTGCTACATGTAATTGTGCTGATTTGCAATCTTCTCTATAACAAGTATATCTATTAAATTATCCGCAAGCGCACGAGATAAAATAACATTGTCACATTTCACCGGGAGGGATCCAGGTTTATCATTTATAATTCTACCACGAGAGAGAGGAATATAAGGATGGTTGATATGATTATTAGATAGCATACTTATGAAAGATTCGGTCAATAACACTACTTTAGCGGGGGTAAGCCAATAATGATATGATAAGTGATAAATAAAGGCAAAGTTAACACACAGAGATGTAGGAATAGATTACTCACTACTCAAACTAACGTGGACTTACGTTAAGAGACAGAATTCTTATGTAGTATTAAATCTACTAAGTTTAACATCTACCCTAGTTCATATACCATCATATACAAGCATAACAACCATGAATCTATGCATCCGAAGATTTATATAGAATCAAGAACAAAACAAGATAATCCTCAAAACCATATTCAACTAGTCTTATAACCGAGGGATGGATTCCAAAGGACTCAACAGGAATATCACACCCGCGATCTACCACACGACCCAGATTATAAGATGCATCCGCAGATAGATCATATCTAAGCACCATGCTTACATAATTATTTCTATCACCTAACTCACTCGAGATTTGAATTAGGCGCTCTACGAATAGATACATGAACTCACAATTAATCATGACCATATCAAATATACTACTAGAATAAACTAAGAACATAGCAAACCAACACTTAATATTGAAATAGAATAAAGTCATGGATACAAGATAATACCGTAATGACTTGAAGATCGAGAATCCTGGGTTAGCAACACCCAGCTCTATTTGAATCTGACTTGCTAATCTAACTAGAGGAACTAGAACTAGAACTAGACAAGTAGCTACCCTAATCTCTGGTGGAGAAGCTCTCTTCTACTTCTGCCTGGCTTGAATGAATTGATTATCTGTTAGGGTTTCACCATGGGGTTAGGGGGTCTTGTTATATAGCCCCAGGCGATGAACCGTAGCCATTGGATCAAACCGACCTTGATTGATGGATAGGATTGCTCCTCATAGGCGGTTTGGAACCGACATAACTCGGTGTGGCTGACAGGTGGGCCCAGGCCGTGGCCGCCCTTGGCCCTGCCCGCGGCCGCCCTCTAGCTCTGCCAGGTGGGTCCCAGCTTCTTCTGTGTTGTCTCTGGCGTGTCTTCTGGAATGTTCTTACGTGGGTTTCAAGTTGAGATACGTCACTGATATGTCTTTGTGTTGTAGGGCTTCTAATCTCTGGGCTTTTCCTGTTTAATCCCTGAAAAATATATAATTCACCAAAACTCGTGGAAATTATTAGTATAAGCCCTAAGCTGCACACCTATGCACCACAACAATGAATGCATATGCGATGAAGATAGCTAATTTCTATTCTTTTTGTGACTTAATTGGCGGTCAGATTTGATAGTTAAGGACCACCAACAACCACCACCTCTAAGCTGCACACCTATGCACCACAAGCTAAGAGCATGTTGCACAACACACTCATGCCATGGTTAGTTCACAAACTCGACCAACCTAAGGCGCTAGCTAACTCGTTAACAACCACAAATAAAAAAATGAACCACAAGGGCACATATTAACCTGTTGAAATATTAGGCAATTTCTAGATTAATTCCATAATATAAATTATGATAAACAAATCTACTAGATGAAGCATGTGAAGCATACTAGCATAGCATAAAAGCATATCACAGATCATAACATGATTCAATAGCAAATAGCATAGCATGATCATAGCAACAGGTCTAAGCATAACTAGCACACCAGATAGATTGGATAGATTGAACATGACTAACACAAAAGATTGGATCTTGGGAATACCTGTTGATGTTGAGGACAACGTAATGGAGAGGTTCCCAAAAGCGAAGCTGAGGTCCTCTAGGTCGCTGTCATCGTCATCGATCAGCGGCGGCGGAAGAAGTCGATGATGTTGACGATGAAGATGACGACGAGACGGTCCACATGTCCTTCCTGAAAAACGAGTCGTGACAAAGATCGGGAGCAGTCGCGTGAAGAGTGCTTCTCAAAAACCTTATTCATCTTCTCGCGGTGCAGGTATTGAAAAGACGACGGATCCAGAGACCTGCTCGCCCGGTCGTTGGTGCACACGAACGATCAGGCTGGAGACTTGGCGACGGCGGCGTAGCAGCGAGAAGAGGAAAAACCCTAAGCTTTCGATTGGATGTCTTTAGCATGGTCGGTGGTCTGCTTATATAGTGCGGGTAGACCGAGCTTGTGACACAGTCACGATCTAAACCGGTTAGGACTCTGTTGTTCGTATTCATTTAGAACTCTGCAAACCAAAATACCAAAAACTAAAACTGCAAAAGGAGACCGCACCCCCGCAAGGCGAGGAGCCGGATTTCGGCAGACCATTCATGTGCATGTCGTGCACCCGTGCCTTTCGCCACGCCGCACCACGCACGGCCCCGGCGAGGCGAGTGAGCACACGTGTGTGGAGTTCCCTTTCTCCTTCTCACACTAGACTTGAGAAGGTAGGAGCAACTTCCATATTTAAGTTGGTCCTCTCCACCTTCCACTAGCAATGTGGTACTAAAGAATTCCACCACTCCCTCCTTTCCATATTCATGAATGGGTCATTGAGATTTATTAGGAATTTCTGGATTTTATATTGGGCCAAGCCCATATAAGACATAAATTCCAACAATCCCCCACCAGATCTCAAATACCCATTTAGAGATTTGCCTGTTCTCTCTATCATTTGATATACTAGTGTTTCAGCAGACTGTTAAGTTGAAATTCCGCCTAGAACTTCAAGCTACACCTATCCACAACTTGAACAATGGACTACGCCTTGAATTGCAAGTTTTGTGCGAATAAGATTTGCTCAAAGCCAAACTAGTACTTGGCTGCTAGTAGCCTTTCCCCGTGGGTGGAGCATATACGTCATACTCCTTAATCTCTTCATGAGCTTACTAGAGATCACCCAAGTCTCATAAACTGCAACGTTTAACAGTCGAACTCATATATGTATGCCCTTTCAAGAATGCTCTGTAGGACAACATCTTTACTTATAAAGCCAATAGGACATATTAAGGCATTCTTGCCAACCTACCATACAGAGCCTCATCGCTCTTGAGAGTATTACATCTTCACATAGAGAGGGTTATCATTTTACTCTCCTCAGTTTACCAATAGCTTGTTCTTCCCAGATCCTTAGTCACGGGATCTCCGATCAAAAAGGTTGGGTTACTACTACTGTAAACTCATATGGGTCTCATGCCCATCTCCCTGGATGCAAGGGATCTGTCAGGTTTTTATCTGTGTGTATATAAGATACAATTATTACTCTGGAGTTTCTCAACCTCCTGACAGATTTCAAACGTCTTTTAACGTGTCTTGTTGACTTTGAATTATCCTTAGCACTATTCACCTTAGTGATCATTGTTTGATTATCACAGTTCATAAGGATAGTCGGTATCGGTTTTTCAACCAATGGCAAGTCAGACAAGAGCTCACGTAGCCACCCTGCCTCTGCAGATGTTGTATCTAAAGCAGTAAGTTCTGTTTCTATGGTTGACTTAGTCAAAATAGTCTGTTTACAAGACCTCCATGACACTGCGCCACCTCCAAGAGTAAAGACATACCCACTTGTGGCGTAGATTTGAGCAATATCAGAAATCCAGTTCGCATCACTATATCCCTCTAGCACAATTGGGTGCCCGGAATAGTAAATTCCATAGCTCATTGTACCTTTAAGATAGCATAAGACCCTTTCTAGTACATGCCAATGATCATCACCCGGGCTGGACATATACCTACTTGTCATATCCAATTTATAGAACAAATTGAACAATAGATTATATGTGCACCCTAGGATCAATCACACACATATAATGACAAAATTAAAGGAAATAGTATCATCCAAAGTGCCTTATTACATCACGAATCGTATCTCAAACATAAATAACATAAAAGTCTTAACAATAATATAGAAACTAGCTAAGCTTCAGGGCGCCTTCAACTCCACAGGGAAGATCGACTGGTTGACACTCAAGCCTAGTAGTCATCTTCGTAGGGTTGGTAACCATGGCCATCTGTACCCATCCGGGATTTTCCCAAAAATGAAATATAAAGCAAGCGTGAGTACACAACGTACTCAACAAGTATAACATGGGTGTAAATGAGGCTCAAAAGGCGACCTTTGGTTATCTTTGCGGTAAGCTTTTAGTAAATCAAAGTTTTATTCATTCTAATAGTTCTAAGTTCTGCTTAAGCTCCAATTATTCCCCAACAATTAATTAAGATCACCATTGTTCAAGTATCACCATTATTCACCAATATCATCATGTTACATTTATTCCGTGAGTTTTAGGGCCGCTCATAATGAGTGAGCACGGTTGTTATAACAGATTTTACTCTACGCAGAGAGGTGTACACTTTCACTGTGAGTTATGACTTTCAAATATAAAGCCTCATGACTTCCATTACACCAAAAATCATACATAGCCTTTCGAAAGATTATCTAACAAGTTAGGAGCCGCTATAGGTTTCAGAAGCCGACAGATATAGGACCAACCTTCCCGATGGCACAATGACACGCAGCCTATACACAAGGGGACGGGGACCGCACTATACCCAACCGACACCCCCTTTTGCGCCACAAGGGTAACCCCCAACAAGCTAGACACGAGCTTTCTAATCAACTACTGATCGAGCCACATGACCCTCCCGGTTATGCGGTTTTCCCAGCTTTTGCCGACGGATCAGTCCTTATGGAGGGCCAAGAGCATCACAAGAGCTCTCTCGCCCTGTTGTTTCATTATCATGTTCACCATCACCAACATCTCATAAACAAGTCACATCATTGGGTTCATTTATCTTTAAGTTGAGCGCTAGCAAACTACCCAATGCATATATCCCAAGGTAACAAGGAATAGATAACAAAACTAGGACAATCCTTAAAGCAAATTAATTAAACTCATGCACATGAAATAATGGTTAAAGGTGAATAGGTCAACAAGGTAAAGCCCAAGCTATACTTGCCTTCAAAGCAGGTGGTTGTTGCTGGTCTTCTTGGTCCTCGTAGTACTCTCGGTCACCGAAGTCATTGATCCCAAACAAACCGATCACCTTCTACTCAAACACCACGCGACAACACGCAATCCGAATCATTCATGCAAAGCAAACAAGCCTATCATTAGAACATTGCACCAACAGTACAAAAATAAATTGAAAAGTTTCATAAATCAATCTACGATTTACTACGATCACATAGATATAAAGATCACGCGAATCGGAGCTAAATCGAAAGCGAGTTACGAATAAAACAAGACTAACTAATGTAAGATAATTAATTAAATCTAACTACAAAGAAAATTAACAGTGGTAAACTGAACTAACAGTGGCATAAACATCTAGGAAATTTAACTACGATCCTAACGCAACTTGAACGGATCGATTTGGACTTAAAACGTGAAAGTTATAATCAAATGAAAATGTTGGCAGTTCAGTAAATACCGAAAGCATAAACTGGATGCGAATAAGCGAAATACGTTTTCCGAAGTGAAAACGTGAACTGGGAATACGCAAAGGATTGCGCTGGGTTATTTAAAAAGCGGCGGGGGCTTTTATGCAAGATGGACACCGAAAAGGGTATCGGACGATTCGGCCGCCCAATTTGGTTTCAACGATCCCTATTAGATCGGCCCGGTGGAGCTTCTCAACACCAACCGGAAGCGAGTCGGCGGCGGCGCAACCGCGATCCCGGCGGCGTGGGTCGCCGGAGTCCACGAGTCCGCGAGGCGGACCGCGGCCGGTCGACTGGCGATTCAAGGACGGCCGACGCTTAACGCGACCTCGCCCGGTAAGCGCTGGCGGCGACGCGCGAAGTGCGCGGTGCTTTCGACCATGGCCGGCGGCGGCAAACTCGCCGGCGCGAGATGGACTCGGCCCTAGCGGCTCTAATCCGATGAAGCGATGGCTCGGGAAGATGCATAGGGTCAAGGCGGGCTCACGTGCGAGGCGAATCGGCGAGATCGGCGAGCGGCGATGAAGCGGTGAAGAACGGCGGTCGGCGGTGGAAGCGCAAGCCGGCGCGGCGATTCGTGAGCAAACCGTGAGCAAAAACAAGAAGAAAGTAGGCCACCGGCGGAAGCGCAAGCGCAAACCTCGGCGATGCTACGGAAGACGGCGAGCGAGCGGCGGCGGTGCTTCGAGCTTCGGCAGCAGCGGGACGGCAAGCGGCGGCGGCGCCGGGCTCGGTTTCGGTGACGGCCGATGGGGAAACGGCTTATTTGTGGTGCTCGCGGCTCATCTTATAAGGGGCGGGAACCTTTGGAACCTAGAAGGCAAGGTGCATGGCAATTGGAAAGCACTACTACAGGATTGATTTTACATGGTGTTCCGTTTTTATTTTCCATGGCGGGCATTTGAGAAACCGCCACGGAAAATAGGTGGCCTGGCACCCCCTCAGGCCAGGAGAAAAACCGCCACGGTTAATCGATTAACCATGATGGGCATTTTAGGATAACTGCCACAGTTAATCCCTATTAACCGTGGCGGTTTTTATAAAAAGCCCACCACAGTAAATGAGGTCCAACCCAATAATCAAACCCTAGCCAGCAGGCCCATTGTGGCCCAATATCCACTTCCCAGTATATAATACACAAGCAAACCCTAACCCACTTCCCACTCCTCATCCCCTTCACTCCCGCCGCAGAAGATGCATCCTCTGTGCTCGTCCTCAAGCGCACAAGGCCACGCAAAAAATATAAAAAAACCACCGAGCAGCGGCTCCTCCCGTGCCAACAAGGCTGGCTGGCGATGGCGGCAAAAGGCGGCCGCTCGGGCGCGAGAAGTCTGCCGTCATGCTCAGGAGATGGACCATGGCGGCGTCAGCGAGCGGACGGGCGGCTTGCCGACGGCTTCTCCGGCGCCCGATGGCTCCGCCACCGGCCGCTTCGTGCGGGCTCCGGCGACGGCGCGGTGGGGAAGAGCTGGCCCCACGTGCGGCTCCGCCCCGGGACGGCCGCTTTGCTCATCAAGGTTGTCCACGTGGCGTCGTCCACTCCGTTCAGCGCGATGCGGCGGGCGCTGCTCTGTCGTTCGCCGACCACGGCCCCCGCCCGCCCCACGGACCCGGCCGGGAGAGCCGGCGGCGGCAGCGGCGGCGAAGCAGGCGGCGAGGAGGATGAGGTTGAGGTCGTGGTGGGGGAGCGTCGTCGAGGTGAAGGTGGCGCCTGCAGCCGCGCGGCGCGCGGCGGGCGGCCAGCGGGTGCACCGTTCGCGCTTCGTCATCAACAAGTTCGTGGGTGCCGAGGCGGTCACCTCTGCGAGATCGGCGGCGGCGGCGGATCGGGCGGATCGGCGGACGGCGGCGGCGGCAGATCTGGCGGCGGCCGCCGCCAGCCCAGATCTGGGCCCGTTGGAAAAGGGCGCGGCATCGCGGGCGCCGAGGAGGAAACCGAGTCGGCCTCGTCCGACTCGTGCGAGGGGAAGGGGAAACCCCTGTGGAGCGCGCGGGTCCCACTGGTCAGCTACAGCGGGTCAAGGAATGCAGCGTTGCTGCTTGCTTTTGGCTAGTTGGGTCGGCCCAAAGCGGAGCAACGGTGGAGCTCGGCCCAGCTGAAAGAAAAAGCCAAGAAGGAAAATAGGCCGGCTGAGCCTTTGGGCTGAAATGGAGAAAACAGTGGGGGAGAGAGAAAAGAAATCCTTTTCTTTTATTTGAACCATTTCAAAAGACTTTTCAAATTGAATTTGGACTCAAATCAAATTCCTACTGAAATACAGTCACACCAATAAGAAATATGCAGCAGCATGAGTGCATCACAAGTGTCTAACCTTATGATTTATTTTATTTTCTCAAAAAATATTATTTTCCTATATTCTCATGAGCACAAAAATGCATATTTAATTTATTTAAGCTATTTCCAAAAATGCAAAATTTCAGGGTGTTACACTACTCAACTTGCTCACAGCAAAAGAGATATCTGGTCTGGTTGTGTTAGCTAGATACATGAGTGAACCGACAATTCGAGAGTATTTCAATTGATCTCTAGTACGCTTTTTATTCTTTCGCAATGTCACACTAGGATCATAAGGTGTTTGAGAAGGCTTTCTATCCATAATGCCAAAACGGCTCAGGACGTTCTCAACATAGTGATTGCGATAAAGTAATCCCACTCTCTTCCTTAATCAGCTTAATGTTTAGAATTACATCAGCTTCTCCTAGATCTTTCATATCAAAATTCTTTGACAAGAAAGACTAGACCTCATTTATAACATCCATGTTTGTTCCAAAGATTAGAATATCATCAACATATAAACATAATACAACAGATTCGCCCCCACCATGTCGATAATACACACACCTTCTGCTCTTCACCTTTTACTACAAATCCATCGAGCTGATCCATATAGACCTCCTCATCCAACTCTCCATTAAGAAAATATGTCTTCACATCCATTTGATGAATGATCAGACCATATGTGGCAGCCAAGGATAGTAGTGTTCGGACAGTGGTCATTCTAGCAACAGGTGAATAAGTATCAAAGAAATTTTCTCCTTCCTTTTGAGTGTAGCCCTTAGCCACAAGCCGAGCCTTGTACTTGTCGATAGTACCATCAGGTCTAAGCTTCTTCTTGAACACCGACTTACAACCAATTGGTATACAACCGAAAGGTAGTTCATAGAGCTCCCAAGTTCCATTAGAAAGAATCGAGTCCATCTCACTACGAACAACTTCTTTCCAATCATCTGCATCTGGGGATGCACATGCCTCTAAAATAGAGGTGGGAGTATCATCCACAAGGTATACAATGAAATCATCACCAAAAGATTTTGCAATCCTTTCTCTTGTTCCTCACAGGAACTTCATTATCATCCTCCTCAAGTGGTTGCTCAAACAACTCAACAGGAGACTCGATAGGTATAGTAAAATCAGAAGCTAATTCAATAGAAAACTTAGCATTGCTACGCATATCTTTCATAGGAAATATATTCTCAAAAAATGTAGCATCACGAGATTCAAAGATAGTATCAACATGCATATCGAAACTTTAGATCTTAGTACTAAAAATCGATAGGCAATGCTATTGTGAGCATATCCAAAAAACAGAACCTACCATCATTGGTCCAAGCTTACGCTTCTTATTAATTGGAACATTGATTTTCGCCAAGCATCCCCATGCGCGCAAGTATGAAAGTGATGGTTTCCTTCCAACCCATACCTCGTATGGTGTTGTCTCTTTATTTCTGTTTGGAATTCTATTCAGGACATGACTCATGATCAATATAGCTTCCCCACCATGCCTTAGATAACCAAAGAAGTGTCTAACATGGGCGTTCACCAAGTCAAGCCCGGCGTGCGATTTTTCCTGTCTGCAACCCCATTGGATTCAGGGCGAATAGGGAGGTGTCCTCTCATGAATAATACCATGTTCCGCACAAAACTCATCAAATATTATAGGAAAATATTCACCACCACGATCTGATCTTAGATGTTTAATCTTTCGTTCTAGTTGATTTTCAACTTCAGCCTTAAAGATTTTATAGTAGTCTAATGCCTCATATTTAGTTTTCAGCAAATAAATATAACAATATCTAGAAGCTTCATCAATTAACGTCATGAAATATCTCTTTCCACCTTTAGTCAACACACCATTCATCTCACATAAATCAGAATGTATGAGTTCTAGAGGTGCCAAGTGTCTCTCCTTCGCTGCCTTGTGAGGCTTTCGAGGTTGCTTAGATTGCACACTACTGTGGCACTTAGAACCTTTGGCAATGGTGAAATCTGGAATTAACCGCAAGCTAGATAGATGTGACATCAAACCAAAATTCACATGACATAAACGAGAATGCCAAACACTTGAATTATCATCAATTGTGCCACAAATATGATTGACTAACTTATTACTAAAATATGATAAACTAATGCGGAACAAGCCTCTGCAATCATAGCCTTTACCAATAAATTGTCCATGCTTAGATATAACTACTTTATTGGACTCTAATACTACCATAAGACCATCTCTTAACAAAAGAGAAACGCTAAGGTTCTTGCGAATAGTAGGGACATGCTGCACGTTCTTCAGCTGTACAATCTTCCCCGAAGTAAACTTCAGATCTACCGTGCCTACACAACGAACAGAAGCATGTGACCCATTCCCCATCAGGACGGAGGAACCTTGGAGCCCCTGGTAAGTAGAAAACAAAGAGATGTCAGCACATACGTGAATATTAGCACCCGTATCAAGCCACCAACTAGGTGATTGAAATACTGAAAGTACAGTAGGAAGATTACCATACCCGTCATCAGCATTGGTTGCAGTCATGAGGTTGACCTTCTTCTCTTTACGGTCCGCATGCTTAGGACACACCTTAGCAAAATGACTGAGATCACCACAACTGAAACAAGGCATCTCAAACTTGTCTTTCTTCTTCTTCTTCTTGAAGGGCTGTTGAAAGGCTGTTGTTTCCCCTTTCCTTTGTTCTTTGCCTTTGAAATTTTTCTAGACAAAGTGGGTGCTATTATTTTTCTCGTTCCCCTTCTTAGTATTGTCTTTAGACCAAGCTTTCTCCGCAACATCAAGAGATTGAATCAGGTCTTCAATTGATATTTTCTGTCTCTTATGTTTGAGGCTTGTGGCGAAGTTCCTCCATGGAGAAGGTAACTTTGCAATAATGAAACCAGCCACAACTTCATCGGGTATAACATACTCAAGGAGTTCAAGTTCCTTAGCCAGGCGCTGCATCTCATGAGCTTGGTTGACTATAGATTTGTTTGCAACCATCGTATAGTCATGAAAGCTCTCCATGATATACAGTTGTTTGCCTACATCTGAAGCACCATAGGTAGTGTTCAAATGATCCCATAGAGCTTTAGCGTCTCTATAGTGCATCACAATATCATAGATATGATCTGATAGCACATTACGCATAGGTCCCACAAAGATGTAATTGGCTTTCTAGAATTTACTTTGATCTTCATCAGAGAGGTCTCCCTCAGGTACGCCATCTTTGACCCAGAACCAAACACATCATTAATTTCACCATTTCCACCTAGCCCCGATACTCCTCCTTGATCAGAGTATTCTAATATCAACTTGTAGATTTAATATCATAATCATGCTTTCGTAGGCAGATTTTGTTGAATATGAATCACAAGAGAATCTCCAGACATGAGATTCTTCCACTCATCTGGTTGCAACTTGCGACACCATTTTGAGATGAGATCCCAAAGGACGGGATATTCAGTGAAGAATTTGGCAGATAAAGGGGCACAAATATCTCACATCCAGAAATGATCAGATAGGGCATCAGGATTGTTCTCTTATTCCTTTCCTTTTGGGTACAAAATCCAAGACAAGAAGGGCAACATCAGCGATGCTCTCGTCAGTTAATCACCTGTGAGTCCAAAAAAACGTTGGAGCACCATTTACATATCTCTGAAACCATAGCAATAGAGAAGGCGGCTTGAAACACACTTATCGTTTAGCTAAATGGAGCAAAGACCAAGTAGGTCTTGGAATTCATGATCTGCATATTAAAAATATTGCTCTATTTAGTAAATGGTTGTTCAAGCTACTTACCACAGAGGGAACTTGGCAGCAATAAATACATTAGTACAAATGGAATGGAAAAATGGGGACTCACATTTTTGGTCTAGCCTTATGAAGTGAAGAGAGACATTTTTTGTTTTGGAACCTTCAGTAAAAAGGACAGAACACAAGTGCGTTTTTGAAAAAGTAAATAGCTTGGGAATTCTTCTCTACAGGAACAGTATTCGTGTCTGTACAATATTGACAGATCTAAACACGTTACCATTGCGGAGCTTCTTTCTGGTCCATCACCAAACGTATCTTAGCAAAGAGACCTCATTGGCCCCAAATTAGTAGCGTGAAACAATTTGTTGTCTCGAATTGCTAATATAGAGTTGGTCGATGAACAAGATGAGTTCCACTGGAATTTCCAAACCCAAATGAAAAATTCTCGGTGAAGTCACACTACCAAGCGTTATTACATAGTGATATACCAAACATGAACAAACTCATTTGGAAAGTAAAAGTTCCACTGAAAATAAAATTTTTCCTGTGGTTCTTATGACGAGGAGTTATTTTAAAAAAGGATAACCTAGCAAAGCGCAATTTTCAAGGTAGTAAAACATGTTGCTTTTGTCACAAAGAAGAGACACAATTAAGCACTTGTTCTTTGACTGCCATTTTCTTATTCAATTTGGTCTTTTATTCAGGTTGCAACAGGTCTTCTAGAACCACGCAATATAGGTCATATGTTTAATGGCTGGCTAAGAGGGGTCAACATTCAACAAGGATGTCAAGCTTTTGCTCCTACTAGGAGGAGCTGCGACTTGTTGGTCTATTTGGCTCGGCAGGAATGATATTGTTTCTGAAAAGCAAAAAAATGTTTCTCATGTGCAGGTTATCTATTTGGTTACCCATTGGCTACGCACTTGGGCTATTTTGCAAAAGCAGGATTTGTAGGATACAGTTGTACACAACAGTTGACTCAGGTGGCCAAAGATATTTTCTCCCTGGCACATGGGTGTCGGTCTAGTTTATGAATGGATAGTCACTAGATTGTTCTAGGCTTCTTTTCTTTCTTGAGCTGTGTGCCTCATGTTAGGCAGAGGGCGGAAGTTCCCTCCTTTGGCTTTGTATCACTCGATGTATTGCTTCTAAGGTTTAAATGAAAGCTTCCTTTATAAAAAAAAAAAGGCATGAAAGATAATCCAAGAACCTATAGCTTCCATTTTGTTCGACCACAACCGTCTCATTCTAAGGGCCAATAACGGTTTTGAAGGCTAGAAATTACGAGACCACCCAGCTCTTTAATTAGGGAGCCACACTTTGGTCCATGCCAAACAGTGGCCACCTTTGGCCTCCTTTCATCTCCACCAAAAACACCTTCTTAATTAATCAATAACCTTGATGGCCTCGGGAGGAAGATCGATGGGCATATCAAGATAGTGATGATGTGAGTATGCACCACCGTAAATTTTATAGTGCAGATTAGTGTGTAACTGATCAGTTTCGTATAAAGAAAAATGGAAAGTAGAGGTTGGCCTTTCGTAAATGAATTTCAGGGAACCTATAAATGTCCGCCATACAGTTTCGTATAAAGAAAAATGGAAAGTAGAGGCGTAGAAGGTGATAAAAAATATGAGGCAAGCACACTACTGGAGAACAAACCTTCGGTTCAGCACATAAGTGCTAGTCCAAGTTCCATAAGCATAGGAGGATCACCAACCAGGACTAAAAGGTGTACATTAATCCCGGTTGTGTTACCAATCCAGATTAAAGAGCTTTGAGGCATTAGTCCTAGTTGGTGTAATCAAACAGGATTAAAAAAGTGGAAAGCTATGTGTGATGCATTATTTGAGGTCTAGACAAGTCAATCCAATTATTTTTTTAGCCATGCCATTTAGTCCTAGATTCCTACTCCCTCCGTTCCAAAAAAAACTTGTAATTGTCATATCGAGGTGTCAAACATCACAAACTTTGACTAAAACTATATGAAAAAATACTAACACTTATGAGATAAAATAAGTACCATTAGATTAGTTATGTAATATAGTTTCATAATAAATTTATTTCAATAAAAATATTAATACCTTTTGTTATAAACTTGGTCAAAGTTAATATAGTTTGACTGACACGTTTTCTATAATTGCATTTTTTTTTTTTTGAACCGAGGGAGTAGTCCCTAGCTGGGACCAGGACTAGTGCCACTTTTTATTTTATACTAGAGAGCATTATCTTGTGATACTTTATAGGTTGCTTTTTTGACGCGTTTCTTGTATGGACCCAACTAACTCACCGCGCTAGCTTCTTCCTTTTTCAAATGAAATCAATCATTTCGAGAAGCAAGAAAGCACCGTGCCTTCAGGAGAGCAAATAAACCAGCAGGTGATTCTCTTGCAGCACACCGCCTACTCTTTGCTGCTCCTGCAGGCTGCGGATCTGCAGTAGGTGGACCAAGCAACCATCCTACTCTTCTTTTCCCAATTGAAATCCACCGCACACTTGCAGATCAACCAGACTACCAGAGCAAATCAACCACCCGCAGATCCACCTAAGTCGAGGCAGTTACTTCAGTTCAGACCACATCATCCTTCACAAGTAAGGACCAAAGACTAAGGATGCTAATTGGTAACCAATGCATTCTAATTCAGCTTTGCAAGTTTTGGATCGACCTGTGTGGGACTTGCATCCGTATTTTCAATTCATACCCCCTTTTTCCTTTGCTTCCTGCGCCAGGAGAAACAATGGAGGTTGTCCTAGGGGCACTGCCAAGCCTCCTCCCCAAGCTCACTGAGCTGCTTGCTAAAGAGTACAAGCTGCAGAAGGAGGTCAAGGTGGGGATCATGTTCCTCCAAGAAGAGCTTGAGACCATGAACGCTGCCCTTGAGCATATCTCCAAAATTCCAGCACACCAGCTTCCTGGACAGGACAGGCTTTGGGCCAAGAATGTAAGAGAGTTGTCCTATGACATAGAGGACCATATTGACACAATTATGCTACAAGTCAAGGGTAGTAAGTATGCCAAAAAACATAGCTTCAAGGAGTTCATTAACAAGACCCTAGGCTCCTTGATGCAGCCTAAGATTCGTCGTAAGATTGCTACTGACATAAGAGATATCAAGAGTCGTGTTCTAGAGGTGCATGAGCGGCGCTGTAGGTATGAGGTCAATCATAGTGCTGATAAGCCTGTTAAAATTGATACTCGTGCATTGGTTCGGTATGAAGAGGTAGCAAAGCTAGTTGGCATTGATGAGGCAAGAGATGAGGTAATCAACATCCTGATAGAAGGTAATGAAGTATCCAACCAACATAACAAGATAGTTTCCATTGTGGGATTTGGAGGTCTAGGAAAGACAACTCTTGCTAATGTGGTGTATGAAAAGCTTAGAGCACAATTCGATTGCACGGCTTTTGTGTCAGTGTCTCAAACTCCTGATATGGATAAATTATTCAAGGATATGTTCTATCAACTTACCAAGTACAATACTGGAAGTATCGATGCTATCAGTATTATCAACGAACTTAGAGAATTCCTCAGGGTGAAGAGGTATGAACACATCACAGAAATTAGCCGCTCTTTATTTATATGGATTTTTTTGTTGTAAAAGTTGGTGTTATAATCAAAGTTCAGTGGACATTTTTCAAACTCGCATTAATACCACTAAAACTTATATCTTTTCCTTTATTTGCCACACCACTGCTTTTGGGCTCGGCCATTCACAACCAGAATTTAGAACTTCTCCTAGGGTTCTCCTAGTGTTTTAGCATTCAACATTTCGTATAAAATTTTCCTACCAAATGCCTCCTAGTGAGGATCCTTACGTGACTAGACGTCGTGTTTTATTACTACTTAAAAACACTAGGAGAACTTCTCCATTTTGGTACTGATTAAGTGTGAACCCTGTTCCTCTAGAGCTCTTTTCTCCACTGACTTGGTCATCTTTGCTGGTTATTTATGAAATGGAACAGACAATAATTCATCCATACCCACTCGTATAAGAGCTGACATGGATATAGGAATGTCTTTACAGGTTCTCAACAAAAATCAGCACTACACTTTTCTATATTTGTAGTATAAAATTCAGCCTGCTTTTGCATTTTGGACCATATAGATACAAACTTAATTATAGGTTTATGCACGATTGACACATTTGTTATTACATTTTATTGGCTTGTAGCCATTTATGGATGCTGAAATAATTGAACATAGTTTTAGGTAACAAGAGTCAAAAGTAATATAACTCCCTATTACTAACACAAATGAAGTATAGGTGGGATGGTTAGAAGGAATCACGTGTGGAAAGGTCATGGTGCAAAACAATTTTGTTTTTCATCTTGTGTCTATCACCTTTGTTTCTTTTTCTATCTACCATCTTTACCTTTTGCCTTATGCCTTTGTGTGTTTGTGGTCTTTTATAATTGTATTATATGGGTTTCATATCTAGCCTACCCCAACTAGCTTAGGACTAAAGGCTATGTTGTTATTGTTGTTGTTGTATCTTCTGTCCTAGTTTCCAAAAGGATCTTTTTTTATATAAATAGTTGTCCATACTTCTCCTTTGAAAATAATTTATATGTTTTTTTAGATAATAGATAACAATATCCGGCCTCTACATCACGGGATGTACACAGCCAATTATTACAAAATTTTGAAAAGCGAAAAAGAGAAAGCCTCGGTCCTATATCGGTCGGGAAGTTAGTTCAAACAATATAAATGTTTCCATCCTTTATTGGATATCTCTAAAGCAATAAATTCTAATTTCTTGCTTATCGTTGAGAGCGCTTCCTTGGCTATCTCGTCACGCTGCAGCTGGACCCAGTAGCTTAACCAATACGCACCTCACGAAAATTACACGCAAAATAGAATTAGACTTCTTTTGATTAAAGACAACATCATTTCGGCATCTCTAGAGAGCCCAACTCATGGCAGCCACTCCCACCCGAATCAAATTTCTAACCCTTTTATTTTGATTAGTTAGCCAATTCCCGAACATATGGCTAATTGATTTAGGTTGAGTTAATCCAGTAGCAAAATAGATAATCCTCCAGATCATCTTGGTAAGGGGACAGTCTAGGAATAAGTGTTGGATAGTTTCATTCCCATTACAGCATACGCACTTCTGACTCCCTTTCCAATTCTTTTTGGCAAGATTGTCTTTTGTCAAGACAACCCCCTCTGTAAAAAACCAGAAAAAGATTTTAATTTTTAGAGGATTTTTATCTTCCAAATCTTTCTATGTTGAAAAGGTGTTTGTGTATCAATAAGGTCGAGGTACATTGAGCGGACAGAGAAAAGTCCCAATTTGGTTAGGCTCCATCTAAAATAATCCGACCCTTCCACCAATTCGACATTTGAGATTCGTGCTACTAGACACTCCTAAAAGAGATGTTTAGAGGGCTAGAATCCATCACTTTTGCGACGGTTGCGTGAGGATCCCGAAAAATGGATAACTAGCTTTTAGAGGCTTACCTCCTACCCATATATCGTCCCAAAATCTAGTGGTGGTTCCATCTCTGATATCGAAGGAACCTTTAGCCAACACTTCATCTTTGATATGCATGAGACCTCTCCAAAAATGAGAGTCATTGGGTTTGGCTGTCACTTGAGTTAGGGATTTGAATTGTAGGTATTTATTCCTTAAAAGAGATTGCCACATGCCCTCCGTGTTCAACAGGTTAACCAACCATTTGGGTAGAAGACACTTATTTTATAGTTCTAAATTAAGGATACCTAATCCCCCTTGGTCTTTAGGGCAACACAGGATGTCCCATCTTGCAAGTCTATATCTATGTTTTTCTGAAGAGCGTTGCCAGAAGAACCTTGATCTATAATGATTGAGGTTTTTAATCACCCCTTTAGGGATCTCAAAGAAAGACATCATAAAAATAGGTAGGCTACTTAGGACTAAATTAAGTAGAATTACTTTACCCCAATAACACAGGTACTTTGCTTGCCAGCAAGAGAGTTTCTGTTTGAAACGATCTTCCATCTTTCTCCATTTAGAGTTCAGGAGTTGTCTATGGTGCATTGGGATTCCTAGATATCTGAACGGGTATTCCCCAGTATTGCATCCAAAGAGATAAGTATAAAAGGATTCCATCCCTTTAGATGCACCATAGCAAAAGATTTCACTCTTATGAAAGTTGATCTTTAGCCCAGATAATTGCTCAAAAGCACAAAGCAACAGTTTAAGATTTTGTGCTTGCTCTGGGTCGTGATCAAGAAAGATAATGGTGTCATCTGCATATTGAAGTATAGACAACCCATCATCTATACAGCTTTCGCTCTATTAATTAGAAGAGCAAGCATATCTGCAATGATGTTGAATAAGATTGGTGATATAGGATCTCCCTGCCTGAGACCTCGCTTGGTTTGGAAGTAGGGACCTACATCATCATTGACTTTGATCCCCGTGCTTCCTCCAGTGACCATTGTTTCAACCCATCTACACCATTTGGGGGAGAAACCTTTCATTCTTAGCGTTTGTTGAAGGAAAGACCACTTCACTTTGTCGTATGCCTTTTCAAAATCAGTTTTGAAAATGACACCGTCTCTCTTTTTGGTGTGAAGTTCATGAATGGTTTTGTGTAAGATTACGACCCCTTCCATTATATTCTTGCCAGGCATAAAGGAAGTCTGTGTTGGCCTCACCATAGTTTTAGCTACCAAATTAAGCCTATTTGTGCCTACTTTAGTGAATATCTTGAAACTCACATTAAGAACACAAATTGGCCTGTATTGTTGAATTTTTATAGCATTATCCACCTTTGGAATTAAGGTAATAATATGAAAATTCAGGCTGTACAGATCAAGAGCCTCCCTATGTAGCCCAGCAAATAAGGATAAAAGATCATCCTTGATGACACCCCAAAACACCTGGTAGAATTCCGCAGGAAAACCATCCGGGCCCGGAGCTTTGTTATGCTCCATCTGGAAGACCGCCTCCCTCACTTCAGATTCAGTGAATGGGCTAATGAGGATATCATTTTCCTCCGGTGATACCTGTGGGATGTCCAGGTTTTGTACCGCGGCAAAGCCTCAGCGTCACCGAGGTCCTCGTATTCGGATCGGAGTCGAAGTCCGGATCCCGAACTTGCCCCTCGATCGCGGAAAAAATTGATGAGCGGTGATCGGTGGCGATTAAGTCCGACGGGGTTCCTTCGCCGTGATCTGACGAAAGGCGAGTCTCGTTGACGGCGCCAGTGAGACCGAGGTCATCCTCCATCACCAGGGGAACCGTCGGCGAAGGCGGCACACGGTGGCGCGGGTGGCTCAGCCGTGGACGGAGTGGTCCACGGCCGGGCGTCGGTGTAGGCAGCTCACCGCGGGTTAAGACGTATCGATAATTTATATGTGGTTGGCTAAATGCCCATACAAAAGGGATTTCCAACCACAGGTATAAACTTGGCTGAAGTCTAATAATTTTAACCTAGGATAAAACTGAAACAAACTATATTTTAGGAACAGAAGAAATACTAGGGAACTCAGGTATGTAGGCTGAGGTTGGCCCATGAGTCTACTTTTTTTTTTTTTTTTTTTTTTTTTTTTTTTTTTTTTGCTATTTGATCTTGCTATTTTTTGTCTGACTACTACCGGTTTCGACTTGTAATAATATACGAGCTGGCATAGAGATTTGCATCCTTGGCCGCAGTGCCAGCAGGTAGCATATTAGATACTAAATTTCAAAAGGTCAGCACGGATGAGGTGTCCTGCAGCTGTAGAATCAAAGATCCATGAAATGACAGACCGAGGTTCATGTCATACACCTGTATATTTTTTTTAACATATGTCATACTCGTACATCTGTTGGATTATGATATGTATCAGGCATTTATTATATATACTAATTAGTCCGTCGCTTAGCTTTGCTTTGATAACATACACAAGAAAAGTTAAATTTCGTTCATTAATTTGCTCGATGACATGCTTTTTTGGACATATGTTTAGGTACTTTATTATTATTGATGATATATGGGAAATCTCATACTGGAGTGATATGATTAGATATGCTCTGCCCGATGGCAATGATAACTACAGAATTATCACAACTACCCGTAATATCACTGTTGCTGAACAAATAGGCGGTGCTTACAAGATGAAGCCCCTTTCTGTCAAGCATTCCAAAATGTTAATGTATGGTCGGATATTTGGCAAAGAAGGCAGCAATAAATTCTTTGATAAACAGCTAGAGGAAGTATCAGATAAAATACTAAAGAAATGTGCCGGTGTTCCCTTAGCTATCATTACGATTGCTAGTTTGTTGGCTACCAAAGGAAGAAACAAACTGGAGTGGTATGATGTGTGCTACTCTGTTGGTGCTGGACTAGAGAATAATACTTTAGATAATATGAGAAAGGTCTTGTTACTTAGCTATTATGACATGCCATCTTATCTAAGGTCTTGCTTGTTATATTTAAGTATGTTTCCAGAAGATTATAAAATTAACAGAGATCATTTGATATGGCTGTGGATAGCTGAAGGTTTTATCCAATCTGTAGAACAAGAGAAGAGCTTATTTGAAATGGGGGAGAGTTACTTCAATGAGCTCGTAAATAGATGTATGATCCAACCCATATATGGAAAATACAGTGGCGTGGTAGAAACTTGCGGCGTACATGATATGGTTCTTGATCTTGTCTGTTCTTTGTCAAGTGAAGAAAACTTCATAGTTATACGGAACGATGTGTGTCGCTCATCTACTTCAGAAAAGGTTCGGAGGCTATCCCTTCAAAATGGCAAAGCTGGTCATGGTAGTCCCGAGACTTCTCTGAACATAAAACATGTGAGGTCAGTTATTGTCTTTCCTCCTGCTATTGATCATGTACCAACACTTCAGAACTTCAAAGTTTTGCGTGTTCTGGATCTAGCAGATTGTGATCTTTCTCAAGGTTATAGCCTTAAGTACCTCGGAAATTTAGTTCAGTTGAGGTACCTCGGACTGACAAATGCATGTGTTGATCAGCTCCCTGAAGAAATAGGAAAGTTACAGCTTTTACAAACACTAGAACTGCAAGGGAATGAAATTTGTAGCCTGCCATGGACCATTGTTTTCCTAACACATTTGATGTGCCTACACATAGATGATGACACAAGAGTGCCAAATGGGATTGGAAACTTGACATCCCTTGAGGAGCTTTCATCGTTAGACATCCACAACCACGATGATTCAGCAGACATCATAGAAGAGCTAGGCCATCTAATGCAACTGAAGGTGCTGAAAATTATCTGCTTAACCAATTGGAACAACGGCTTGGATAAATCTCTAGTGGAGTGTCTAAACAAGCTACACAAAATCCAGAGTCTACAATTCCTAATCCGTTCTGGTAAATGCAACTTGGATGGCTGGGTCGTCGTCTCCCCTCAACATCTCCGCACATTGCCGCTTTGGGGTTGCTGGTTGTCTACACTGCCTGCTTGGATGAATCCATCGCTCCTTCTGGACCTCTCCGTCCTCATCATCGGGGTTAGAGGGCTGCACCAGACCGACCTCGAAATCCTTGGGAACTTGCCTAGTCTCCACTACCTAGATCTGACAGTAGACCATGAGGCTATTGGGATACATGGGAGATTCGCTATCGGTGCTTGTTCATTCCCATGCCTGCTACTCTGCAGGTTGAAGGGATTTGGAGGGCCTGTTGTGTTTCAGCAAGGAGCTATGCCAAGGCTTGAAGAGCTAAGGTTGGAATTCCCTACGCAGAAGACGAAAGAAATCAACGGCGATTTCGACTTGGGCCTTGGGAACCTGCTGTCATTGCAGGATGTCGTTGTTCGGTTCCGGTGTGGAGGCGCCAGCAAGGAGGAGGTGGAGGAAGCAAAAGCTGTGCTGATGCACACAATAGAAGTCCATCCCAATCATCCCACCTTTAGGGATTATTATGTTGTCTGAGGAGAAAAGCACAGCCACTACCTCAACGGTTTTTTCTCCGGCTAGTCTACCGTAGTTGCTTCTCTGCTTTAATTTCTCTATGGTCTGCCGTTCAATTTTCTGCCTCCTTTGTTCACTTCTCAGAATTGTATGTTTGGTTTACCAGATCAGAGGAAGCATTTGAAGCTAATCTTTACTGCCAAATTGCAGTAATTAAAATTCTCGCCCGTGGACAGCACCCAACCTGACCCTGAAACTTGCTCATTCCTGCACATGCCTAGGTAACGTTTGCAATTTATCAAAGCCCCTAGCGTATTGTACCTGTACATTATCTCATCAATAGTGATGTTCATGCTTTATTTACTTGTTTGGCCTGGCAAATTTTGCTTTCCTATAGTTGTTATTCTGATTTGTATTTTATGTTCCAAAAGTAATAAGCCCGTATGTAAAAATTTGTAAATTTGCAAAACAACACATTGAGATATAAAAACTTGATAGCAGTTTGAATGACAGCGTACTTGATTAGCATTGTTCGTCAGCACCAGACAACACTTCAGTCGAGAAAAATTTATGTCAGTTCTGAATGATTCGTCATTCTTCTTCAGAGGCAACAAATGTCAGAGCGTTGTGCAGCTACTTAAAATTACTGTTCAATGATGACACTGATCTTGTTCTTGCTTTTTTTCCAGAAAACTATATATTTATTTATTTATAAAAATAAAAAGCAACCTCCATAAGAAATATTGCAAATGAGTTCCACAAAATTTTCTAACCATTAGATATACACAGTTCATATTTCTTCTTTGCACTATGGATCATGGCAAATTCATGCCTTCTGCTTTCAAGTGTTCTCTAACAATATAAATGGAGGGTTGTCTTTGCCTGAAGAGGAGATAGTTTCATGTTTTCAGGATACTCAAAACCCCTGTTTTAAATAGCGCGCTATAGCGGACGCTATAGCGCTAAATAGCGTTTCGGGCAGGGTAACGCTAAGCTATTGCCATTTTAGCGCTAAACGCTATTTGCCGCTATTAGCTGCTAATAGCGCGCTAAAAACGCTAAACTGCAGCTCATTTAGCGCTATAAGATATTGGGCTGATTTCTGTTGGTCCAAATTAATTGGCAGGCCCAAATCTCATCTCAAGGTATTAGAACTCATGTATTTCTCTATGTGATGTGATGATGTTTGATGTATCATGTATGAACTACAAACTACTTTGATGTAATGTATTAGTAAGACTTTGAACTATCTATGTTTTTATCTTTATTATGTGTATAAAATTATATAATGTTTGGCATATTTTTTGCTTAGCCGCTAAATGGCTTAGCCCGCTATCATAGCTCGCTATAGCGCTAAATAGCCTTTTAGGGAGGCTGCCGCTAAATAGCTTAGCCCGCTATTTAAAACAGGGCTCAAAACACATGATGATGATTACTTCCACAAAAAAAGTCCACTTGCAGTTTCTTGTTGTGACGTCCTCTATTTATGTAGGATCTATTCAGACTTAGATAAACTGTCATAGGGGTGGTGGTGAATGATTGCGGAAGCCAAAAACTAAAAACTTCCCCCTGAACACAAAACCAAATTACATCACATTTTAGGTTCTGGACAGAACACTGCACCTCTACCGAAAATAATCTCAACCAGTGGGGACCTCCCCCACAGTCTTTTTGGTCAAAAAAAAAAACCTGTAGATCCAATTGACGTCAAACTTAAACAGATTAAACTAGATGGAATTCTTGAACAACTCAACTGGAATCACATCAATCGGATAGAGGTGGACATTGAGGTAATCAGCTTCTGATGTAGATGAGGCATATGAATTATGATGCTCTGGTTGTAACTTCTCCTTTATCTCCTTTTCCCCTTTCTTCAAACCTAAATATCCTTTGTTTGTTCTTAGATTCACTGATGAACTATAAGCCAAGACTCGCAGATCTTGAGCTGTTGCATTTCGTTGCTATGCTCAAGATGAGAGAAATCATCAGTGGTTTCGACATGGGCTTGAGGAAGACAGCAACTTGCTGTCACAGTTGGGTTCTGATCGGGAGGTGCCCAGCACCGAGGACGTGGAGAAAGCAAAGCCTGTGGACTGATGAAGACGAAGATGAAGATGTACCTGTTCTCCTTTCCCCCATTCCTCTGATGTAAATTTCCCCTGTTTCTTCTCTAGCTGTTCTTGCTTTTCTGATTTTCCCCTTCTTCTGACATTTTTTACCACCTTCTTTACTTCTCAGAAATGGAAGTGTGATGGACTAGATTAGACACAGTATTTCAAGCTACTGTAGTGTTGATTGCCAAGTCGCAGGATTAAGATGCTCACCTGTGGACAATACCGACAACCCTGACCTTGGCAGTAGGTCAATCTTGCATTGCACAGGTAATACTTGCAATTCGTGGAGGATCGTACCTTAATTATTCGTCTTCATGTTTTTTTTGTGGTTTGGCCAAGGAAATGTATTTTTAATATTGCTACTCTAGTAAACTATGCTATTGTGTAATATACAATCGATATTCAAAAGGTACTATCTCATCTTCTGTGCAGAAAACTCTGTTCTTGCTCTGTTTTTGGAGAACTTGAATGACCCTACAGATTATATTTATAAACAAAAAAAAGTTTGCATAAGAAATACTACAAACTGCTAGTCAATAAAAATCATGTAGCCATTCACTAATATGTGGTTTATCTTGTTAAGAAAGTGCAATTTGTATGACACTAATAATGCACTGCATGAACTGTAAGTCGCTAATTTGTATTTAATTTTGGGTATCATGAAGGAAGCAGCCATGCAAGTCGCCAGGGGACATGATCCAGATATGGATATCAAGCTGCTAATTGTTAATGGTGTTTCATTGCAAGTTCAAATGTTCAGAACTCAAAGAGAGGAATGACAACTCAACAACCTGGAAGACAGAATACTTGGGAAAAATGCTGGAACATAAGTTGCTTCCAAAACATGTCATTTTTAGCTATCAAAGAAGACACTGTAACCTTTAGATTTCAGTTTGTGTGCACTTGTGTATCCAGTTGTGTGTTTGCAGGCCTTCTTTGAGCCAGCACTTATACTGTGATGAGTACATATCTGTTGATACGACTGCAGAGCTAGCATGTACTTTATGATGTATCATGTACACATGAAAAGAGCTCTGTTAGCTGTTGGATAAAACATCTGATTGTGAATGACAAAAACATTTCTGTATCTATTTACTGAAATGCTTCTATTTTGAAATGTTTCTATTTCTTTAGATCCTTTGCCAGAATGTGATCATGAAACTCTTTGATTGGTTTAGATCTTTGCCAACATTTGATCTCCATACTATATGATTGGTATTTTGCTTCAAACTTTCTGATCCAGGTTGTATTCTCCATTTGAAACTTCTCTCGATATGAAAAGTTCTCATAATTGACACAGCACTAACAGCAACATATCACACCATGTTCTGCACTTGCTACTGAATACTGAATATACAGACGCAAGAACAGAGCTGCATATATGCACTCATCAGACTCCACTAGACGACGCACTCCTCTGCTTCTCTGGCGCCGCCGCCAATGCCGTGGCACTCCAGGGCGGCGACGTGCTCGGTATGCATCGCCACCAAGTCCGGGTGTCCATACCTAGCTGCGGCGACGGCGTAACACCCAAGCACATAGACGAAAGCAAGGAACACGGCCCCGAACAGCTGGAAGTTGGCCAGCTGCTCGGCGCGCTCCTAGGCGGCACGGCTGCCGCAGTCCACCTGGTCGCCCTTGGCATTGCGTTCGCACCCGTCCGGGAGCATGGGGCCAAACAGCGTGAACGCCGTCTGGTAAAACCACAGCCCCTGCAGCATGATGAGCGTGCCCGTGGCGACGGGTACTTATCGGCTGATACGATTGGATTGGATGAAACATCTGACTGTTAATTACCAAAACATTTCTGATCTTTCTGAATTTCAGCCCTTTTGTAACTCTTTCCCACTTCTCTAATTCAGTCTGTAGAAGGAAGGGAGGCACTAAATTATTGGATGAAAGCATCAGCATTTCAGCAGAGGCGACAAAACATTTGATCCAGCTTGTTTTTCCTGTTTGAATCTTTTCTCGATTTGCAAAGTTTCATTTCAAACACCGCTCACAATGACACAACACTAAGAACAACATATCACATCATGTTCTGCACTTGCTATTGAGTATCTAACACAAGAACAGAGCTACAGATATGCACTCATCAGACACCACTAGACGACACACTCCTCTGCGGCGGCCGCCGCCGCCACGGCACTCAGAGCGGCGACATGCTCCCCATGCATCACCACCATGTCCGGGTGTGCGTATCTGGCCACGGCGTAGCACCCAGGCACGTTGACGAAGGCGAGGAACACGGGCCCGAACAGCTGAAAGCTAGCCAGCTGCTCGGCGCGCTCCTCGGCGGCACGGCTGCCGCAGTCCACTTGGTCGCCCTTGGCATTGCGTTCGCACCCGTCCGGGAGCATGGGGGCAAACACCGTGAAGGCCGTCTGATAGAACCACAGCCCCTGCAGCACGATGAGCGTGCCCGCGGCGGCGTCGACGGGAAGCTCGCCCGGCAAAAGCGCGCCGAGGACGCTGGTGAGGATGCAGAGGCCGATGAGGATGACGAGGAGGTGGTGGTAGTAGCCCTCCGGACCTGCGTGGGTCGCAGAGTGGTAGGAGTAACTGCGGGAACTCCGACGTGAACGCCGTCGCTGCCACTAGGCAGAGCTGGCCGTTGGTCACAGTTATTTTCCAGCTAGTATTTTCCATTTCAAACTTTTCTCGACATTCATTCCAAACGTCGCTCACAGTTGAGACAGCACTGTGAAAAATATTTCACACCGCGTTTTGCACTTGATACTGAGTACTGCAGAACAGACAGAGCTGCACTAGTAGATCACGCAGTTTCGACTTGGGCGGCAACCTGCCGTGTTCCTGCAATGCAACTAGTCTCTGTTTCGCTGCACTCTGTAGGTGAGGCACGCAATTGAAGTCCACTCTGTACGTGCTGCTTGTTCTACTGCTTCCTTACTCGCATATTACATCCATTGCCCCATTTCTTCTAACCTTAAGAGCATGTTTGGTAGGGTGGCTCTGTGCCTGGTTGCGCTCTCGGGGGCGCATTCCGGTGTTTGAGGCCGTTTTGGTGTCTCCCGGGCTGGCCCGCGGGAGCCAAAAAGGCGTCCTCCACCACGCTCCACTCCTACGCCACTTTCCTATGTTCCTCTCGAGCTCGGCAAGACGCGGCGCAGCATTTGCGATTTGGGGGCGATTTCAGGCGGGCGGCGGGTGGCTCTCGCGGGCTCACGCGGGGAATGGTGAATCTTCCACCCGCCTCCTCCCCCTCCCTGAAATCCATGGCCTATATATCCACTCCTCCTCCCGCCTTCCCCTTCCTACTCGCTCCACCGTCTTCGCTCCACTCCCGTGTGAGACCGGTTAGGGTTTGGTGCGGTGATGCGCGTCGAGGCAGCAGGGATCCCCGGCGGGCTTCCTCTCCGTTCCCCTGCCACGGATCTAGGCCGAGGCGCCATCGACACATCTTCTTCCTTGTCTGGACTCCGAGGGCCGACCTTCTTCTTCCTCGGTTCAGGCATTTAGCTAGGGTTCATGCGGTGCTGTGCACTGCGGATCTGCATCGTCTTCTTCCAAGCCTCCTCCTTCTTCGTCAGTGCTTCTCTCCTGCACGGTGTTGGCATTTGTTAAGTGCTAAAAGAATATGAAGGATTCTGCAAGCGCACAGAACACCTACCATTGTAGCTTTTCCCTAGGATGAGTATTCTAGAGTATCGTATCCACAGGGAAGCTTTGGCTAAAGAATTCTAATAAGTCACAATCATGTATCCACTAACTTAGCAAACCACTAGACTATAGTGATGGGGTAAATGGTCAAGGGTAAGTAAATAACAAAACATAACCTACCTAAGATTATAAAAGTAAACTAAACTAATCAAGAGATCAAAGGGAGAGATCAAGGTTCCTGGGTAATTCTCTATTACTTAGGTTCTATGATAGCAATTATACTAATGCACTTTGGAGCAACAGTTCCTTTCCAACTCTCGAGAAAGACCGGGAAGAAGGTAGTTGGGAGAAGGCTGCCTAAAGCTCTACGAAAACACCAACCCAAACGTGGTGGACTACACAGGCCTTACAGTGCTGTCACCTCTGGGGCTACCATAACTATCCGTTGGATTGGGCGTAACCTCAGGTAACCTATAGCCTAGACACCATGTCTATACTATAAATTACTACTCTAGCTACCATGAATAACTAGAGCACTCAATACGAGCGGAGATCCCATGCAATAATATAACAACTATACTTAACCAAATATATGAAAGTAATGGAAGTAAATAGAGAAGATAAATATATGAATCATAAGTCTTGTAGAGAAGATACAAAGACATACCATACTCTGAAGACATATCCAGAACAAGAGCATAGCTCCACTCTCCTTTACTCTTGATTAGATCTAAGTTAGATCTAATCTAGTTCTAATTACATGTCTAATCTATCTCTAATTACATATCTAATCTACTTCTAATCTACCTCTAATTCACTAATCTCAGAGAGAGGTTATCCTTACATTGAGACACCTCTACAACTGAGAGATAATGAATAATGAGATAGAATGAATTAGGGTTTAACCCGAGGGCGGGGGTCTTCTTATATAAGCCTTGGCGATGAAGCGTGAACCCTTGGATCAAACCGACCTTGGCAACGGTGTAGATACAACCTCAATGTCGGTGGTAAACCGACATACAAAGCTGGACCTGATTGGCCACTGTAGCGTGGCGGCCGCCAGGGTGGACAACGGCGGCGCCGCCGGTCGGTGAGCCACCTCGGCTTCCGTCTTTTTCGTGTCCTCTCGGTATCTTCTAGAATGTTTTAGTTCACTTTTTCGGGTTGAGTTGCTTCACGGACAAGTCTGGTCTTCATAGGCCTTGTATATTAGGAACTTTCTCCATTATTCTCTGCAAATATCTATTAAGTCCACGAAAATATAAAAATCACCAAAACTCGTGGAATTATGTTCGTAAAGCCTCTATACTCTGTTGATATTCATTTTAAACCCTTATTTCATGTTTAGTTGACTAGTAAAATTATGCTATAACAGGTGTCAACAAGTTCCCCAAGCTTACCCTTTGCTAGTCCCTAGCAAAGCCAAACTTAGCAATGGATCAGAAATTGCTGCAATGCTTTCACACCTCAAAGGTACACATGCTTTCAAACAAAAAATTTCTCTCCAGATAAAGATAAACTTTTCAAACTTCATCTTATCCAATTACCTTTTACCTCTTGGGGCTTATAATCTTTTTCTTCAATCTTGGGTAATTGAAAGATAGAACAGTCAAGTCGAACACTATATCTCAAACTCTTTTGATCAACTGTCCTTCTGGAGTTTTTGCAAGTTTTCAAAATAAAACTCAAAGTTCCTCAGTATGACTCTCTCTAATCTCTCATTTGTGGTATTTGTAGATCCTCTCTAAGGCAATAAGATAGTGTTGCCTTACTCTCATAATATGTAACATTTTTAATTAAGGCAATAGCATACTATGCCTTCTTTTCTCTCACCTAATATCTAAGGCTTATATATGTGGAGCTCATAGGTAGGAGAAAATAATTTATTTACTTACTAAACATATATTGTAAATTCAAGCAATGGATCCAAAGATACAAGTCACACTGATCAAATGCTGCATGTGTATGGTGGATAGAATATAAATGATATGGAATATAGTAAAAGTATATAGTGAATAGAATAGATGATGGGAAATCTTACTTTTGCTCCTTTTTGGAATCTTCTCTCTTTTTAAATTTTGTAGAGAACCTGGGTTGCATCTCTTTTTTTTTTCAAGAGAGGTGGGCTCTACTGGCCCTCGGACTTGTGTCCATTATTTCCTCTCTTATAAAGATGTGGGTTCTACTCGCCCTCGGACACTTGTCCATTTTTCATCTTTATTTTTAGAGATGTGGGCTCTACTAAGCCCTCGAACACTTGTTCATTTTTCATCTCTTTTATTTAGGGAGGTAGGCTCTACTCGCCCGTAGGACTTTTGTCCATTTTTCATCTCCCTTTTTTCTTTTTTTTTTTAAAGATACACAACCCGGATCTCTTTTTGCAATAATTTTTGAGAGGTATAAATGATGGAGCTTTTGTAAGATATTGGCTAGCAATGAATGGATGGGTATAATAAATATTTTTGATTGCTCTCCCCGATATAGGAGTAGAACATTTTTTGCGGGCTAGAGTGAGTGGATGATAGTGAAATGAAGTGAGTGGAATGAGTGGAGTGTACATGATCAGCATGACAAGTTTCTAAGGGTTAACAAAGATTGAACAAACTCAATGCAAAGCAAGCGACCTATATATATATATATATATTTTTCAAAAGGTTTTCCTAATCTAATTAGCTTGTATATATGGTATGGTGGTAGGAGGTTCACACTCTTGTCATACAGGAACTTATCATGTGTTTTTCAATTTGCAAAAGATAAATTTCTAGAAATCTAGTATCACTAGGAGTAAGATAAATAGTAGCTCGGACTCTCATATATCATATCCGTCAATTACCTAGACTTGAGCAAGCATTTGCTACCCACAGGTTTTATGTTTGAGCAAATCTCAAGTCAAATCAATTGCATTAAAAAGCTCGAGAGAAATTAAGCTTGAAAGGTAGGTACTTGAAAGGAATTACGACGAGACAACTATTCATCATCTCCAAGGCTAGAGATTATCTTGAGTTTATTTTATTATCACACTCTAATAAAGACTAGACAGGACTCTTATTATTTCATTTCCTTAGTTACTCATCTTTTTATATCTTTCTAATAAAACAAACATATCTAGCTAGTAGTAAATAAGATAAAGGGATACTTATCTGGATACATGGGGGTTGCACTCCCCCAATTTGGATGTTGACATAGTCTTCGATGTTCTTGATGGTTAGAAGTAGAGATAGATAGTGATGGTGGTTAATTTTGATCTTCTTTAATGTTGAACACCATATGTGTCATGTCTCTTTTCCTTGGGATTCTGCTGAACTCAAATAAACAACAAAACTAATGGAACTAGTTAAGCGTTAGTGGTTTTAGCCACTTAGCTTTTTTGTTGCCAAAGATTATGATTATTCCTTTTAAGATAGTAGTTCAGCGGCGAAAATATTTTTGGATTTTCTATGCAAATAAAGATGATGATGCATGCATATTTATTTTGGTTTTATGCCACCACAGTAAGTATCCCCGTGGGTTGTTACACACCACAAGATTACTCACATGGGGCTTAGAGTTTTTCATGTCTATGCAACAAACAAATATTTATTTTCTTTTCTAATGCAAAGCTAGTAATATAAATATGCTAAAGGAAAATGATTATGCAATGCAAGAAAACAAATATGGATAACTACCGATCTTACCTTTTCGGCGAGGGTTCGTGTGTTTTAAGTCCTCCGAGCGAGACTTCTTACCTTGTTGTTTCCTTGAGTGTTTTATCGATCTTTGACAGTTATGCTCCTTGAGATGATGAAGAACGACGTCACCCATGTTCTTAGCTGATCTTATGAGTTGGAGTGAAGCGTAAGCAGCTTCTTGTTTAGTGTGCATGCTTGTAGGACATTCACTTGTTGAATTTTGGAGAGACTGATTGGCTTCTCCTCCTTTTTGCTCAAAGTGTGTCCTGCTTGCAAAGTCATGGTAGAGATCAAGTGCATGGGCTCTGTTGGTGGGAAAACACCAACAGAACCAAAACTTCATTCATTCTTCTCTAACCATAGGCGCATCAAACAAGATAGAGTTGATTTATTGTACACTTTTCTTAAACCTAATTTGGGTGACAAGATCAGAAGATAGAGCATGATTGTTTGTGATTAAAACATTCGACAGATCAAATCAAACTCATTGACTCTTGGAAGAGTTTTCTTATCTAAACATCAAAAGCATGATTATGATTCTTCCAAAGCAAGGTAAGTAATATTCTAGTTTACAAGATGAGGACTAAGAGATCAAGAGAATGGTGGTAAGAACACTTAAAGAAACAAAACATGTTGAGCTAATGAAGTTGGATCATGCAAGGTTGATACTCTAACATATTTTATTCTTTATTTATGAACAAGACATACTTTAGATAAAGCTTAAGTAATGAAAACTTACCTCAAGATGTTACCTTATTATTGGAGTGTGACAGCGTAACACCTTGTGGTGGTCCTTTTCTTCTATGGCCTCTTGTGTATCTTGTCCCACACTTGTCTCCTTTATTGCATCGTCCTTTGTTTCTTATTCTTTAAATTGCACTAGAACCTTTTTGCTCCTCTCATGATTTTATTCCTGTAATATTAGTTGACAACAGATACCCGAAGGAATACAAGTAATTATAAACAAGGATAGAACTGTCATGGAGCTTAAGGTTGTTTTTATGCTAGACAAAGTTTTGATTGGATATTTTATATGCTCACCATTACTTTCTCTCTAGTTGGAAATATGATACCTTAAGTTTGATTTTAAAGTAAGACATTAATTAACCATATAAACTTAGAGAGACAAAGTAATAGTGAATAGAGGGATTGCAAACCAGCATGTCCGAGTGATGGGAGCTTGAGTAGAGGAAGAGTAATGTCTGATGATCTTTAAAGGAGTCGACCTTCCTCCCCCATGCTTGAGTCTTCCTGTCACTCAACACTTTAAGTGTGAATGCTGGACTATCCCTAATCGTGTGTTGCAATCACCATGTCCTTAGACATTGTTCATCCTTTGTCCCTACAAGGTTAGTGACCAAGAATACCCGAAGGGAACTTGTCCTAAGAACATGTTGTTGTTGTTTTCTTTTGCTTGAGCCTTCATGTGCTCGAGAGAGATTTTTTTTTTCTTTTAATAGAGAACATAAGACAAAGGTTGTATACAAATATGTGATTTATATTCACTTACCTGTCTTTGATGTTCTTTTTGGTGCATTTGCTTTTGTCCATTCACTTCTCGAGTGAGAGTTTCTTCTAGATCATGTTGTATGACACTCTTGTTCATTGAATGGACTTAGCACAGATCCTTTCCTACAAAATATTAGTGGACACATACCCGAGGGAATATACAACATGGTTGAAGCGGGGGTTGTTATCCAAAAGTTCATAAGATTTCATCTATGCTAGCAAAAAGATGGCTCTTTGATTATTCTTAGCACAGATTTTATTTCTCATGTCTTATAGCTCATTTTATTTGTAGCTGCATTTAGTCATGTGGATCAAGGCAAATATAACTTGTAGCAAAAGACAGAGTGAATGATATTTGATACTTACAATTCTTCCATAAATGAGCCATGTCTTTTGCACAAGGTTGTAATTCATCACATGCCTTGCTTCATCTACGATCCGAGTTCATCTCTTAACTTACCCAAATTGGATTTGATATTTATCTGCATGGGTTAGTCCAACACAATAACCAATGTCTACGCAAGTAATTTTTAGTTCAATAACCAAACTAGACTCCATGTCTAATTCAATTAAGGAAGGCATTTTAACCTAAGCACCATGCTTAATTTAAAAGCCTTCGGAAACACCCAATTGTAGCACTTCCAAACCAAAGCATACTATAGCAAATAAGGGTGACATGAAAGCATCACAGAGATTTACTTAAATAGAGATGAAAGAGCATGATCATGGTGAAGATTTTTTTTTGTTTTTAGATGCAAATGACATGGATGAATGCAAAGGAACTAAACATGCAATGGATCTATTATGATAAAACATAAACTAAGCGGAGTGAATGCATGAGTTGATCAAGTAAACATGCAATGCAATGCAAGAAATTAAATGATAACTACTCAATCAATTTATAGTCCATGAGCAAGACTTTCTCACCTTTATTGATCATACTTACCATGATGTGCAGCTTCTATGTACGTCACTTGAGATGTGTGCATTGAATTCTTGTGACGGCGACTTCTTCTTTAATCTATACATGGTTAGAATAATATATATTTAAGTACATACCTTGAGATAGCGGGGTTCCCATGTTGATAAATCTTGAATGATCGGGCACCCTGGGTTCTTCAATCTTTTTTTTTTTTTCTCGTGGAATCTTGTCGGGAAGATCGCAGCGACATCTTTTGTCTTGTCTATTCCACAATTCAACAGAACAAGGATAATCCTACTAAAGCTAGTGATACACTAAATTAGTAGACATCATGATCATTATTAAAATCTTTAGGCCAATTGCTTCCCCAAGAGCGGCGTCAAAAAGCTTGTTGGCATTTGTTAAGTGCTAAAAGAATATGAAGGATTACGCAAGCGCACGAGAACACCTACCATTGTAGCTTTTCCCTAGGATGAGTATTCTAGAGTATCGTATCCATAGGGAAGCTTTGGCTAAAGAATTCTAATAAGTCACAATCATGTATCCACTAACTTAGCAAACCACTAGACTATAGTGAGGGGGTAAATGGTCAAGGGTAAGTAAATAACAAAACATAACCTACCTAAGATTATAAAAGTAAACTAAACTAATCAAGAGGTCAAAGGGAGAGATCAAGGTTCCTGGGTAATTCTCTATTACTTAGGTTCTATGATAGCAATTATACTAATGCACTTTGGAGCAACAGTTCCTTTCCAACTCTCGAGAAAGACTGGGAAGAAGGTAGTTGGGAGAAGGCTGCCTAAAGCTCTACGAAAACACCAACCCGAACGTGGTGGACTACACAGGCCTTACAGAGCTGTCACCTCTAGGGCTACCACAACTATCCGTTAGATTGGGCGCAACCTCAGGTAACCTATAGCCTAGACACCATGTCTATACTATAAATTACTACTCTAGCTACCATGAATAACTAGAGCACTCAATACGAGCGGAGATCCCATGCAATAATATAACAACTATACTTAACCAAATATATGAAAGTAATGGAAGTAAATAGAGAAGATAAATATATGAATCATAAGTCTTGTAGAGAAGATACAAAGACATACCATACTCTGAAGACATATCCAGAACAAGAGCATATCTCCACTCTCCTTTACTCTTGATTAGATCTAAGTTAGATCTAATCTAGTTCTAATTACATGTCTAATCTATCTCTAATTACATATCTAATCTACTTCTAATCTACCTCTAATTCACTAATCCCAGAGAGTGGTTATCCTTACATTGGGACACCTCTACAACTGAGAGATAATGAATAATGAGATAGAATGAATTAGGGTTTAACCCTGGGGGCAGGGGGTCTTCTTATATAGGCCTTGGCGATGAACGTGAACCCTTGGATCAAACCGACCTTGGCAACGGTGTAGATACAACCTCAATGTCGGTGGTAAACCGACATACAAAGCTGAACTGATTGGACCTTTGTGGCACCGGCGGCCGCCGGGGGGACAACGGCGCCGCCCGGTTTCGGCGAGCCACCTCAGCTTCCCGTCTTTTCTCGTGTCCTCTGGTATCTTCTAGAATGTTTTAGTTCACTTTTCGGGTTGAGTTGCTTCACGGACAAGTCTGGTCTTCATAGGCCTTGTATATTCCGGAACTTTCTCCATTATTCTCTGCAAATATCTATTAAGTCCCTGAAAATATAAAAATCACCAAAACTCGTGGAATTATGTTAGTAAAGCCCCTATACTCTGTTGATATTCATTTTAAACCCTTATTTCATGTTTAGTTGACTAGTAAAATTATGCTATAACAGGTGTCAACACACGGCAAGGTTAAATCGATCCCAATTGTTGGCATTTCTAAACGTCATCACGAAAAGGTGTAGGTAAAACCTAGCTCCTCAACAACGCCTAGAAACACTTGGTATAAAATAAATCTACACTTAAGTTGTCACATATAAAAATCATTATATCCGCAAGCACATAGATATAACCTGAAAAAAAAACTCTATACCATTTGTAGCACTTCACCTATAGAATGAACCAGGTATCGTAATTTATATTTTCTCTAAGGAAGGACTATGAGGCAAAATTCATATGGCTCGTAACAACTCTATATTAATGTACTTAACATAAATCAATCATTCCAATACTCTAGCAGGGGTAAGTATGAATAAAATATAAAAAAATAAATAAAAGATAAATAAGTAAAGTAAACAATAAAAAGTAATAACAAAACCTAGGGTATTCCATGAGACAGGGGGGGATTTAGAGACGGATTTAGAGACTCATCTAATATGGTAAAGACAATCATAACTACTCTATGAGTAAAGAACTTGTCGGAGACCGGCTAAATTGGGCGGAATTGACACGTGATCATCGACCGTTGGGGCGATGAAGGTGGCGAGGGAGCTGCGGGGGCGGCGGTGGCGGCCGGTGGCGGCACGAGCAAATGGGCGAGGAGCGGAGGCACCGTGGTGGAGGGGCACGGGCAAGCGGCGGCGCCTTGGTCGGTGGCACTGGGCGCGGCGATGTGGCGGCGAGTCGGGGCGGCACGGGAGGGAGGTGGTGGCGGTGAGAGCTGGAGCGAGATAGATAGGAACTATTTTTATTGCTTGCTTATCCCCAAAGAGATTACATGCATCCGCTTATATAGCCCGGCTAGTGGGACTTGTAATCTAAGCAATCTCCCTATAAGGTTTGCTTATATGATTGGAATACCTTTTACAATCAATATTTATTTATTTCCTCATAAGGACCTTCCTTATAGATTGGAATATTCCCTTTTACACACCAAAAAGCCTAAGATAATCCTAACTTGAAGGCGGCGTAGTCGGACGGGAGGGGAGAGTGGTGGCGGTGGCGGGCGGCGGGGGCGCGGGCGCCCCCCCTGGCCGCGCCCAGGCCCCCCTTGTGGGCGGTCGCGATCGTTCAGGCCTTTTAGCCCGTTGCGGGCTGGCCCAATCCTGGTTCATGACAGAACTTCTAATTAACTACCAATCATTAAGTCAAAGCATAGCAAGTAAAATATCATCATCTATAGCATAGTCAAATCATAATTATATAACAAGAGTAATATCAACTAAGGAGGATTTATGATGAAATAAACTAGCCTCCATCGCGACCACATTCTACCGTTCACTATATACGGGGGAGGATTATAGAAGACTCAATAAAGTTGTCACCCTTACGAACTACCCCACGACCCAGCATATAGCGGGCATTCGCAAATAACTTATATCTAAGCACCATGCTTATATATAACTTACGACTTAACCCCCTCGAGAACTAGGCTAATCTGTCCATGATCTTATTTTTTTTATTTACCGGCAACCGTGGCAGTTTTTTGATCCACCAGAAAACTGCCAAAGAAAAAGGCAAATCCCAAACTCTAACCCCGTTAGCCGGGATCTGAGCCTCCCCTACTGCCTCCACGCCAAATCCGCTGCTGCCAGGAGGGGTGAGGAGGGGAGGGGCCGGGGGCGTCACCGCCAAATATAGAAGGGGGAGGAGGTGAGCAGAGGGAGGAGAGCACTCGGTTCTAGGTTATGTGCCGTGAGGTGAGGGGTCGAGCGGAGGGAGCCGTCGGCTGAACCCTAATTCCTTGCTTATATACTGTTGGATGGTATTGGGCTGATTGAGATTTCAAGTGGGCTCACATATATTAACCATGGTGGGCCTTTATAATAGAACCGCCACCAAAATCAGTGTCCAAGATAAAAACAATTTACTTGAAACAAACTTAATAGAACCCACATTTAGCAGCAACTATACATCCAGTTGGCCTTTTTTAAAACCCCCGGTGCAAATGGATGGTTATACTAATACCAATAATGCAAGTTGATGGTGTTGAATGCATATGAAAACGTCCATGACTTCTAAATAATAGCCGTACAAGCAAACAAATGAGATAATATACAAGCACTTGTATGGACCATGGTGACATATGCGTTGGATATAGTACATGTGTGGACTCTCTGGACGCACGGCATCTGCGGTTGAACTAGATGCCATATATCTGCCGGCTGGACTGCCACAGCGAATTTAAAATGCCTTCTAGCGTGGTGGAATAGCAGCGGAGACATCAACACAAAATTGAGAGCACCCCAAACCCAAAACTCCAAAGCACAGCTGTTCACTGCCACCCAACAACTCCAATCACCACTGCTCACTCCACAAACACACACACACACACACACAGCTACAACCTGTGCTCCTTGCACTTGTGCAAAAAGCATCAATGGAGGTCGTGTTTGGGGCACTGCCAAACCTCCTCCCCAAGCTCGGAGAGCTGCTTTCTGGCGAGTACAAGCTGCAAAAGGAGGTGAAAGGGGGGATCATTTTCCTCCGTCGCCGAGCTGAACACGGAGCCCTGCCACTCTCTTTGCATCCACTGAGCCCTGCCACTCTCTTTCAAGCGTTCTCTCTATTCCGATGATTACATAAAAAAATAGTGTGTTAATACTAATTATTGTATCCATCAGGCTATAAGCCAGTGCTTTGATGAGTTGGCTTGGCTTATAGCCAAGGATTATTGGCCTTGATCTTAGCGTAGTGCATGTATACCACTTGGTTTGTCGTCGTCCTCATGCTTTGGCTGCCTTTGGTCAAAATATTCAATCTGTTTTTGTTTTCTTTTGTCATCACAAAGTGCATGTGTATACCACATTGTTCATTAGCTGCTTAATTCTAGTGGTCCGTTAGATGCTTGTTTTTGTGCGCGTTGTTTATGGATAGCTTTACCAACGAACACATGCTGGCACATGGTGGTGGGCCGGCTTGCATGTGTAGTCTTGGGTTTCATAATCTGAAAAAACTTCACTTCTGACCACTATTGGTCATTGGCCTTTTCTGTCATTCAAACTGAGAGATCGAGAGAACACGGTTGGTCTCTATATGTTATTTTTTTTCCTAATTCTAAATAAAGGTCACTTTAACCACGGTTGTTGGATCCGCATGGACCAATTGGGCGCAAAACCCGACTGTGCGAATATTCTCGTACAACTGGCATTCACGAGTCACAACAATACATGGAACCATAGTTTGGACCTCCTAACTACCGAAGCACTCTTAATATAATCCTTGACGCGCGCGGCAAGCGGCTTTAATTTCCAGGGCTATAACGTGCAAGCACGTTGTCGCCATTATTGGAGAGATGTGCGCATCGGGCAAAGGAAAATGCAATGCAAGCGTACCACGTTGGAGAGTGGAGGTAAAAATAGGAATTATATATGGTAAGGAAACCAAAGTACATCCAGATGAGTTCAAATCAACTCGGCCTCTTCAGGACAAGTGAAAATTACAGGGAGCGCATCCAGATGAGTTCTACAAAATTAGTTGTGCTAGTACTTGTTTTGCAGAGAATAGCAAATAATCCGAGTGGTGGGGATGCATATATGGTTCGAGATCACATAGAAGCTCTATGCATGGCGGTAACTCATTATTGGAGATGCAGTTCTTTATAAAAACTAGCAGCTAGCAGTCCAACCTGTATCGACCACCGTCCCCACCCTGTGACAAGCTGCTAGGCCAGATTTCCGTAGTACAATAAGCTACCTTAAATACTACCACTCAACAAGTCCAATCACCACTGCTCACTCGCGCCCACACACAGAAGCATCCTTTGCTCCTTGCATTGCACCAAGAGCATCAATGGAGGTTGTGTTTGGGGCATTGCCAACCCTCCTCCCCAAGCTCGGTGAGCTGCTTGCCGACGAGTACAAGCTGCAAAAGGAGGTGAAAGGGGGGATCATGTTCCTCCGAGATGAGCTCGAGAGCATGAAGGGTGCTCTTGAGCATATCTCCAAGGTTCCAGCTGACCAGCTTCCTACTGGGGATAAGATTTGGGCCAGGAATGTAAGAGAGTTGTCCTATGACATAGAGGACAATATCGATACATTCATGGTGCAAGTCAAAGGCCATCAGCTGGACAAAAAGCATGGCTTCAAGAAGTTCATTGACAAGACCCTTGGTTCCTTGATGCAGCCCAAGATTCGTCGCAAGATTGCTATTGACATCAGAGAAATCAAGAGTCGTGTCATAGAGGTGCACAGCCGGCATGACAGGTACAAGGTTGACCACAATGTCGATAAACCTGTCAAAGTTGATCCCCTTGCATTAGTTGCAATGGTTCGCTATAAGAATCCAACAGAGCTAGTTGGCATTGAGGAGTCAAGTGATGAGGTAATCAAGATTATGATAGAAGGCAATGAAGCGTCCAAGGAGGAAAAGAAGATAGTTTCCATTGTGGGCTTTGGAGGTTTAGGAAAGACAACTCTTGCAAATGCTGTGTATGAAAAGCTTAAATCACAGTTTGATTGCTCAGCTTTTGTATCGGTGTCTCAAACTCCTGATATGGGTAGATTATTCAAGGACATGTTCTATCAACTAGCCAATAGAAGTGCTGCAAGAATCAATGTTATCGACGAGCTAAGAGGATTTCTTCAGGAGAAGAGGTATGGGTGATATATCAAAAAAACTGTTCAATAATTTATTTCTTGGAGTTTTATGGCTAGAAAGTTTGATAAATATGACTGTATGTCCAGCTCACTTCAGGGTAACTCAAGTTTATCTCTTTTCCATTATATGTCATATGATCTCTTTTAGTGGGTTTTGCTTCCAAGTGAGAACCCATTATTTCCTCTTTGTCTAGTCTCAGTTCAGTAACTCAGTGTAAGCAAAACCGGAAAGTTTGTTTTGGTGGGGCTTGCCTTTTTCCCACTTAGAAACACGTAGATTCACAATGCATATGGACATAGCTACAGAATTTGTATAAAAGGAAAATAGGGTTGCAGAATTTCAGAAAGAAAAATTTATGGATTACCTAGTATGTGTTAAATTCTTTTGGAAGTAATATAAGCGATCTTGATACTTATATTTCTATTTACTATTTGCTATTTACTATTTACATGAGAAGAACAGAAAACACAAGAATGGAAAAATTGCATTACTGGTCTATTTACTATTTGCTAGCTTGCATCTCAAGCATGGCTATTTGTTTGCATTGCTCAAGTACGTGTAGAAGAAGGCTTGCAATGATCAATGTGGTGGACCATAGGCAGGAACTGCCTTGATGCTTTTACCTTCTTCCCCCTTGCTGATGATTTTTTATGGTACCGAACAAGGAACCTCTTATTGATCCCTGGGTTATATAACCTGCACTGCGCATACAAGAAAGATTGCCATTTTCTTTCTCAATTTGCTTAGTGACATACATGACACATGACCTTCTATTGTTCAATATGCGCAGGTACTTAGTTATTATTGATGACATATGGGAAATCTCAAACTGGGAAATGATAAGGTGTGCTCTGCCCGATGGCGGTGCTAAATACAGAATCATCACAACTACTCGTAATTTCAACATTGCTGAAGAAATTGGCGGTCCTTACAAGATGAAGCCCCTTTCTCTTGAGAACTCTAGGATATTAATGTATGGAAGAATATTTGGCAAAGAAGACAATTCCAAATGCCCTGATGAACAGCTAGAAGAAGTATCAAAAAGAATACTAAAGAAATGTGATGGCGTTCCCTTAGCTATTATCACAATTGCTAGTTTGTTGGCCAGCAAAGGAAGAAACAAATTGGATTGGTATGATGTGTGCAACTCTATTGGCACTGGACTAGAGAAGAATAACACCATAGAGAACATGAGAAAGGTTTTGTCACTTACCTATAACGATATGCCATCACATCTAAAGACTTGCTTGTTATATTTAAGTATGTTTCCAGAAGATTATGATATCAGAAAAGATCGTTTGATATGGTTGTGGATAGCTGAAGGTTTTATCCAACATGAAAAGAAAGAGAAGGGCTTATTTGAACAAGGGGAGAATTGCTTCAGTGACCTTGTAAATAGAAGCATGATCCAGCCCATGCATGATGAAAGGACTGGCATGATAGAATCTTGTCGTGTACATGATATGGTGCTTGATCTTATCCGTTCCTTATCAAGTGAAGAAAACATTGTTGCTATACAGAACAATATGGCTCACTCATCTGCATCAAAAAAGGTCCGAAGGATATCCCTTCAAAATGGCATGGCGAGTCACGGTAATCCTGAGGCTACATTGAGAAAGGAACATGTGAGGTCAGTTATTGTCTTTCCATCTGCTACTGATCATGTACCAACACTTGAGAGCTTCAGTGTTTTGCGTGTGCTGGATTTAGAAGGATGTAATCTTTCACAAAGCTGTAGGCTTAAGTTCCTTGGGAATTTACTTCATTTGAGGTACCTAGGACTAAAAGATACACAGATTGATGAGCTCCCTGAAGAAATAGGAAACCTTCAATTTCTACAAACTTTAGATGTACGAGACTATTGGACTGCAATTCCTAGCTTGCCGTCAAGTATTTTTGGGCTAAAACAATTGATGTGCCTGCTCATAGATATAGAAACAAGAGTGCTGAAAGGGATAGGGAACTTGACAGGCCTTGAACAGCTTTCGCATTTAAGGATTCATCATGATGACTTCATAGACATCGTACAAGAGCTGGGCCATCTATCAGAGCTAAAGGTGCTGAAAATTATTGCCACCTTAACTGAATGTAACAATGTCCAGTTTGAATCCCTGGTGAAGTGCCTAAACAAGTTGCATAATATCCAGAGTCTAGAAATCAATATTATTTCTAGTAATTGCAACTTAGATGGTTGGGTCGTCATCGCCCCACAACATCTCCGTAGTTTGGTCCTGGACTTCTGCTATTTTTCTATGTTGCCTGCTTGGTTGAAGGTGGATCCCTCACTCTTTGCTGACCTCTCCTACCTCTGCATCAACGTGAGGGAGCTACAGCAGGAGGATCTCGAAGTTCTCGGAAGGTTGCCTGCACTCTACCGTCTAGTATTGTCGGTAGATCGTAAGGATCCGGGGATCCAAAGCAGATTCACCATTGGTGCTTGTACATTCCCATGCCTGGTACACTGCCAGTTGCAGGATAACAAACGAAGGCCAGTGATGTTTCAGCAGGGAGCTACACCGAGGCTCGCAAAACTTACCTTGGACTTACCAGTGCGGGAGATGAGAGAAATCGACAGTAGTTTCGACTTTGGCCTGGGGAATCTGCCGATGCTGCAGGATTTGATGGTTTGGTTAGTATCTGAAGGCACCGGCGCGGGGGAGGTGGAAGAAGCAGAGGCTGCGGTGAGGCATGCTATTGAAGTCCACCCCAATCATCCCACCCTTGACGTAAGCCGTTGTTGATGAAAGACCGTTAAGGTAAACAACTTCTTCTAGCTTCTCTCTCATCTCCTTTACCTGTTTCTTCGAATCTAAATATCTTTTGTTTCCTTTCTTATCAGATTAGAGGTTGAAGTGAACCACGGACAGAGTTGGCCACGTCCATTTTATGCCAAGGCTCGCTGATCTTGAGTTGTTGGAATTCTGTGTTATGCTCAAAAGGAGAAAAATCGATGATTGTTTCGAGGGCAAGGAGGTAGTGACTCTTAAGTCACTACCTGCGATAAGGAGAGTGACTCTTAAGTCCATCCCAACTGCCATCCCACCTTTGATCTATATATACTGATGAATAAGATGCATGTGATACTTGCTCTGCTTGTTCCTCGTCCTTTCTACCCGTTTCTTCAAACCTGGACATCCTTTTTCTCTCTCTCTCTTTTCTAGATTGGTGATGAATCATGAACTGTTAAACACAAAGGTGCAACTCTTCTCCTTTCCCTGTTTCTTCTGATGTAAAAAATTGTATGGTTGATATTGTTGAGAAGCAACCAATTTGTACGATACTGATAATATGCTCCATGAACTGTCACTCTTTAATCTGTGTTTAGTTTTGGGCATCATAATGAAAATCTGCGAACCTCACAGAATCTACCATGACAGGCAGAGAGGAACCTTCACCAGTGGTATGGATCAATCACTAGTTGTATGGACCAAACATCTGATCGTGAATCACCAAAACAATTCATTGTCTACTCATCAGTGAAGACAGGCTAGAACGTCAGTAGGAGGCAGTGACTCCAACGCTGAAGCATCAGCGAAGGCGGCAAAACTTTTGATCCATCTAGTATTTTTCATTTGAATCTCTTCATGATTTGTAAAGTTTTTAAAACTTCGCTCACAATTGACACAACACTAACAACAACGTATCACACCATGTTCTGAATTTGCTACTGAATACTGAATATACTGACGCAAGAACAGAGCTGCATATATGCACTCATCAGACTCCACTAGACGACGCACTCCTCTGCTGCTCTGGCGCCGCCGCCAATGCCGTGACACTCCACGGCGGCGACGTGCTCGGTATGCATCGCCACCAAGTCCGGGTGTCCATACCTTGCCGCGGCGACGGCGTAACACCCAAGCACATAGACGAAAGCAAGGAACACGGCCCCGAACAGCTGGAAGTTAGCCAGCTGCTCGGCGCGCTCCTCCGCAGCACGGCTGCCGCAGTCCACCTGGTCGCCCTTGGCATTGCGTTCGCACCCGTCCGGGAGCATGGGGCCAAACAGCGTGACCGCCGTCTGGTAGAACCACAGCCCCTGGAGCGCGATGAGTGTTCCAGCAGCGACGTCGACTCTATGTAATGTATGTCTATGTAATGTGTGTCAACCTAGTGCGCGTCTAGGCATCTCGCCATGGAAATGTGCTTGGTCGTGTAAACATTCTCACTTCTCTTAATGAAATACGTGCCAGTGGTACACCGTCAAAAAAAAAGCACCGACGTCGACGGGGAAGCTCGCCGGCAAGAACGCGCCGAGGATGCTGGTGAGGATGCAGAGGCCAATGAGGATGACGAGGAGGTGGTGGTAGTAGCCCTCCAGACCTGCGTGGGTGGCCGAGTGATAGGAGAAGAGGAGGAATTCAGATGTGACCGCCATTGCAGTTGCAGAGAGCTCAGCTTAAACCGGGTGTCAACTGAAGGAAAAATGTTACCTTTTACACGAGATTATTATGCAACGAAATTGACCATTGCCAAATATATGTCTCAGTTCGAATTTTGGTGCTACTAAATCTACCAATTTTGAGCTACCTGAAGAATGGCATTACAATTTAGACCCACTCAAGAACAGAGTTGAAAGATACACGGAGCAAGGAGAACGACATATTTCTGACTTTTTCCCCGTATCATTACAATTCAAGCTAATGTTGATCGCCAAATTGGTGTATATATATAGGGCTGTAACTAAAATTATTGGCCGTGGACAGCAGCAACCAACCTGTACATTACCTACCTGTGCATTACCTCATCACCGACGTTCAAGATTTATTTACTGGTTTGTCCTACGTTCAGGATAGGAAATGTTGGCCAGATGTGTTTAAATTTTAGAAGAGTCTCCCACGCAACTAGTACATCCGATTATCCTCCTGCTATTACACCCTCAAATCCTTAAATTTATATGTAACCACTTTATTAACACATTATGTTATAAAACAATATTTAAATGACCATAAAGCATTTATAGGTTCCTATATTATCCACATCTTTTAATGTCAGTATTTTAAAGTTAATTAAAGTAACAACACATATTGTGACATCATGTATAAAACCCAAATGCATGTATGAGAGAGAAATAATTACATCATGTTCACCAACCCTTAAAAAATATTTTATACATCAATGACACTAAAAATTATTTAAATTATTGATAACCATGACATTGTATAAGGGTTACTTTTGAGATATTTACACAACTTAGCTAAAACATTTGGCAGAATATATTGATAGTATAACCATTACTACATAAATGACTCTTCGATTTATAAAATTTATACATTTTCACAAGTAGGCTGGTAGGATAGTGTAGACTACAAGTTTCTATATCTTCGTGGCATTTGAGATTGCTTTGGTGCAAATAGTAATTATAAGGCTTAAATATCAATATTCTCTTTTTTTTAGATAATGGATAATACAATCCGGCCTCTATATCCATGGATGTACACAACCAATTATTACAAAGCTCGAAGAGCAAAAAAGCAAATGTCTTTAAAGTAGACATATAAATTATAACAAACGGAAAAGATGTTTCCACCCTCTATTTGAAATTTCTAAAGCAACAAATTCTAAACGCTTGCTCAAGACCACGAGGGTGTCCTTTGTTTGCTCAGTACGTTGTAGCTGGGCCTAGAAACGTAGCCAATAAGCTTCCCTGAAGATAACCTGCATAATAGAGTTAGATTTCAATTTTTTAAAAATCACATCATTACAACATCTCCAGATGGCCTAGAAAAGAGCAGCTACACCAACCCAAATCGGAGGCTTAGTCGTGTTTATGCTGATTACTAAGCCATGTTCCAAACATATGGTTAATGTAAAACAGGTTGTGTTATATTAGTAGCATAGAAAATAATCCTCCAAATCATCTTGGCAAATGGGCAGTCAAAAAAAGAGGTGTTGGATAGTTTCATTCAAATTACAACATTCGCATTTCGACTCCCCTTCCAATTTTTCCTAGCAAGATTATCCTTTGTAAAAATAACACCTTTTTGGACAAACCAGGAGGAAAATTTTAATTTTTAGAGGTATTTTCTATTTCAGATCCTCCTATGTTTGGAAGGGTGGATTTATATCTATAGCATCAAGATACATAGTCCGGACTGAGAAAAAACTCGGACTTGGATAAGAACCATTTAAAATAGTCTTTTCCATCCACCAAAGCCACATTGGAGGTTTGTGCTACAAGGCTAAGCCAATCTAAAAGGTTATTATCCACCAAAGATCTCCTAAAAGAAATATTGAGAGAATTAGAGGACATAACTTTGAAACTGTTGCATGTCGATCCCTAGCTATATTATATAAGCTCGGGTATCTAAGTTTGAGAGGCTTATCACCTAACCAAGTATCATCCCAGAACCTTGTACTTGGTTCCATCTTTAATCGAAAAACAGACCTTTGGCAAGCACCTCATCTTTGATATGCATGAGGCCTCTCTAAAAATGAGAGTCATTTGATTTGGTTGATACTTGGGTTAGGGTCTTGGAATGCAAATATTTATTCCTTAGTAAAGTTTGCCGGGTGCCATCGGTGTTTATAAGATTAACAATCCATTTGGCCAATAAACATTTGTTTTGTATCGCAAATCAAGAATTCCCTGACCACCTTGATCCTTGGGGCGACATAGAATATCCCACTTAGTAAGTCTATATTTGTGTTTATCTGTAAACCCTTGCCGAGAAACATCTTGATCTGAATTTATCAAGACTCTTAAGGACTCCTTTTGGAACCTCAAAAAAGGACATCATGAACATTGAGAGACTGCTTAAAACTGAATTTAGTAATACAAGTCTTCCCCATAGGATAGGTACTTAGCTTTCCAGCAAGAAAGTTTTTGCTCAAAGCGTTCTTCCACTTTTCTCCATTCAGAATTTAGGAGTTGTCTATGGTGCATAGGAATACCTAAATATCTGAAAGGATAGGTCCCTGCATTACAACCAAAGAGATTTGTATAATAATGTTCCATCTCTTTGGCAGCACCATAATGAAGATTTCGCTTTTGTGGAAATTAATCTTGAGCCCCGAGAGTTGTTCAAAAACGCAGAGCAAAAGTTTTAAATTTTTTGCTTGCTCGGGATCATGATCTAAAAAGATAATGGTATCATCTGCATATTGTAAAATAGATAAGCCATCATCGATCAGGTGTGGAATAACCCCTCTTATTTGTTCATCGGCTTTTGCTCTATTAATAAGAAGAGCTAGCATGTTAGCAACGATGTTAATATCAATATTCTCTTGAGGATAGCATTACTACCAAACTAATATCTCCTGTCAAGCTTTAAAGTAATCTTAAGCAATGTAGTATAGGTTTAAAATGACTATTTTCATGCCATCATTGTACTTAAGGCCGGGTGCGGTTTTACAAGATAAAGTCTTTATTCTTGAAAGTACCAAAGGATGTCAGTAAAAGATATAATAAGAAATGTGGAGTTTCAAAATTAAATAAAAAATAGATTAATGACATTATAAGATATACAGGAAAACAAATAGATCAATAATAGATAAGTTTATCATTGTACTCAAGGCCGGGTGCGGTTTACAAGATAAAGTCTTTATTCTTGAAAGTACCAAAGGATGTCAGTAAAAGATATAATAAGAAATGTGGAGTTTCAAAATTAAATAAAAAATAGATTAATGACATTATAAGATATACAGGAAAACAAATAAATCAATAATAGATAAGTTTATCACAAAGACTACATAACATCCGTTGTGACAACTGGTACAAAATGCAGAAATAGAGAATAATATAATTTAATATTAGTAATTTGTTATTAACAGAGACATTAAACAGTAACTAATGTTGATTGCCTTATAAGATTCTAGCTCTTACGAGAGCACGGATTGATGCACTGGTAGATAATAATTGCATACACATCGTATGCACAAAGGCAGACATGCACTGTTTCTGTCCATCACAAGAGCTCACACAGAAGACCTGCCATACGATGAACCTTAATTATTACAGCAAATAAACCACGCATACGCATGGAGACGACGACGCAGGTACGACTCAAAGAACTTCATCATTTATTTATTATTACCACGCGGTGGTTCCGTTGTCGTGGTTATATACGCTTGGGCAGAGCGCGGAGGAGGATGGTTTCGACGGTAATCCCGGGGCCGAAACCGAGGAGCAGCCCCCACTCGAGGCCTTCCCCCGGCGTGCGCAGCCCACGGTCGGCCGACCTCTGCCGCATCTCCTCCAACGTGACGAGGACGCATGAGCTCATCGTGTTGCCGTGCCGCCTCATCACCCCCCTAGACGCTTCCAGCTTCTCCTTCCTCAGGCCTAGCTTGCTCTCCACTGCATCCAAGATCTTCCTGCCTCCAGGGTGCATCACCCAGAACAACTCCTCGCTCCGGTCCTTGATGGTGAGCCCGGCCTGCGCCAGCGCCGCCTTGACGGGCTCCTCTATGTTGTCGGAGATTTGCATCGAAAGGTCGGAATGCAGAGAGAACACTATCCCTTCCTCATTCAACTTGCAGACTATACTACCCTCCGTCCCCGGAAGGATGTCGACGCCGACACAATCTCGAACAATGGCGTCTCGTCACCGCCGCCAACACCTGCTCCGACGATGGCCGCACATGCTGCTTCGCCGAATATGGCTTGTCCGACCAGGTTCCCCCAGTTGGTCTCCCAGTCCGAGGGTCCACGAAGTCCTAGGCTGAGCACCTCCGAGCACACGATGAGAACCCGAGCGCCATGGTTGTTCTCAGCTAGGTCTTTGGCTAGGCGAAGCGCCAAGTCGCCACCATGGCAGCCAACCTGGTACAACATGAAGCGCTTGGTCGAGAGTGGCATGCCGAGGAGCTTTACCAGCTCACAGTCGGCACCGGGCATGCAGCCTCTCGATGTCGTGCAGAAGACGAGGTGGGTGATGTCGGAGGCCCGCCGGCGGCAACCCCAGTCAGCGATGGCCTTCCGTGCAGCTTCCGCGGCGAGCTGAGGTAAGGTGGCGTCGGCGAGCTCTTGCCGCGGCTTAAGCGACGGAGATTTGGGGCTGGTGATACAGGAATTGCTCCTCAAGAACTCGTCTGACATGGACACGTATCGCTTTTCAATCATCGTCTTCACACCTAAGGGTTAAAGTTGAATATAGTTACACATTAATTTCATATATCTCATATGCCTGACTTTAGAATGTGATCACGTGAGATTGAAATTGAAGAAACACTCAAGATAAAAGATGAGAAGAACAACCCTGAGATCTAAATCTAATGTCTCTGATACGTTGCCTGAAAAAACTAAAAAAAAAACAGCAATTGTCGGACGAGTTATTTTAGAAACTTCGTAAAAGTTAGAAAAGTATGATTTAGAACGGAGCTAAAATTAACAATAATTCAGCCTGAATATAGTCCAATTTGCTAGCTAAAAGAGATTGGAAACACTTACAAATTCTTTTGAACTTAGCTTTTAGATCCACCATGTGATTACTATTTGATATCTCAAAATAGTAATCAGCAAAGGACTCCTGTGGCCACACATGCTCTGGGACGGCCACACCTAATCCTAGTATAGCCGCCCGGCTACTACTAGGATGAATAGACACTGCTGCTGTTGCCTTGGATGAATCCATTGCAGGGACAAACAAACTAGCTTGGTATTCTGCCTGGTGCTATGTGCGGCAACTTGTTGCACCATTATATAGCCAGTGGGGCAGTCCATTTATCCGACTCTTCAAGTTGTAATTGTGTATATGTGTGATTGTGGGTTGAATATTAGACTTGAGAAAGACTAAGATCTCTGTGCCGAACACGTTCATGCTCAACGTACTGATGTATCTGCTACTTTATGACCGGGATCAGGATTTTTGGGACCAGTTTCGAAGGGCTGGTGTTCCCGTAGTGGCTGGTATATCTGCTACTTAATGAACAAGTGCCGATCTGCTAATCTGCTAGTGTATTTCAAGCTAATGTTCATTGCCAAATTGTTGTATAGGGCTGTAACTAAAATTACTGACCGCGGACAGCACCAGCAGATTCAAGATTTATTGCCAAATTATTGCTGCTTACTTCTGACGTTCAAAGATTCCTAGGATGAGAAATTTTGTTTTAATTAATGTTCAAAAATAATAATCTCGTTTGTAAAAAAATATATACTACAAGGTTCTAAGCAACAGATTCGGCTACGATTTGAATAAGAGCTAGCCCACTTGATTATAAAGCTCGTCAATACCAGACAACACTTCCTTTTTAAAAACGAAACTTTATTAGACTATGAACCCTGACTCCATCTAGGTTTAATCCATAAATCGTTCTTCGGTTTATTCTGGTTACGCTTCTTGTCCGTCACTTTTTCCTTCATGGGAATAAACATTTCATGGTGGCTTAGAACATCTGTCTATATATCAACCTATATGTCGGACTCGGTCGGTGAGTCGCCCGAGATAAGCGTAGTGGCTGAATATTTAATTATTATTTAGCTTTATTATTATAATTATTAGACTAAATTAAAGACAGTCGGAAAAGACTAATGGGCCTGGCCCGTTAGTAATTGTAAACCCCTCATATAAATATGGGGGCAACTATTTGAGACAATCAAGAAGAAAATAATTAGGTTTTACCTTGCTCTCTTGCTCCTAGCCGCCGCCGCCCTACCCGCAGCGCCGCCAAGCGCCCGCGCCGCCGATCAGCGCCGCCGCCGCCGCCCATCCGAGCCGCCACCGCGCCATGGCGCGCGGGCGGCCGACGCCCGCCGCCGCCCGTCGATGTTTCCTTCGTTGTTCGATGACATCAGCTACGTCACGCCTTCCGTTCTTCCTTTGGCGTTGGCCGGAGAAACGAGTTGTGACAGATTGGTATCCGGAGACCGCCGATCCTATGGCCTGCACCGAGGGACAAATCTTCACGGCGAACTTCCACGGGATCATCAACGAGTACATCGCGGCCGTGGAGGCCAAATCCATGGAGGGCGATTCAGCCCCATCATCAGCTAAGTACATCCCGCCCTCCAAGCGCTCTCTTCAATCTGAGACACGGATGAGCCCCCCATCCGCCGCACCTCCGATTCCTCCATCCAACAGCCAGCGGACAGTCCGAATTTTCATCTCTAATTTGATACAGAAATTCCCCATGCAATCACTTCCGAATTTCCACCTAAATTATCGCCAGAAAATCCCAGACATACCAGCAATAATATTAAATTATTTTTCCGTGAGTATGATGGCAGCGGTGACCCTTCTTGTAACAACCCAGATTTTTGAGAAGCCAAAATTATGAACTTTTTAAAATTTTTCCTGCAATGTGTGAATCATGTAGTCGCTAGGTCAGACGTAAGTGGACCCGCTAGCGAAACGTTGCATTCATATAGAAATTGATTGTAGGAGTTTGTCGGAGCTTGTAGTTGAGTTAGGGTTTTGTGTCGGGGTGCACAAATCCGTAGCAACTCTTCTCTTCTCTCTCCAAAAATTCTCCTAATAATTTTCGGAGATGTCTCATGCCCAACTCTGATCACTCTCAATTTCCCTTTTGACTCTTGTATATTATCTCGTATCTCCTCGTGAACCTCTCCCATCTTTTTTGAGCTCTTCCAAATTGTTCCCGGAATATATCTCTCGAGTTCCCCGGAACTTAGTCGAAATACCCTACCCTCATCCTTCCTTTCCCTTATGATCTCCGAAGACCGCAGCGCTTACGTCAACTATTGACAAGAGGATGAGCCATGTCAACCCCCTCCACCTAGCCAATCGTAGCCATGCCCGACAAGCCAGCGGCCAACCACGGGTAACCACGACCAACCCCTACCGGCCATGAGGGGGCCACGGCTAGCTAACGGAGGCTAACGACAAGCCATAGCATACTTGACCCTTTCAATTTTCCATGAGACTCCTTCACGATACCTTCCGAACTCTGGACATATATATTCAGAGACCCATCTCGAATTCTCTTGTGAATTATTTCAAATCTCTTGTTGCAGCCATCTCAACTTCCCATGGATTCTCCTTGTTGAATTCTTTGTGTTAAAATTCAAGCAACTCGTAAAAGGAAAAATATATTTTCCTTTTTCCTCCGTAATTCCTCCCTTTGCTTTCTCATCAATTATCTCATGAATTATTTCATAAACCTCCTCTAAAATTCTTCTTGAATTTATTGTTTTGCCAATACTCGGAATTTCCTGTCAAACCATTTTGGAAATCATTCCCATTCCTTTTGCATCTCTTTTGAATGCAAATTGGCAAATAATAAAAAAAGGAAAACCATTTCTGCTTTCTCCCTCCTTTTTCCTAGCAGCCCAGCGAGCAGCAACTTAGCGATGGCCCAAGGCCCAGCAGCCAAGCTGCACGCGCCCCTGCCTAACCCTAGCAGGCAGGCGAGCGAGCACCAGCGCTCCCGGCCGCCACTGCCAGGACACGGACACCCGTGCGCGCGCCCTCACCTGCTCCGTCTTGTCGCCCGCACTCGCCCACCTGCTCCCCCTCGGCGTCCGCGCCGTCAGATGCGCGCCACGTGCCGCTCGGCACGGGAGCCGAGGATCCCGCCGTCCATGCCCCATGGAACCCTAGGCGCCGCCCCTATAAAACGCCGCGTCCGTCGGCGCCTCCCTCGGAATCCCGACAGCCGCCGCCACTCTCTCGCCTCCCTCTGCTCGCCACCGCCGAACACCAGCCACCATCCGCCGGAGCCGCGACGCCGAGCTGAGCATCGCCGCATCCACACCCGCGTCGCCATCCTCGCCTCGCCACGGCCTGCGCTGCCGAGCGCACCGCGGTCACGCGCGCGAGGGCCACGCCGTGCGCCTCTGCGTCCACGCTGTTCGCGTCGGCCCACCTCGACACCGACCTGCAGCCACTAGCACGCCGTCGGCCCGTCGTCTCTGCCTCGCCGAGCCCCTTCTCGCCACGACCGCGACGCCGTGCACAGAAGCGCGTGCTGCAACGACGACCCAGCCGCGTTCCTCCTCGTCGCACGAAGCCAAGCCGACACCTTGAGCCCCGTCGCTCGTGCCCGCTTTCTCGTCATCAACCGCGACGCCGAGCTCGCGTCCCGACGCGAACTCGCTGCGTCACCTCGCCAAGCTCCAACTGTGTCACGCCGAGCGCGACATCGAGCAGCTCCAGACCCGTCTGCCACCGACTGCGCCGCGCCACTACGTCAAGCACGGCGCAAGACCAGCGCCTCTCTGTCCGAGTCCAAGCAGGCCCCTCGATCTCGACATCGCTGCGGCAACCACGGACTCCTTCCGCCAAGCCACTGCCACACCGAGCCGCTGCGCCTCGACGCCGTACCCGCGTCCGCGAGCCAGCCTCCACTGCTCTGCGGCGTCGTGGCCGAGCCGACCGCGACGCCGAGCACCTCTGCACCGCCGTCGACCCTGACGCTACCGATGGTGAGCTCCACAACCTCAAGGACACACCTTTCTCCCATCTTGATGCTGACCGTGACTCTCTGCAATCATGCAAACACGATCTGGAGCCCATGTCGCCATCCTGCAGGAATCCAGGGCCGCACCCTGCTGCTCGGCCACCCCTGCATCAGCACAGGTGCCCTGCCCTTCCTCGCTGACCGGGGACTACAGCCATCGGTGAGCCTCCAAGTCCCAAACCCTCGCAATTACCATATCCTTGCCACTGTCATGTTGAGCACAACCTTCGTGTTGTTGCTGTCACCACCGCAGGGGTGAGATGTGACCTTGCTGTGCCTCTGTTTAGGAACCGGACGTCGGTGCCATGGTGCCGTCTCCATTGCAGCTGCACCGCCGATCGTTTGCCGCCCCAAGCCGGTGCCTTGACACAGCCCCGCCGTCCCTCATCACCAAGCCGGCCACCGCGATGGTGTTCGTACGCACGAGCACGCCAACGGCCGCGACGTCGAGCCGTTCATGCCTCCTCACCGACAAGTGCAGCAAGCACACCGGTGAGCTCGTCAGCAACAGCCGGTGAGCCCTTTGCCTAGCCAAGCCCTGCTTTTCCTTCCTGTCAACGTGCTCGTCTTATGACCGGCCTTCGCGCCGCTGCTTTGCAATGTGCAGATAGACAGCAGCAGCACATTGCTGCCCTACCCCCTTTGATGTGGCAACAACACGTTGCTGGTGAGCATCCAGTGAACCAAGCCCATGGCTTTGTCATCTCCTAACCATGTTCCTAGCTGATGCGCGGCCTTCGTGCTGCTTCTCTCATTATCGCAGGCAGGCAGCAGCCTTGCTGTGCCATCAGCCGGTGCAGTCCCAATTCAGAGTAGCAAGCTGCTGCCCTTGAGCCCCAAATTGAACCAACGCCTCGTCACCGTGCAGCAGCACCACATCGGTAAGCCACCACGACTCAAAGCCTGCTCTCTCCTACCTATCAGTGAACCTGCAATGCACTCCAACTGACATCGTCCTTCGTGTCGCTGTTTTACTCAGCTGTAGGTGGGGAAAGACAGCACGCTGTTGCCTTTGCACACTCGCTGGGAGAGCAGCAACACCCCTAGGTGAGCCATAACAGACTAAGCTTGCCCATGTCCTTGCAAATTGAAACCTTGATGATGCCATTGTTTGATGAACGGCCTTCGTGCCGCTGTCCTACATCTTGCAGGGGCCTGATGTGCCATCCACAGGGGCTGGACATTGCCGCTGGACCTTGCAGCCTCGTTCGGTTAGTTGTTGTCACCAACAGCAAGCTACAGTTAGTTGTTGTAGGCCAACAGCAAGCTACTACCATCCAGAATGTGTCACCGCAACACTTTTCTTCCAAGGTCGAGCCCCCGAACTTGTGCCGGCGCCGTCTTTGACGTCGTCGACACCTCTTTCTCTTTATCGCTCATTATTTATCCTAGTCAAATACACATGATCTATCTTGCACTTGATCTATATAAATGTCAACATATTTATCTTGGCACTCCTGTCCTAACTATCAATATATTTATCTTGTTTCGCCTGTGATCTACCCTTATATTGATATAGTGAAGCATGTGCCGTGCCTTCGCGCCGGACTATCTTTCTAAATCTCCTTGTCTCTTATGCTATGAAATGTGCTACTCCATTGTCATTGCCTTGTTGGGCCTTGTGTTTGTGTCGTGCTGTTTGCCTGTGTACCGTGCCGTCGAGCCGGTGAGAGATCGATACGTTCGTAGCGTTGCGATCGCGAGCTCCTCTCGCCATGGCCGTAACGCCGAGCCTATTCCTTCTCTCTCGTTCTTGGTTGTCTTCGTCGCACCAAGAGTGCTAGTTCCTACTCCCGTCCCTCAGACGCGGTCATGGTGGACTCGATATCGATATCCAAATCGATGCGGTTCTTATCCGCACAATTCGAGTCTTCTATGACCTACTCGAGTGGGATACGATTTAGGAACCAACCATTGTATTGCGACGAGTGCCAACTTGCTTAGGTGAAGCTCGTGGCCTTGCCATGGCCATTGGGTTTTTACCTCCTTTCTCTCAGTGTTGGTCCTTATTCTTCTCGCCTTCTTTTGATTCTTTCGTGCTTAAACCCTTGCTTGCTTGTACCTAATAGACCCCCGTAGTGCAATTCTAGCACCATTGGTCTTGATACCCTACAAGTGAATTAAGCACTCGTCTTCTTGCGTGTCGCTCTTTCTCTTCCTTTCCCCGTTCCACCCTCTCTTAATTCCCGCCAATTATAATGACGTTCGGATTAGGGGAGATCGGAATTACTTTTGCCGCTCTTTTTCGGTTCCCATCCAATTTAAATGACGTGCGGATCAAAAGTTAGCGTGTAGTGGTGTTTGCTTGGGATGAGCTAAGGTATATGCCATTTACTCAAGCCGTATTGGTCGACGCGATCGACCGATGACATACGAGCTAGGCTACGACTGGAGCTCATACCAAGCAAACAACCACTCATATCACTTTAGTCCCAAGATCGGATATATGCTGAGAGGGCTCAGCCATTCCCTTTTGTGTTCTTTCAGAGTCGTAGTCCTTTGGAGTCCTGTCGCCTCTTTTGATTGATTGCTCTCTTGTCGCGTGTAGTCTCGCGAGGTAGTTGCATCGAGGTTAGCGTTGGACTGGAGCTCGATGGAGAAAGAGAGCAAGGAGGACAACAGGACCGTGGAGTGGAGTTGCCCCAGGAGGAGACCCTGTTGTACGACTACCCCGCTGATGAAGCTAGTACCACTACTTCCTCGACATCACAGGTGTCATGGCAGCACTTTACTTAGAAAATCCTATTTAGACATATTGCAAATAGATATGCTAGCGCTTTATTTTATTCCTTTGCTAGTATATGATGCATGCTTTTGCCTGAGCCTCGATTGCCTGATTAAAACCCATCCACCACTATTACCCAGCTTTACGCTCGCACTTATATATTCTACCTGCTTGCTTGCACTTGCCGCTTTGTGGCTATATCTCACTTACATGTATATATGAACCGGGATATATGAGCCGGATGTTGAGTATGGTGTCGGGCAACTTCGGTGCCCGGAGATTTGTGCCATCTGGGGGCGGATGAGTTTTCTGTCTAGACTTGGGTGTGTGGTGAGGGTCGAGTCGACCGGGCAGGATCTACGACGAGTCGCCTGAGACAAGTTTCTTGGGGGGAGTGTGCTTCTGGGCCTCTCCCACTTGTCCTACCTGTGGCGGGTAACTTGGTACGGTTTGGAGACCCGGTGCTGACTCCTGTGACGGGATGAAGGCCGGGAAGAGAAGTGCAGAAGATGTCTTGCTTGGTCATACCTAAGGACTTGTATCTTCGAGGACCTGGGATCTTGGGAATTGGTGCTCACCTAACGCCTTACGTTATGGGCGGGTTGCGGATTGCCCCATCTACTTGGATGATGCCATACTTACTAGGTGGTAGCGGTTAGTGTTATAGCGGTGTGACAGCCCCGATGGCCTCCATCCCGCGAGACGGTGGGGGTGATCTTGAGTCGCGGGGAGTACTCGACACGTCGCTTTCCACGATCTCGGTAGCGACGGTGGTACTCCGGAGCTTCCCGTGAGCCGAGTGGTTTGGTGGCATTGTCCCGACTAGGTGGTCTCCGTGATGTCAGCCTAGGCACTTGCTATGCCTATGATGGCGACCGTTTGGTCTTGAGCACACGCTCTGCAGAGTTGTAAATCTATACGTATAGTCCGGCCTTCGGGCTAGGACTTGTCTAGACCTGGACTCGCTAAAGGTAACCCTGGCCTATTGCCGGAACCCCCTGTGGCTTGCGCCGGTCTTTTGACCAGGTTTTCCCTGGATTCAACTTCTCCGAGTAGAGAGGGTGTTTTCTCTTCTTACCCCGAGCGTGGTGGTGGTGAGTGTGCTACGGCTGAGAGCCTGGAGGGCTGAGAGCCGGTTAGGCAGGGCAGAAGATGATGCAGGGCTGTCTTGTCGACCTATGAGTGAGCTGTGAGGCTTGTGTTGAGACATGTGTTGAGATGAGGTGGACTTTGGGGAGGTGTGGGGAAATGAGTTAAAATGTGTATAATAATAATATTTATTACTTGCTGCTTCGCATGCGCTAAGGATGCAAACCACAACTAAATACTAGGATCGCCAGATCCCTTATTTTCTATTTTCCACCAAAGCTCATTCGGTGTCGACCATGACCGCACATACCCGGGCGGTGTGCGCATTGCCCTGCCTCGCAAAGAAATAGAAGGATTAGGTGGTCTCGTGCCTACGCTCAAGCTTGGATTTGAAGAAGAAGATTGATTCCGCCAATCTCTACACCGACTCGATGGAGCCCGTGAAGGAGGAGCCTTCACTGCCGACGCCTACGTGTACCCCGAGATCTCGAAGTTACGCTTCCGCTAGGTTAATCTTGTATTAGGTGAGTCCCCGGGAGTTGTATTTCTCTTGTAATGATGTAAATGTACGAAGCTTGACTATGATATTAAGCGTGAATAATAATGTGATGGAGATATCTTGTGCTACTTTCACATTATTATTCGATTCTCGTGTATTTTCCCTTAGTGGAAAATGGGGGGATGTTACACTTCTCATTGGCTGTACAAGTGCAATAAATTTTTTCTCGCTCAAGGAATTATTAATACAGATCAGATGCAGCTCGCTTCGTTCCATCTCCAAGGGAACGTATTATCTTGGTTTATTCGTTGGGAAAATGAAGTTGGTCAACCAACTTGGCCAGAATTTTCTGCAGCTATTACCAGGCGTTTTGGAACTCCTCTTCACAATCATCTTGGTGATCTGACAGTATCACGCCAGACGGGAGATTTGAACAGGTATACCAATACATTCACAGCAAAACTGAACAAGGTACAACACCTCTCCCCAAAACAGCAGGCTATGCTTTATATTGCTGGGTTAGCACCTCTGATTCAGATCGACGTCCAACTACATCAACCGCCTGATATTGAGACAGCCATAGCACTTGCTAGACGTCTCTATACAGCTTCCCGTCGGCAGAACTCAAAGGTACGCACAGGAGAATATTCAAATATTCAAATACCAGTTCATGGCTTAACTGGCATATCCACCTGTCCTACCATGCAACTAATTATCAATATAAATGGCACCAATTTATTGGCTCTTTTGGATTCTGGTTCAATGCACAATTTCCTGCATTGTGATTTGGCTGAGAAACTGGGCCTCCAAAGTTCTTCCTTAACCCGTCCGCTCAAGGTTGCTGTCGCTAATGGACAACATATAACAAATGTGGGAAGGTATGATGATATTGAATTTTCTATTGCTACCGACAGCTTCAAAGCAAATTTCTTAAGCATCAAATTAGGAAGCTATGATGTTGTTTTGGGTGTGGACTGGCTGAGTTCATTGGGCAATATTGTCTGGAATTTTAATAAACTTATTATGAAGTTTTGGAGAAAGGTACAACCGATCATATGGCACGGCCTCTCTAAGGAACCAGATTTTCACCCGGATATTCACATACTCTCCCCGACATACCAATGGATCCTCTCGTTATGCAAATTTCAACAGCTTTTTCAGAGAGCCTTCGGGGCTCCCACCTCAACGACGTTATGATCATAGAATTCATCTTAAGGATCCCACTCACCCGATTTGTTGTTCGCCCTTATCGTTACCCTCGGATCTGTAAAAATGAATTGGAACGACAATGTGCGACATGCTTCATCAAGGTATCATCCGGTATAGCACTTTGCCATTCTCATCACCGTCCTTCTTGTCAAAAAACATGATCAAACTTGGCGTTTTTGTGTTGATTACCGGGAGCTAAATACTAATACCTTGAAGGATAAGTTTCCAATACCGTTATTGCTGAATTACTTTGGATGAACTGGAATGTGCAAAATTCTTCACCAAATTAGATCTTATTTCGGGGATATCACCGTGCACGCATGCATCCTCCGGACATCAAAAAACAGCTTTTTGGTAACACATCATGGGCACTTTGAGTTTTTGGTCATGCCATTTGGTTTATGCAACGCACCTTCAACTTTTCAAGCTCGATGAATGATATATTGGGACCGTTTTGCGCAAGTTTGTGCTGGTCTTCTTTGATGATATCATGATATTTAGCAAATCTTGGTGCGAGCATCTCCACCATGTGGAAGAAGTTTTCAAGGTACTAGCATCTCATAATATCTTAAAGAAATCTAAATGCCTCTTTGGTCAATCACAATTGCGTTATTTGGGACATATTATATCGGATCTTTGGAGTGGTTGTTGACCCGAAAAATTGAGGTCGCCACCGCATGGCCGCTTCCCACAACTCTCCGTGAATTGCGAGGCTTTTCGGGACTAGCTGGTTACTACGTAAAAGTTTATAATGGATTATGGTACAATTGCACGTTCCTTGATCGATCTTCTTAAGAAGGACTCATTCTGTTGGACACCCTTGGCAACAACAGCTTTTGAGCACCTTAAGAGGACCTTATCATCAGCACTAGTTCTCCAACTTCCAGACTTTAATAAATCATTTGTGGTGGAATGTGATGCGCCCGTACAGGTATGGGTGTGTTTTACATCGGGGCAATGGTCCAATTGCTTACTTTAGCAAACGTATGCCCGATAAGTACAAAAAGTTAGCCGCTTATGAAAGAGAACTCATAGGACTGGTCACGGCGGTCAAACATTGGCGCCCATATCTTTGGGGCTGCCCATTTATTATAAGGTCGATCACTACAGTCTTAAGTACATTTTAGATCAGCGCTTGTCCACGCAGTTCCACAAAGATCAATGGGTTAGCAAATTACTTAGTTATGATTTTCTTTGTGGAGTACAAGCCAGGTAAATCAAATGTGGTGGCTGACGCATTATCTCGCCGAACACGGATGAATCGCTCCGATGGCTATTTCAGAAATTCAATTAGGGTTATTTGATCAGCTCAGGGAGGAAATTGCATTTAGCGATGAAGCTATAGCCCTTATTGATTCTATAATCAACGGTAAGGACTCTGCATGGGAAGTTCGCAATGGATTGATCCTGTTCAACAAAAAAGTATGGCTTTCCAAATCATCCAAACATCTTCAGACTATCCTCCATGCAATTCATGATTCAACACATGAGGGTATACGTAAAACATTGCATCGATTCCGTCGGACCTTCTTTGTCAAACATGATAAACACATTGTCACATATTTTGTGAATGATTGTTTGGTTTGCCAACGCAACAAAAACTGAACACCTTCATCCGGTGGCCTTCTTCAGCCCTTACCAATACCAGAGCAAATCTGGGAGGATATCTCAATGGATTTCATTGAAGCTCTTCCTAAAGTTGGATCCAAATCAGTAATTTTAACGGTGGTTGATCGTCTCTCCAAGTATGCTCACTTTATACCCCTTTCTCATCCATAGGCAGCAACTTCAGTAGCTCAGAAATTTTTCTCAGAGATTGTTAGACTACATAGGGTGCCAAGATCAGTGGTTAGTGACAGGGATGTTATCTTCATGAGTCAATTCTGGCAAGAAATATTTCGTCTATCCAACATTATTTTATCACCAACATCGGCTTATCATCCCCAAGCAGACGGCCAGCCGAGGTCGTCAATAAAATTATTACAATGTATCAAGGCCGCTTGACCGGGTGACAAAACAAAGGATTGGGTAAGATGGTTACCTTAGGCTGAATATTGCTATAATACTTCATATCATGCATCGACCAAAACAACGCCGTTCAAACTTGTGTATGGGCGTGATCCCCCTACTATTCGTGGTTATCATCCGGGTGAGACTACATTACCAGCCGTGGATGATTTACTAACTCAGCGGGATATTTTTCTCAATCGGACAAAGGTTCGTTTTGCGGTTGTCTCGAGGATTATTACCGCAAATATTTTGATGCTAAACATACGCATGAGCATTTAAAGTGGGTGATTATGTTTGGCTTAAACTCTTATCCCGTTCTGTGGCAACAATATCTGATGTACACAAAGGCAAGTTATCTCCTAAATATTTTGGACCATTCAGTGTCAGCAAGATCATCACACCGGTAACATATGCATTGAATTTGCCGCCTGGAACCCGTGATACACGATGCTTTTCATGTCAAGATGCTCAAACCACACCGTGTGGAGATACCTACAGATATTTCGGAGTTACCTCGGATTCATGATGGGACACCGATACCTGAACCTAAATTAATGCTCAAAACAAGAGTCCGCCAGGGGCCAACTTCAAGTGCTCATCAAATGCAAGAACAAACCTGCTGCGGATGCTTCATGGGAAGATGCGGAATTATTCAACAAAATTTATCCGGGACTTCCATTTCGAGGACGAAGCTGAATCTCCGGCGGAGAGAGATGTCGACTCGGTCGATGAAGTTGCCCGAGATAAGCGGAGTGGCTGAATATTTAATTATTATTTAGCTTTATTATTATAATTATTAGACTAAATTAAAGATAGTCGGAAAAGACTAATGGGCCTGGCCCGTTAGCAATTGTAAACCCCTCATATAAATATGGGGGCAACTATTGTGAGACAATCAAGATGAAAATAATTAGGTTTTACCTTGCTCTCTTGCTCCTAGCCGCCGCCGCCGCCCATCCGAAGCCGCCGCCGCGCCATGAGCGCCGGCGCGGCCAACGCCGCCGCCTCCGTCGATGTTCCCTTCTCGTTGTTCGATGACATCGCTACGTCACACCTTCCGTTCTTCCTTTCGCGTTGGATCGGAGAAACGGGTTGTGACACTATATGGCCGAGAGGTGTCCGATTTTTATGAGAATCTCCCACCTAGCTAGTACATCCGATTGGGATGGGGATGGGATCCTATTAAAGAAGGCTGTCCACCACATCCTCCGCATGCAGCCAACCGCCAACGCCAAAGAACAATAATCACGATCGAGAACACGATGTGTTAATGAATTATGCACGGAGCCTGTAAGACAAGACTGACTGCAGCACCATCCGCTACGGCAACCTCCAGGACCATATAGCGGACAAATAGGCTCGCATAGTCTACGCGCCCCGACTAGCCGTCCGTCCGCTATTCTCGGTGCCCTATGGACGTCCGCTACCCGCGGTTGGGGCCCGTAGAGCGAAGGAAAGGCAGACAATGAGAAGGAGAAGGGAGAGCGAGGAGGGGAGCGGTCGCGAGGTGGATCACTAGTACTGAAATGATTTAGCGAGCATCGACACAATCTTTTTCCGTGGCGGGCACTTTTTTTGCCCGTCACGGAAAATACTCCGCCACAACTAGTTTTAATTTGCGTGACGGGCGCATTTTTACCCGCCACAGTAAATTGATTTTTGCGTGGCGGGCACCTTAACACGCCAGCCACGCAAAAATAGCAGCGTATTTTCCGTGGCGGGCATGTTAAGGTGCCCGCCATGTAAAATAAATTTACCGTGACGGGCAACATAAAAGGCCCGCCACGCAAAATAACTCGGCCCAATCGATATGGGCTAAGCCCAATAACCTACTCGAGTATAAAACCAGATCGCACTAGGGTTTCACTCTCGATCCAACTCCCGTATCCACTCCTCGGCCCGGCCTCTCGATCCGCCAACTCCCGTCTCCACCTCCCTCCCACCCTCGGCCCGACGCCGGCTCCTTCTCTCTCCCACCCTCTCCTCCCGATCTCCCTCACCGGCGGCCGGCCAGCGGCGCCCGTTCTCCCTCACCGGTGGCAAGGCCCACGGCGGCGCGGCCCCTCCCTCTTCGTCGGCAAGTCCCCGAGGCGGCAGAGGCAGGTTCGCGCGGAGGAGGCGGATCCTCGGCGGCGGCGCTCCGTCCCTCCAACCAGATCCGGCCATCTCCGCGGGCGCGGATCCGCCCGGCGGCTTCGGCTTCTCAGGCGGTGGCGCGGCGGGGATGTACTAAGGCGCGACGGCGGCAGATCCGGCGGGGACCACTACTACATATATTATTAACGGTGGCGGTCAAAATTTATTTTCCGTGGCGGTTTACATAACCGCCACGGGACGGAGGGTCCGCGGTAAATCCTCGATTTTCCGTGGCGGTTTTCGAGAGCCCAAAAAACCGCCACCATTAATAAAAAAACAAAAAAATGAAAATACCCGGATCCGAGCCCAAACGGGCGGAATCTGGCTGGCGCCCGCCGTCGGCCGTCGTCGTCGTCGCGTCCCTCCTCGCCCCGATCGCGCCCGCCCGCCGCCCGCTGCCGTCGGGGCCTCGATCCGCCGCCCAAAGACTTTCGATCCGCCCCGCCCGTGCGCGAGATCCGCCCGTGCGCGCTCGATCCGCCCGCCGCGAGCCGCCTTATGCCGAATCCACTGGTGTCGCGTCGATCCGCCCGCCGCCCGGCCGGCGCTGCGCCCGAATCCGCACGCCGCCCCCGTGCGCGCGAGATCCGCCGCCAGCCAGAGGTCGCCGCCCGTCGTGGAGGAAGCGCCCGCCGGCGCGGGGCCCGCGCGCGATCACCGTCGAGGGCGCCATGCCCGCGCGCTTGGAGAGAAGGGGACGGGGATGGGGACGAGAGAGGGACGAGAGGAGGAGAGAGTCCGGTGAGAGCGAGTGTGTCGGAGTTTGAGGTTTGGAAACCCTAAAACTCCCCCCTCTCTATATATACGAACCCGATTTCGGATTGATTTTGGGCTTTATTTTGGGCTCATTGGGCTGGCTGGTTGGGCGTCATTTACCATGGCGGTTTTTTTTTAAAAAAACCACCACGGTTAATTGATTTATCATGACGGTTATTAAAACCGTCACGGTTAATCAAAAATAACCGCCACGGTTAATTAGGGTATTTTCCGTGACGGTTTTTAAATGCCCGCCACGGAAAATAAAATCCGAACACCACGCAAAATCAATCTTGTACTAGTGGACGACGACGGCGCGGCGGATCGAGGGCGGGGACGATGACGGCGCGGTGGATCCATTTGCGGATGCCGCGGCGGCGTGCTCCCGGCGGCTATTGCAGAGCTGGGCTCGTGTCGGGCCCGTATGGGCTGGCAATTGGGCTCGGCTTTTTTTAATTTTTTATTAACCGTGGCGGGACCGTGCCCGTCACGGATATTGGCACATTTTCCGTGACCTTTGCTTGGTGACGGGCACCCTTGCCCGCCACGCAAAATCTCAATCGCCCGCCACGCAAAAGTATTTCGGTAGTAGTGGATGGAGTCGGACGAGGTAGGGCGCCGTCGAAGTAGCTGTGGGGATATGGACCCCCTATACCCTCACGGCACTACATGGGCCGCACCGCCCAAGGAGGCCCGGCCCAAGACGAGAAGGCGTGCACACATGCACGACTAAGATATTGTACCACATTGCTTACCAAAGCATGTAACCCTGTCTACCGGACTATACAAGGTGGGCAGCGATCCCCACAATCTGAACTCAAGTTAGATCACCTCGATCTAGCATGTACCATCTAATTCACAATCAATCAATACAATCAAGCAGGACGTAGGTTTTACGCCATCAAGGCGGCCGAACCTGGGTAAAACCCGTGTGTTTTGTCCCTTCGCTCGTTCTGCTTAACGTCTCGTTAGCCGTCTAGCGCACCTCTACCGCTCAATCTACTAGCCGGGCATACCCCTGCTAGACTATCGCCGATAAACCGACGACGGTTGGCGCGCCCGGTAGGGGGGTGTGCACTCTGACTCCATGGCTGACAAGATGGATTTTCTTTGTCACCATCGTCGTGACACAACCTGGCTTCCAAGGCCGTACGTGGCCATGGAAATCAACTTCAAAAAGCTAAGTTATCCTTTTATTTTTTGGCAATATTCTCTCGTTCTTTACCTAAAAGTGCTTGTGAATATTGTTGAAAACAAATCTTGTGGTACAATCGTTTGCATTGTCTCATGGCCGCGCTCGCCCGCCGAGGTCATCACGAACAGCATGGTGGCGGTCCCTCCATGACAAGATCATGCAATCGGCACCAACCAACAACCACCTCGTCGGCTTTATCATGAAGCGCTTCATCAAATCATCAACCGCAACGCGCGCCCAACATCAAGCCCGACTCCGATTTGACCTCGCACAAGCTGAGTCAATTTGTCAGATTCCGGCTAGATTGGGCCGGAATTGACACTTGAATTGGGGAGATTGGGAGGAGGAGAGGGATGGTAGCGTCGGTGGTGGTGGTGGTCGGCGGCGGCATTGGGGGGGTGGCGGCGCGGTGGGGAGGCGGCGAGCGGGTGTGGGGAGGAGATCCAAAACTGAAAATGATAGATATGTTTATTTCTTGCTTATCCCCTAGAGATTACATGTCTCTTGCTTATATAGCCCGACTAATGGGACTTGTAATCTAAGCAATCTCTATAAGGTTTCCTTATATTATTGGAATACCTTTTACAAGCAATTTCCTATTTTATTATTTCCTAATAAGGGTCTCCCTTATAGATGAGATAGCCCCTTGCACACCAAAACTACCTAAAATAATCCTAACTTGAAGACGAAGCAAACTCAGAATCAAACGGAAGGAGGCAAGTGGCGGCGGCAGGGGCCGACCCCTGCTGCAGAAGACGCCCGGCCCCTCCTGGGCCAGCGGCCGTCTCATTTGGCCCAATTAGCCACTTTCAGGCTGGCCCAATTCTGGTTTATGACATTTCCCCACCGTTCAACGAGGCGGCGCGTCCACGTGCCACCCAACCCACCAAGTGGTGGCGACAGGCACGTCGATTGGAGAAGTAATAATGCCAGGCCCGAAGTAGAGAATGAGGGGGCCGCTCTTGTCGTTGTCGTCGTTGCAGATGCTGGAGTCTTTGTCGGAGAAGGAGAAGTTGATGTGGAAGTTGCCGAAGAAGGCGCCGAACTTGAAGCTCATCGGTGGCAGCACGAAGGGGCGTTCCGCGCATGCACGTTGCATGACGGAGGCGCTGAGGATGCCCGACATCTCGAGCATTTGGCGAATCGGAGGCGGAGACGGGTAGGAGTAAGTTGCTGGTACAGTCACCTGTGCATGAAGCTGCCTGCAATAAACGTTTCGAAGTGTCGTGGGCGGCGATGAGGTGAAGTCGAGGAGGCAGCCGTAGAGGAGGTCACTGGGCGTGCTGGCGGAGGGGCCCAGATGTGTCTCCTTTGTCCACGGTGCTCCAACCATGATGTTGTCAACGCGGAAGAAGACGTCGCCGTTGTTGTCGAAGAGGAGGACAGTAGCACCCTCAATCCGCTCGTCGGGGCATGCCTGGAGAAGAAGGACGCTGGCCGGAAATGCTTGATCCTCGCGAGGGCGATTGGGGAGGTGGAAGCCCACTGCTATGCCGTGCAGTGGAACGTTCTCCCCCAGCATGACATCCTCGAGGAGCTCTGAAGCAGCAGGAATGTAGTAACGGTGAAAGTACCTCACGATGCCATAGCGTAGACTCCATTCTGTCGCAGTTGAGCCCAGCTCGATGGCGCTTGAGATGATACCGAGCTCTTTATTCGAAGTCATGCCCACTTGCAGCTCCGTAATCATGTTGTGTGTTGTCAGTCCCTCGATGTCCTCCATGGCAGCATCAAGACGTTGATGTCCTGGCAAGCGGTCACACAAGGCAGCCGCTATGTCGCCGTCGAGGCCTTCCGGGTGCCCGTGGCGAGCTGTCGCCTTGGTGCTGGTGAGAGCATCCTCAGTGACGCCGTCGGGCTCGTCGTCGTTGTAGCGGCGGGCAAGGTCGATGGCCTCCTCCAACGAACGAGGCTCAAACCATTCGAGCGTGTTGCGAAGTGTCTCGCGGAGGCCTTCCATGAAGAGTCTGACACGGTGGCGCTGTCCCTCGAGTTCCATGCGTAGTGCATAGTTCTCGAAGTTGTCGATGTAGTCGATCAGCTTGCCTTCCTGGGAAGGTGGTGAAGGGTTATGGGATCGCTACACTAGCCAGAAAACAAAAAAATTTCTACCCATAAACCAAGGATCTACTGCAAGTTATAGATCACGGAATTACCACTAGACGCCGCAGGGCAGCGAAGCGTCGAATCGCCGACGTAGATGTACGCGCCGCAGTAGTGGCGTGCGTTGCGTGGTCGCCCGTCACGTCCCGTCCTCCTCGTGCGGGTTCGTCCTTGTGCTCCGGATGCAGCACCTCCGAGGTATCCCACACGCACACGGGAGGAAGCGATGCGCCCCGGACCGGCTAGGTTCGCGAGATGCAAGAGGCGTGAGCGAGGGCGTGGCGGCGGCGGCCGCCAAGGAGGCGTGGAATGAATTAGGTTTCAGCCCCAGCGCCCACCTCTCATTATATAGGCGTCCCTAACAGGCTCCCCGAGCCGGAGGCCCATTAGAAAACCCTAAGCCTCGCCTAATTTGATCAAATCCGAATTAGGCCTCCTTCCCTTAAGCGTGCGACCCTATGGGCTCACGCACACATAGACATGGCCCGAGTACTCCTACTCGACCAATTGTTGACAACGGCCTCTAGCAAGACGTGCCAACTCCCATGTGTACGCAATGATCATATCAGACGAACCACCATGATCCATGTACTCGCCATTCCCTTGCCACACGATATTTGGTCCAACTCGTGAGTTAACACTTAACCCAAGCACGGCCATGCATTTCTTGATCCAATCAATCGAGTGGTCCAGTTATATCTCTCTCTCTCATGGAGAGGGGCAATTCCATCTTGATTGACTATGTCTCACAAAGATGTTTCTCGACAAACCCCAAGACCACCTTTATAGCTACCCAATTACGGAGTAACGTTTGATAGTTCCTAAGTAGGTCGTTTCACATCTTGAGTACATACGACAATCTCAGGTCTAAGGACATAACGTACATGATGTATAAAGAGATAATAATAATAACATCTCATGTCGGGTCAATCCAGCCCCATGTCACACATGTGCCCACACTATTAGTTTGACATCTCCATGTCTATGACTTGTGAAACATAGTCATCAACTAATACGTGTCTGATCTAATATTCATGTGTGTTCTCACATGAACTCCGATCGAGGGGACAATTATTGAATAACCAAACAAGTAAAAGAGTTTCACAAACAATTCACATAATTGCTGATCAATACAAGTTGTCTTTAATGGATATTCATGAACACATAATATATCATGGATACAATGAAGGAATACAAATCATCTCTATGATTAGCTCTAGGGCATATTCCCAACAGGTGGCGTGTACGCCCCTGTTGTGACGAGGTAGCTGGGCGGGCTGAAGTGGTTGCGGAGGCGGTGCGTGAACTCCTCCCACTTGATCGGGGAGTTCTTCTTGGACGGATCCATGAACCGGGCGGCAAGCAATACCAATGAGGCGGAAAGTGGCATAACTCACATAGTCGGCAGGGGCGATCTCCTCATTAAGCTGGAAGAAGAGTTTCAGCTTGCGAAGCCAGAGATCCGAATCATCGGTGCCGTCATACTCCTTGATTTGCAGATGCGTGGCGTAGCGAAGGGGACGTGATGCCGCGGGTGGCACCATCAGGAGTGCCGCGGGTGGCGCCTGAGGAGGGGACAGGGGTGCCGTAATTGGCACCATCTCGGGGGGCGTCCCGCACGGTTGCGGTGTTGGTGGAGAAGAGGGAGCAACGGTGCTTCTTTGTATCGTCGAGGGTAATGTTGAAGATGGCCGGAGCATCACCAAGAACGCCTTCATCTTCCTCGAGCTGGAGGATAGCAAGATCGGAGCCGTCGATGGGGTCCGCGGTAGGGAGGGTAGGGGCGGCCGCAGCCGAGGCGCCCGGCCCTATACCCGGCCCGGCGGCGGTAGCCGCTGGCCGTCCTCCGGCCGTCGTCGTGACGTCGCGGGGGTTTCGGCGTGAGGAAGACGTACTCCATCCGGCGAGGCGGGTCTCGATGTCATCGAAGCTCTTGCGATCGGGGGCGCAGTGGACATCGAGGAGCTCCTTGGCGCCACGTTGAACTCCTTGATCTCGGAAGCCATGGATGGTGGGTGGATCGTAGTGGTCTCCGGATACCGGTGTGCCGATTCGGCTAGATTGGGCCGGAATTGACACTTGAATTGGGGAGATTGGGAGGAGGAGAGGGATGGTAGCGTCGGTGGTGGTGGCGGTCGGCGGCGGGCGGCGGCCCGGCCGCGCCCGTGCGGGCGGCGCGGCGGCGGCTCGGCGGCGGGCAGGTGGTGGGAGGCGGGCGGGTGTGGGAAGGAGATCCAAAAACTGAAAACGATAGATATGTTTATTTCTTACTTATCCCCTAGAGATTACATGCCTCTTGCTTATATAGCCCGACTAATGGGACTTGTAATCTAAGCAATCTCTATAAGGTTTCCTTATATTATTGGAATACCTTTTACAAGCAATTTCCTATTTTATTATTTCCTAATAAGGGTCTCCCTTATAGATGAGATAGCCCCTTGCACACCAAAACTACCTAAAATAATCCTAACTTGAAGACGAAGCAAACTCGAATCGCATGCGGAAGTAGGCAAGTGGCGGCGGCGGGGGGCCGACCCCCCTAGCTGCTGCGCCGCGACGCCCGGCCCCTCCCCGGGCCGGCCGTCGTCTCGTTTGGCCCAATTAGCCACTTTCGAGGCTGGCCCAATTCAGTTCATGACACAATTTTTTAATTTTCAATCTCCTAATTCCAATCTAGCAATACGCACCCTACAAGATATAGTATATGTTCGAATCTACATATACACACGTCAATTTTGGCGTGAAACAAACAATCGGTGTAGCGGATCATCGATCGGCGCTATTGATTCCGTCGAGTGCATGCCGCCGCCGGCCGCGGCGAGGTCTCGACGTCATAGCGGCGACAAGTTTCCAACACTGTGTACATGTCAACAACGGGGACTAGCGCGTGCTAGTTCCACCCGGACACCAATTCCGTCAAACCGCTGATTACTCCATCGTCGACAAACAAGCTAAGTCACGCTTTAATATTTTTTTCATACATATTCGGTCTATCTTCGCATATCTTCAGATGTTCTTCACTTTACAAGTAATCATCGCTTTATAAGTAATCAGCCATACAGTTTCGTCTCTCCCCCAAGTACCTCTAGAGTCGACCCCCTTTGCCAAATGCGTGCATGTCGGCACAGCTCCCTGCGTCACGGGTGGTCGGACTGGTCTCTCCGGTCGGATAAGTGTTCGGGCGCGTGCACAGGCCACAGTGCCTCACCACCGGATAACTGGTCGGGCCGGGGGCTAGAGTGCTTCGCGGCGGAGCTAAACTACATGCGCTAAGTGCTTGTAAATGCTCTACACATGCTTCTTCGAAAATCATGACAACTAAGTCATCGGCTACAACTCAACGCTTTTGTCACACAGCTCTCTAGAGCCGGTCCTGTCTCCGACTAATCCAATGCGTGCATGTGGTAAATCAGTCCCTGCGTATTTGATAGTTGGCAGGAGCTCCTTTGTGCGGTTGAACAACACAGACTCGTGTCAATCACGCAGCGGTTATACCGGCCCACAAAGGCTAGATCGACGTTAAACGACACTCTAAAAAAAAGAGCTAAAAATCTACATCAAAAATACGCATCTCTGCGTACAAGCTTCTTTACCTCCGACCGGACGTCGAATATTTATTTTGTACATCATGTACTACAGCTCTTCATATTTATTTTTCAGGGACAAAGCTCTGACAGTGAGCTCACGCTTTACGCTCGGGGACTCACCTCCAACCTCTCCGATAGCACGGGGACTGCGGCTCTGATTAATCAAAACTGCTGCCTCCGACTACTCCGACTACTCGTCTCCTTTTTTGCAGGTTGCCATGAGAATTTTTTCGTGGCCGGGTACACTTCGGCATGGACAGCCGAGTACACGTGGACCTCCGTCAATGCTCGGCAAGCTTGGAGTCCTGTTCGCTTGCATGTCCGATTGAGGTTAACGTCTCTAATCTCTCAGAACAAACAAAGCAGCGCAGGGGAACGACCCACAAAGCAATGCAAGCAACCTCACCATATACGTCCATGCAAGTCAACTACAACTACACTGGTGTGGTGGACTTCATCAAGACGTCGAAGCAAGCTACATACATCGAGCCATGTACGGGATTCAGCTGCTCGACGCTCGGGGACTCCACCTTCGACCTCGACGACTGCTCGGGAACTGCATCGCCGACCACACGGGACACGTCTTCGACCTCGCCATGCTCGGGGACTGCGTCTCCAACCATTCCCACTCGGAGTCCGCATAGCGGGCTCTGAGGCAGCTCGTCCAGCTCGTGACACCAATCGAAGATGTGCACATATGCAAGTCAAGGCCTGGACGTCTACGTGCACAGAAGAGAAGCATCGGCAAGCAACCAACCTAAGGCCAAAGCGTATATGCATACATGCATGCACCGGACGGACATGCCAGCAAGCGGGAGTCTTATCCATGCTTGACGTCAAGGGCCATGGATTCAAGAGCTAAGTCGTATTTTTATTATACTAATTAAATATGGCCAGCGGTTTATGCACATCCTTATGCATCTCTAGCTATCTGCTTGCTGCATGAAGATTGTCCTTGACAGGAATCCGGTGACAGCCTTTGCCATCATCTCGACCGTGGCTCACGTCAACCGGTCAGCGGGGATTTCATCATCAACTCGCTCGTCAAGCCGTCATACAAGCCACTCCGGGGACTCTTGCTGATCGGATTCTGCTACATCTTCACGTTGCGACAAAGTCGGGATGTGCTGTCATATTGCTCCATGCTGTCCGGATCAGGGTGCTGATCTTGGGCAGCGTCGGGGGCATTGATAAGTACATCTCCAATTTATTTCTTGACCCTGCTACAAGACTTCTACGGCGTCTTCCAGCAGACTCGGGGACTACATGGATACATGTCATCTACGATGACATTTATTCTTTGCTACATGGATACATGTCTGTGGTGAAAACTTTTTTCTCCTCTGGAGCACCCAACATCCTACAGGCAAACCTCAAGACACGGTGGTCGGAGCAACAGCTACACTGTCGGACGACGCTCTCCCGACTGGTCGGCGTTACTCTACACTAATCGGACGACGCTCTCCCGACTGCTTGCGGCGTTGCTCCACACTGGACGAAGGAGTACGAGACGGCGTTGCCAGCAGGATATAGCGTGCTCGGGGACAAGCTGTGGGGATATGGACCCCCTATACCCTCACGGCACTACATGGACCGCACCATCCAAGGAGGCCCGGCCCAAGACGAGAAGGTGTGCACACATGCACGACTAAGATATTGTACCACATTGCTTACCAAAGCATGTAACTGTCGATGTTTTACGACCGAGAGCCCGCCACGGGGTGAGCCGGGCGGTTTGTTCGGGCCTCGATGAACCTGGAGTCCGGCGGTTTGTTGCGCAGTTGACATGGAGACGGGGTTTTTATACTGGTTCGGGCCCTCGATCCTTGATCGAGTAAAGACTTTTACGTCCAGTCGGCGTGAGCCTGTTTTTGATTGATGGGGTCAACCGAGGATCGGTTGTAAGGTTTACAGCACTTGATGTGTTCAAGTTGCGCTCTCCTCTTACGAGGTGCTCTTTGGCCGCCTTTTATAGTTCAAGGGGCCAAAGAGCTTTTGCTACGGACCTAGTCGGATACTGAGAGAGGGTTGTCCGTCGAGGATTGAACACCCAAACTCTAAACATGGTAATCGACTAGAGTTCTATCCCGATTACAACAGAAGTCTACCGTAGCTATGCTTGCATTGCCTTACGGGAGTTGTTTGTGGCCGCAGGCTAGGGAAAGAATCCTCGCGAACAACTCTGCGGAGCCCTTAGGTGATCCCGTATCCACAGTAGTACTCGATGATCTTTGCTCTTTTATATAGCTTGTCTCCGATGAGCACATAGTTCTTGCTTCTTCTCAAGATCCTTGTTGCTTCTTTTTTTTTGTCTTGGGGTAGCGTTTTTGTTCTTGATGAAGTTGATGATGTCCTCGATCCGGGGAGTGGTTCTGCGACACGGAGATATTATCATCACTCCCCGTTAGAGCTGATTGCTCCATATTTTTCTTGCTCGGGTTCTCTTTGATTGAAGGCTTCGATAATTCTTCGACGAATACTCCTGGTGGGACTTGAGCTCTGTCAGATCCGAGTTTGGCTAATACGTCTGCAGCCACGTTTGCGTCTCGGAGCACGTGTAGGATTTCTAGGCCTTGGAAGTTCTTTTCCAATTTGTGTACTTCTGCGCAGTAGAGGCCCATGTTATCCTTGGTGCAGTCCCAGTCTTTGTTGACTTGATTGATGATAACCGCGGAGTCGCCGTATACTTGAAGTCTTTTGATTCCTAGAGTTTTTGCCACTTTGAGGCCATGGATGAGTGCTTCGTACTCTGCCTCGTTGTTGGTAGCTTGCCACATTATCTGTAGCACATACTTGAGTTGTCTCCCTTCTGGAGATATGAAGAGAATCCCGGCTCCTGCTCCCCCGAGCTTCAATGATCCATCGAAGTATATGCTCCAATGTCTCTTGATGTCGTCGGGTATGGGTTGTTGGAGCTCCGTCCATTCTGCTATAAAGTCTGGAAGTGCCTGAGATTTGATCGCTCTTCGTGGGGTGAACTCTAGATTTAATGCTCCGAGTTCTACTGCCCATTTTGATATGCGTCCTGTTGAATCTTTGTTCCGTAGGATGTCTCCGAAAGTGGAGAATCTGTGACCCTTTGTTATCTTGTGGTGTCGAAGTAGTGCCGTAGCTTCCTTGATGTGATCAATATGGAGTAGAGCAGGTTTAAACGCGTGAGGGTATCGAGCTTTGGATTCTGAAAGGACCTCGCTCACGTAGTAAACTAGCCTCTGGGTTTTACTGCTGTTCCCGGGCTCTTCTCTCTCCACAATGATTGCTGAGCTGACTACTGTATTGGTAGCTGCTATGTAAAGCATGAGGTCTTCATGATCTTTCGGAGGAGTGAGGACTGGTGCCGACGTTAGGTACTGTTTGAGTTCTTCAAATGCCTTGTCTGCCTCTTTAGTCCATTCGAACTTTCCTTTGGTTTTGATCAATTTGAAGAAAGGTAATCCTTTTTCCCCCAGTTTAGATATGAATCTGTTGAGTGCCGCCATGCACCCTGTGAGTTTTTGGACGTCCTTGACATTTCGGGGGTTGTCTCATCTCGTGATAGCTTTGATCTGTTTGAAGCTGGCTTCTATGCCTCTCTTCTGTGACCAAGAACCCGAGTAATTGTCCTGATGGTACTCCAAAAACGCACTTTGTTGGGTTGAGCTTCCACCTCCACTTCTTAAGGTTGTTGAAAGTCTCCTCCAAGTCTTGAATCGAGTATCGGCTCCCTTGTTTTCACCACCACGTCGTCTCACGTATGCTTTCGGCGTTCTTGCCAATCTGCTCTCCCAAACAAGTCGTAGACGCTCTTTGATACGTTGCTCCGGCGTTCTTCAGTCCGAATGACATTGTTTTATAGTAGTAGGCACCGAAGGGGGTGATAAAAGAGGTCTTGCTCTAATCTTCTTTTTTGAGCGCTATCTGGTGGTAGCCTGAGTAGCAATCTAGGAATGATAATAGGGCCGATCCTGCAGTGGAATCCACTATTTGGTCAATCCTTGGTAACCCAAATGGATCTTTTGGGCAATGCTTGTTCAGGTCGGCGTAGTCTACACACATGCGCCATTCTCGAGGTGTTCTTCTTACGTACGTACGAACCGGGTTAGCTAGCCAATCCGGATGTAGGATTTCTCACGATGAATCCGGTGCGAGTAGTTTCGCGATCTCTCTTTTTGATGGCTTCTTTCTTTTTCGGTGAGAATCTCCTCGTCTTTGCTTGATGGGTTTGGATCCCATATTGATATCAATTTCGTGCTCGACCACCTCCCTTGGAACGCCGGGCATGTCCGCGGTTTCCAAGCAAATATATCTTTGTGTTGCCTTAGGAAGCCGGTGGAGCGAATTCCTATTTTGGAGATAGGTGAGAGCCGATGATCGCCGTCTTGGATGGATCACCGGCCTCGTAAATCGATGTGCTTGACGTCGGCTTCTTCCGGGGGGTACCAAGATTGCTTGTTTCTTGGCTGGTATCTCGAGTTCCTCCGATTTGTCTCCGTGCCATTTGATTGACTTCTCTTTTCTCCAAGAATGTACCGGTCTTGTTTGCTATTTCGATGGCTTGGACGTCACACTCGAAAAGCCTTTTTGAGATCTCCTTTGATTGAAAGAACTCCAAATGGCGCCGGCATCTTTAGCAATAGATACGGGTAGTGTGGAATAGCCATGAATTTTGCAATTGCCGGTCTTCCCATGATGGCATGATATGGTGACTCGAGATCTGCTACTTCGAACTTGACGTATTCCGTTCGGTAGTTTGAAGGTGTTCGAAAGTGACCGGTAGGGTGACTTGCCCAATTGGTATCGCTGCTCGTCGGGGACTATCCCGTAGAAAGGGGTGCTTTGGAGGGAGCAATTAACCCCGAGAGGTCTAGTCCCATCTTGTCCGGTGTCTCGAGAGAATATGATGTTCAGCCCGCACCTCTGTCGTCGAGTACCTTGGTTCTTTGTTACTCAGCCTATGGTGGGTTCTATCACCAAGGGATACTGATCCGGCGTTGCCTACACTTGTCCATTGATCCTCCCTTGTGAATTGAATCGGGTATTGGGACCAATTGAGGTAGCGTGGCGTTGCGGGTTCACGCTGCCATGATCGATCGTAGTGCTAGCTTGTCTTGTCTCTTGCTCTTTGATCCGGGAACTCCGGAGAATATGACGTTTAGAGATCTTGTTGCTTTCTCGAAGTCCCCTCTCTTTTGTCGTCGTTGTTTTCCCCTTTTTTCGTCTTGGTTGTGCCCTTTTCGTGCTTTGAATCTCTTCCTTTATATCTCTCCGGAAGGTTGTGCGGTTTCGAGCGTATGATGAGCTCGGGATGAAAGACGCAAGGCAAGTCTTCTATTTTGATGTTATCTTTTTGCCGTTGCCCTTGTTGCCGTTGTACTTTGGTTTGTATGGCTTCTTTGGTTTTTTCGGCAAATGCGACCGTGTTGTGCGGTCCTCGCTTCTTGTATTGCCGAGAGTTGTTCGTTCTTTCTTGGGCCTTCCGTGTTCTTTCTCTCCGGGAAGCGATCACGGGTTCTTTCTTCGCTCCGATCATTTTTTTCAACGGTGAGCTTGAACTGCTCGTTGGTCCTCGGGTTGTCCTTGTAGAAGTCTCGAGACTTGCCATCTTTGAGAGATTCCATTACCGAACGCATCCACCACTTCTCTTTCTGTGATGTCATGCACCTGGGATCTCATCTCGCCAAATCTTCGATAGTAATCTTTCAAGGATTCTCCTGGCTTCTGCTTGAGGCTTTTTAATTCGGCCTGTGTGATGGGATGGGTGATGATTCCTGCGAAGTTGTTGCAAATTACTTTCTGCAAATCTTCCCAGTATTCTATTGAGCCCTCTTCGATCTTGTCGAACCATTGGAGCGGTAGAGCTTCTAGAGCCATGGGAAAGAAAACGGCTTTTGCATCATCATCTCCTCCAGCCAGCTCAATGGATTGTGAGTAGACTCTGAGCCATTGCTTGGGCTCTGTTTTCCCATCGTATTTTGAGTGATTTGAAGGTTTGAACTTTGGGGGTAGTTTGACTCCTTGTAGTCTTTTTCTTGAAGCAAGGGAATCTGTCGTAGCCCCTATTGTCCTCCCTTCGATTTGTCCCGAGGATCTTGCCCTTTTTTGTCAAGGTTCTTGCGGGTCAGACGCGTGGACTCCGCGACTTCTTCGTGGTCGGCTTGGCCTCGGGGTGAGATTAGCCCTCGGGGTCTCTCGGTTTCCACCATCCCTCTGGGGCCGCCTTGAGTTTTCGGAGTTCTCCGGCGTGCCCAACCTCTCGAAGACATTAGACCGACTTCTTTGTGTGTGCGAATTGTTCACCTTTGACTGTGACCCAGCGGGATCTCTTTCTTGGGTGGCTTTCAGAAGAGCTTCCTTGATGAGCCTCTCCTCGTTATTTAGGTTTGAAGCAGTCTTCAGGCGTTCAATCAACTCTTGTATCTTCCCGTGTGTTGTTTGATGGTCGTCTTGACTTCCCTTTTAAACTTCATCTTCTCATATTCGCAAGCAGTCGGCTTGGTACTTGTTCCGGGCTTGTTTGCGCTTGCTCGCCTCGTCTCGGCGTCCTCTCTTGACTTGTTTCTCCTTAGCCTTGAATGACGCTGGTCTTCTCCTTCGTCTTCTTGGGTTCTTTCATCCGCCGAGATGTTTGATAGACCTTCGCCGGTGGACGATGTCGGGGGGGCATCCGGAGGGTTAAGCGGCGTCTTGCGGGCTCTTGCTATCACCAATATTTCATTGGGAACACGAGCCTTTGGATGCCACTCCTTCCGTCCAGGGAAGATTCGTCACTTGCCATCCCCCGTACACCAACGTTTCTTGATGTTCGGTCTTTGTGAGGGTTCTAGGCCAGTGGATGATGCACTCCTCCGGTGTCCTTGTTAGGACGAGCCCTCGTTGCGCGCCTTTCAAAGGAATCTCCAGCTTTCTTTTGAAAGTTGTCTCGATACTCCTTGTATGTGTGAACGCGGCATTATGTAGTCCCGTTGGGAATTGGTAAGGTAACCTGGGTTGATACCCAGATTTGTCTCGGTTTCGCCTTCTTTCTCCGAGAGGGGTAGCCTTTCTTGAAAAAATTCTTTTCCGAATTGATCCCGGTTCCCTTGTGCGAGCCGGAGTAGGAGTATCGCTTCGAGTTGTCTTTTTGAGTCCGCCTTTGAACCTTGGATGTCCCCCTTTCCCGAGTCTGTTTCGGTTTCAGGTCCTGCGACGTAGTACTCCGAGTCGGTGTCGTCGAGCTTGTTCTCCGTTTCTGAGGCGATGTCGGCGAGTGTCAATTTCCCGAGCCTCTCAGCGAGTTCTGATTCTCCGGTCTTGGATTTCTCGATGATGTAGCTTCGAGTCTTGCCGTCGTCGTCGATCTCGCAAGCCCATGATCCGAAGATGATCGTATTTCTCATCGTCGAGCCCATGATGTCGCGGGTCCGCCGAACTCTCGTGCTGAAATTCGACGAGAGCCCCTACCGGGCGCGCCCACCGGGCCGATGTTTTACGACCGAGAGCCCGCCACGGGTGAGCCGGGCGGTTTGTTCGGGCCTCGATGAACCCGGAGTCGGCGGTTTGTTGCGCTAGATTGACATGGAGACGGGGTTTTTATATGGTTCGGGCCCTCGATCCTTGATCGAGTAAAGACCTTTACGCCCAAATCGGCGTGAGCCTTTGTTTTTTGATTGATGGGGTCAACCGAGGATCGGTTGTAAGGTTTACAAAGACTTGATGTGTTCAAGTTGCGCCTCCTTTCTACGAGGTGCTCTTTGGCCGCCTTTTATAGTTCAAGGGGCCAAAGAGCTTGCTACGACCTAGTCGGATACGAGAGGGTTGTCCGTCGAGGATTGAACACCTGCACTCTAAACATGGTAATCGACTAGAGTTCTATCCCGATTACAAATGTAAGTCTACCGTAGCTATGCTTTCATTGCCTTGGGAGTTGTTTGTGGCGCAGGCTAGGATAGAATCTCGCGAACAACTCTCTAGAGTCCTTAGGTGATCCCGTATCCACAGTAACCCTGTCTACCGGACTATATAAGGTGGGCAGGGATCCCCACAATCTGAACTCAAGTTAGATCACCTCGATCTAGCATGTACCATCTAATTCACAATCAATCAATACAATCAAGTAGGACGTAGGTTTTACGCCATCAAGGCGACCGAACCTGGGTAAAACCCGTGTGTTTTGTCCCTTCGCTCGTTCTGCTTAACGTCTCGTTAGCCGTCTAGCGCACCTCTACCGCTCAATCTACTAGCTGGGCATACCCCTGCTAGACTATCACCGATAAACCGACGACAGTAGCCGCGTCCCCCATGGCCCCGTCATGCCGGCAAGGCAGAGCGCCATCACACAGGGAGGAGAAGGCCACACTGGGCGGACGGGGACGTGCGACCTCCATGGTCCGGGCTTCCTCGTGCGGCAGTAGAAGAGGATGGCACTAGAGAGGAAACCGCTCGTGTCCCACTGCCTCGCCCAACCCGCGGAGGTCGCCCTCGCCACCGTCTATGCACTCGTCGTCACCCACTGGCAGAGCTCATCGATTCCGGACCACCACACCAAGTATCTGCACCGCTCCACCTTAGATGCGCCTGACGGTGGTGAGTCTAAACTGAAAGTGCGTCTAGCCCTTTAGTGGGTTTTGGTGAATTGAATGACAACATAATTAAAGGTCTAATAAGTTTGCTAAGTGTTGAACAGGAAACCGAGTCTATTGCATATACTTGTGGATTGTGTAGTAACAAGTATATTCAAGGTTCAACAAGCAAACTTGATGATATTCCACACAGTATGGAAGCAAAGCCAAATTGTGTATTGTTGTATTGGAAGATTATGGAAACAATTAGTTCAAGCAAAAGACAACAATGGTCACTTCTTCTTGTGGAATATCATTTCGTGGAGGAACAGAACAAAGCTCTTCTCTCTCTCCTCCATTGATTTTGCTCCTCCACTCCCCAAGCTAAGATTTCGATTCCACCATCAAATCTTGAGGAAAAAGGAAAACAAGTGTTTCGATTGGAGACCGGATCTACTACTTCCCCATCTTGAAAGAGCATTTGGTTCACGTTTGGCCGGTGTGCTAGGGTTCTTTACTCTTGGAGCTACAAGATAAGCAAGCAAGGCGTCAAAGTGTTGAAGAAATGCCAACTTGTGTGGCAGCCTTGGGAGGTTTGTAACCTCACTCAAAATCAAGAAAATCACCCCTCATCTCAAGGGTTCGCTCCCTTGACTTGAGAACGAGGGAAGGGCTAAGGCTTGTGTGGCGAATCCCAATCATTTTTGTGGATACCTCAACAACGTGAACGTAAATCAAATCCTTTGTGTGCTTGAAGCCATGAGTTGAACCATTTGGGAAAAATCCTTGTCTCACGTGTATTTTTTACATTCTTGCATATATATTCTTGTGAGCTAGGGTTTGTCTCGATCTACTTTGTTGTTGAGTTCCTAGCACTTTCTATTGGATATATGTGATATATTTGTGTCTTGAGGAAGGACATGGGAAAGTCAGAGGGATCTAGTTTAGTTGCTTAAATTTCAAACTGCAGCTTTTGCCAAAAACATCACTCCAAGCCAAAAGCAGCCATCCAAAACTGCCATTTTAAGGCGCAGGCGGCAGTGAGCAAGTGCGTGTGCGCGGAGGCAAGGCAAAGAGGCCGAGGTTGCGTTGTTCTGAAAAAAATTGAGTTTTTACAGGTGATTTTAATGTACAGGCCTATTCACCCCCCCCCCCCTCTAGGCCTCCTAGACGACATCAAGGTCCTTACAAGTGGTATCAGAGCTAGGCTCTCAATTTCGGGCTTAACCGCCTCAAGAGAAAGATGTCGACAAGTGAGGAGGTATCTCTAGAACTTTTACTTTTCGATGGCTCAAACTATGCATCTTGGTCTGCTACTGTGCTTGATATTTTTAGGGCCATGGGTCCTCATATAGAGCAGATTGTAGATGTGAGCATTTCACCTCCTAGTGATGATTTGAAATATCTATCTAGAGAGAAAGTGAAATGCTTACAATACAATGCTCAAGCTGCTAACATTTTATTTAGTGCTTTGAGTGAAGATGTATTAGATGCCGTCGTCTTTGGAGATGGTGAACCGCTTGATGATGCTCATCTCATTTGGACCGCACTCAAAGAAAGATATGGCAAGTCCAAATGTGATGAGAACAACCTCTCATTGGAGGAACCACTTGAGGAGTGCTCAACTTCACCAACACATAATGAGCCTCAAGTGATTCTCCCAAAAGGGATAATTGATCATGCCACATCCACTTCCTCACCAACACATGACTTAATGGATGGTAATGAAATGGTCGGTGAGAACAATGTTTTTACATGTGGTACTTCTACTTCTTCTAGTTCTTGTGAGACTAACATTTTGAAGGAAGAAGAAGCTTGTGATCGGTGGAGGCCAAATGATGAATCCACCTCACCTAGAGGCACAACTCTCTATGTCACATCTCATGTGTGCCTCATGGCAAAAGGTGAGAAGGTAAAATCAAAAGCCAAACCCTCTCCACCTTCTAGTGACATCTCTAGCAGTGATCTAAGTGAAAGCTCTAGTGATACTGAATCTAGTGATGATGAAGAGTATGCTAGACTCATCAAGAACCTAGATCCTAAAACTAGAGTCTATCTTTCTCAACTAATGGCGGATTTAGAGAGTACCCAAGCTGAGTTAGCAACTAGAGATGAACAACTTGACAAGCTTGAAAGGTTGTATGTTGCTAATAAGGAAGCTCTTGCATTAAAGAGAAGTAAGGTGGACTCCTTGCACAAGGCTTTGGCCGAAGAGCAAAGAGAACATGTTCTCACAACGAAGGCTAATGTTGCACTCAATGATAAGTATTGTGTCTTAGTTGAAAAGCACAAGGAGATTGAGTTGCAATATGGTCATCTTAGGGAGAGCACCTCACAGCCCTCTAATGTAAAGGACACCTCTACTCCCTCCACTAGCCAAGGTTGTGGAAAATGCTTTAATCTTGATTTGAATGTTTATGCCACTAACCTTGTTGATATGGAAGCTATGAGAAAGGAGATTGCTAGGCTCAAAGAAATGACCAATGATGAGCTTGGACACATAAAAGAAGCCAATACAAATGCAAGCCAACCTTCCAATGAGCAAGTACTTATAGAAACTTGTGATGATTCTATCACTAAAGAAAATGAAGAGCTCAAGATAGAGGTTGAAAGGCTAAGAAGGGACGTGATTCTATTAAAGGGGAAATGCAATGCTCAACCTTCTCAAGATAACCGTGAAGACATGGTGAAGAAGCTTGAAAAGGGATCAACCAATGCATGCAGCAAGCCCCATACAAAAGGTCACAAGTCCAACAAAAGCAAAGTGAAGGGGACATTTGAAGAAGTGCAAGCTGTCCAAAATGTAGCAGTTCAGCCAGCTGTACAGACTGCGGTAGTGTTGCACCCCAAGGGCGGCAGTGCCACACCCAAGAAGATCAGTAATGTCCCCAAGGTCACCAAGGTGCAACAACAATCAAAGAAGACTCTCACCGGTTGCTTCAAGTGCAAGAAGGAAGATCACCATGTTAAAGATTGCCCCTTGAGGAAAGAGAGAAAATGCATGAGCAAGATCCAAAAGAAGAAGAAGATGGTTCGTGCTAAGTACTCCAACATGGGACACATTGCCCCTACGTGTTCCAACAAGGTTGATGACCAAGCCACACTTCCAAAAAGGAGGAAGTGTTATGGTTGCAATGAGAAGGGCCATAAGATTGCATCATGTCCCTACATTAAAGGTGAAGGCTTGTCATCATCAAGAAAAGTCCTCATCAACAAGGTAGCAAGCAAAATGCAAAAAGAGAAGGCTAACAAGAACAAGAGCCGCCTATGCTACTCATGTAGAGGAAAGGGACATTTAAGTAAGGATTGTCCCATGGGTAACACTCCTAAGCTCAACTTGTCAATTAATTCAAATTTGCTTAGAATGCCCAAAAATGACACTTGTGCTAGAGAGGTGATTGGTTCACCACGTGCTAGCACAAAGGCCATTTGGGTGCCTAAGTCTCTTGTGACTAACCTTGATGGACCCAACTTAGTTTGGGTGCCACCAAGTTGTGCTTGATGAGTGTTGTAGGTACTTGGAGGTGATATGAAGCTTCGGGGTGCTTGAGCAAGCTAATTGAAAATATTCACTCAAGCTATCAACCATTTCACATTATATTCTTATATGGTTGATCTAAAGATGAATCTATGGAAATATTTCATACTTCATACTCACCTCGGTAACTAGTACCTAACCCTTCTTACCTAGCCCTTTGACTTGTGTAGTCTCTAGTAGTTCACAAATATATGTGAGTTTGTGAATTATTAGGAGTGGCTAGAGTGTTTATAGTTTAAATGAATCATTTGCCATATGATGCTTTTAATGGCTCTCTAGTAGAGCAAGATCTTATTCATGTTGTAGGTATGGAAGAACCACCTTGTGTTGCTGATTGGTCCTCTGTGCAGTCTTTATTGATCTGGTCATAACTCCATCTTGGGAAGTGCAAATGACAATCCGTTTGTTGGGTTTGAAAGTTAACTTGATGAGCTTTCATACCATGTGCAGCATGTACCAAGGAATATTGTAGATTGATACAGTTTTGCACTTGAAGTTGAGCATATAACAGACTGCAGACATTCTAACCAGTCTGTACTAAAACTGGTGTGTAGCCATAGCCGAGTTTACAAACAGATCAACACTGGTGGCATTGGAAACTAGACCTCATAAGCTTTCCAATGAGTGCTCATTGACCTTCATAGCCTTTGGGAATCAAAAGTTATGAATGTCCTTCCACTGCTCTGATTTTCACTAAAAGTGGTCTATTTTTGAGTGAAGTGGTCCATTTTCAGTGAACTGATCAAACCTTGATAATGGTGGAAAGTTGACACTTAAGGAAGCTTGAATGGTTGAAATATTCTCACCAAAATGAGTGGAGGAATCCTCAAGTTGCTGCTGCACCAAATTCCGCCGACATCTCGATGCAATACATGCATACCTCTCTTTGCAACATTGCAGAGTGGCGGTGCCGTGCTGCCGAGAGCGGCAGTGCCGCACCTATGAAACAACAACAACTAATTGCACTCCAATTCAAGGACAAAGCCTACAACTTTCATATAAGCAAAGTGAAGATGAAGATATTGTTTCATTCATTACTTTCAAGAAGGGTGGTGACAACTAAATCTCAAGTGCAAGTTATGTTCAAAATTTACACCTTTGTGTCTTGTGTAGCCACTTTGGTAAATGAAGCACTTGAGGATTTTTATTGGTTATTGATCATTGAAAAGAGAAGATTATGATTGAAACTGAATTGATCATCTACACCAAGCAATATAGATGACTTGAGCTACCTCGTGGACTTCAAATCAAGAATCTCAAGTTGAAGAAAGTTGTTCTTCATTTATGCATACTATGAGTTGGTTTGAAGGATTTGGAGTCTTGGTTTTCACATTGGAGAATACAAGTAAATTTCAAGAAGGCCAAGAATAAAGAATCATGCTCAAGTAAAAAGTAAAGGCATTGATCACTCACAACTCAAGAACTTACTACTTCATGGAATCTTGTCATATGGTAGATTGCCAAGTTCTCATTTTCATATTATGAGCATCTACATGATACAATGGTTGTGAGTATCTCTTGGCATGAGCATTTCAATTTGATTATTCTATTGTTGCCATGACCTAGACATAGAGTGAAAATCCCATGTTCTTAAATGAATAAAGTGCTATGTGAGAAATTCAAATACTTAGAGAACTTATCAAAAGGGAATTTACTCTATGGCTAGAGTTGTGAGACTAATCTTTTCTCTAAGTGATTTTTGTAGTCTCATTATATGAGAATATGTTTCTCAAATGGAGTGTGCTATCATATGAAGGTCATCTATCCAAAACCATGTGATGTAATTTCTCTCTAGTAAATTTGGAAGTTGATTTGTCTATGTTTAGCTACTCACCATAATATGGCTTAAATCTGCCCTTTGGACCTAATGGACAAATCATGCATATTCACATTTCCATTCCACTCAAAAGAATGTGCATGAGACATCAAGGGAGATTTAGTCCATGTTATGAGGTTTCTCCATTTAGTGACCCACTTGCCTTCCACACATACAAGGGTTGCTAAGTGAGAAACTAGTGCTTGTGTTACTAATGACCTCTTGTGTTTGAGCTTATCCATAGAGAAGTATCAAAAAGGAGGTTGTGCTGCGATTGGATGAACCACAAGCTTAAAGGTTACTCTTCACCTAGAGAAAGATGAGTTTTGCTAGAGGTCAAAGAAATCAAAATCTGAGATTAGGCAAAATCAAGTTTGAGGTTGAGATTGGATGAGCTATATTGGAGGAATTCATAAGATAATAAGCATTGATGAGAGGACTGAATGGAAATGATATCTTGTGAGTATTTTCAACCAATTTCATCTCAAGATTGGACAAGAAGAAAAGAAATAAAGTGAATCATCAAATCTGTCCAGAAATTGGAAATCTGAGTTGACTGCCTTCAAGCATGGAATTCGAAGATCAAACATTGATGACTTGACCTGAAACTTTGTGAGCATGGTATACATGAATTGTACTTGTTGCTGTATAATTGGCATGACAATTGGTTTGGAAGAAAATCAGTCTCAAGTTGGGCTCTGTCAGCCTCAGCAATGCAGTTTCAGATTTGAGCAATTTTGGTAGAAAAGTGTTTTGACTGACCGGATGGAGTTCAAATGAGCTAAAATTTATATAGCAGTTAGAGAACTCATAGATGAAGGTCTCTACCAATTTTCATGCATAGAAGACTTGTATTCTAGGAGATATGAAATTTTCTCCAAGAAAGACATAATCTAAAACTTCATTTCAGACTTTAGCAGTTGGTAGAGAGATTGATTTGACTGATCAAATGAAGTCCAAATGAGCTGAAATTTTAACATCAGTTAGAGGACACATATATGAAGATCTCTACAAAATTTCATGAATATTGGGCTATTGTTCTGAGAGATATGGATGTTTATCTGAGGATGACATTATCTGAAAAACTGACTGAATGGAATTGGAAGGCATTGCAGCAATAAGATTCAGTTGGCTCTCGAATGGCCATGAAGATACATTAAAGATTGAGAAGAATCAGTTTGATCTAAAGGAGATTCGATGAAATAAAAGAACTCACACAAGGATGCAAATGAGTTGCAATTAGAGTACAAGCAAAGTAGCAAGTAATTGCAACTAGTTGGAATAAGAAGTAATCGGCTGAAGGTTCTAGGGGAGACAACAGATCAAATCAATTCAAACTAGTTGAAATTAGTTGTTTTCAAATTACATGTAGCAGCAATGTGTTACAATCAGTTGGTACTAGCTGAAATCAATTAAGGGCAACTGAAATCAGCTGAAACTATTGGATTGCAAGGATCTTGAAGGAGCTTGAAACTAGTTGAAGTATAGTGCAAACCTCTCCTATGACCTTATATTGTTAGTGTGCTTAAGTGTACTTTGTGTACTCTTGTATGCACAAATTTAGGGGAGCTTAGCCTAAATCTTGTGTGTGACTATTGGCTTTCTTCAAGTATATGATGTGCAGCCAACACATGGAAAAAGGAGGAAGATAGTTCCTTTGGATACTTTGAGTGGATCACAATTATTCTAGGAAGTCTCGGTCTTCATAAACCAAGTGCTCCCAGTTTAAATTTTGAATGTCCTAATCCTCAAGTGGAACAAGATTTGGATGAGTTGGAGAAAATAATTGAAGAGTGGACTTTCATTGCTATTTCTCCTCTCTAGAGCTCATCAAGTGCTCTTGATCCATCCCATTGATCACCCAAGATCTGGTCTGCAAAGAGTGGTAACTACTAGTTCACAATTTGCAAAGTTCATGAATTTTACCTTCTGCTCTCTATGTAGGCTGCTTTAGGTAAAGAAAGAACTAGGGATCTAATATATGGAGCTTGGATGATCATAAGTGCTCTAATTCACCACATTTCATAGAGTGCGAACTATGGATATCCAAATCATCTGAAATCTCACTCATAATGGTCATATCAATGTGGTGACCTATCTACCTTAGTGGTGGTATGTTCTCTTGGCATAATTTCAACTGTTGCAAATTTATTGTTCTCTTGGCATAAGTTCAAGTGCATTTCATAAGTAATTCAAGTACTTGATGCACATATTGAGGGGAGCCCATCCTATACCTTGTGTCTTTTGAGACTAACCTTTTATTTTAGTGATTTGTGTAGTCTCATGGTGAGAATGAGTTTCTCTTGGGTATGCTATCTTAATTCAATCCAAATTAGTAAAGTTATCTCTCATATTCATTTGGATTGTGATTTTTTCTATTTAGTAGCTACTCTCCATAATATAGCTTAAGTTCCCTTATTTGGACTTAATTGACCAAAAGTGCATATGTTCTTGCCTTCCACAAATATATGTATGCACTATCAACAAGGGGGAATTTAGTCTATTTTATGAGGTTTTACAATTAGTGACTCACCATGCCGTCCACATCCAAAGAGTCACTTGTTGTGAAACTCTAGCTTGTGCAATTTAATGCTATCTCTTGTCTTTGTGAGCCTTTTCTAGGTGATACTATGAGATATGAACATACATTCCAATTGGCATCAACTTGTGAAGATACTTTCAATAGAAGAATACTTGAACTTGTTGATCTTTGGTATTGCCATTGGTTGGTATGGATAGCTCTCGAGATAATCTTTCTAGAAAGTCCAAGATCACTGAAATCGAGTTCGGAGTGAAAAGTTATGGCATTTTCGGTGAGGTGACCTATCTTTGTCTCGTGAGCTGCGGCGTGCCGCCTGACGAAGGCGGTAGTGCCGCACCCGACAGGTCAAGACAGCTGGTTTTTGAACTCTAATGACTAGTTTTGGTTTTGGGTGCATAGATACTCATTCTATGGCCCCTAAGCTATCTGTTGACAACCAAAACAGTGTGAACCTTCCATAAAGCCATATGAAGACTCTTTTCAAGTGATGTCAAAAATATGAAGATCATATTTCAATTGGTATTCATGGACAATCTTTCAATCTGGTATATCAAGGAATATGTCTTCAGCTAGTATCTCAATATGACAACAAGAGTTAGCAATGGACTTTCAATAGAGATCAAGCACAAGTTTGGGTTATCTCTTTGAAGATGATGATGATGAGAGATGGGCACAAATGAAACTCTTGCATAAAGAAGTACTTGTCCCATCAAAGCACTAAATCTAAGTGTTGAAATCATCTTCATGGTGGAGATTGTGAGGCTTAGAACAAAGGTATATCGCTCCATGAACTCTTGTATTACCTTTGTGCATCTAGGCCCTTACATGCTAGTGTGTGCATGTGTATGCAATATTTTCGATCACACCATGAGTTTGCTCTTGTGGTGACGATTAGAGATTTATTTAGATATTTGGTTCATACATCTTGTGGTAATGTCATGAGTTTGTCTCATGATGAATGTCATCTTAGTGAGGTATGAGCTAAATATACTAACATCTCAAGAATCTTGGCTTAAAGTGTTGCATACTTTGTTTGGTAGAAAAGTTAGGAGAGAAATCCTATATGCTGAACCTTACTCTACTCTTGCTCTCACTTGTCTACCATCATATTTCTTCCTTTTGGTGGAGAGATCCTTTTTGGAGATTAATGCCAAAGGGGTAGAAATATTAAAGTGAGATTGATATGTGGTTTTAAAGGGGTAAAGGAGAGGCATGTAAGTTTTTTCAAAAAGTGGTGTGTGCAAGGATGATAGCTTAAATTAATGCCCTTTAAGGATCATTTATGCTAGTGTGTGACATTCATGCCTTGTATGATGGATTGTTTATCTTTTGAGTGCATGAACCTGTCATGAGCATCACGGTTATCATGTTACACCTTGCACCCCACGGATGCTATGATATAGGAGAATTCTCACACTTCATCCTAAATATGTGTATTTGGCATTTGAGGCCAAAAGTTGAATTCCTTCAATGCACACATTTAGGGGGAGCTCACTATATCATAGGATTCAAAATCTTAATGCTTATCAATCTTTTGTAAGCTTTAATTGTGTTGTCATCAATCACCAAAAAGGGGGAGATTGAAAGTGCATCTAGCCCTTTAGTGGGTTTTGGTGAATTGAATGACAACATAATTAAAGGTCTAATAAGTTTGCTAAGTGTTGAACAGGAAACCGAGTCTATTGCATATACTTGTGGATTGTGTAGTAACAAGTATATTCAAGGTTCAACAAGCAAACTTGATGATATTCCACACAGTATGGAAGCAAAGCCAAATTGTGTATTGTTGTATTGGAAGATTATGGAAACAATCTAGTTCAAGCAAAAGACAACAATGCAAACGGAATCAATGAAATGGCTTATATATTGTGGGATATCATAGCACCATGTGAAAGCAAGCATACTTGGCAAATGACAAATGAGACATGAGTTGATGATCTTGGATCGGTCTCTATAATGGCTCGCTTTCCATGAATGGAAGATTGATGTAGGTGTTTGGAGTGTCAAGCCAAAATGGATAGAATATAAGGAACCGTGAATTGGCTTGACCATATTGATGTTGATCCATGTATGTCTCTATGTGAGTCAAACCGAAGCTTGATTGGTCTCAACATTCATATCTACAAGATAATCAAGCAAGGATTAAAGTGTTGAAGAAATGGTTATTCAATGGATGCTTAATGTGGTGTGACTTGAATATGCCTTGATAAGGTGAAGATAGTAAGGAAAGGGCTTCGAGGTACTAAGCGAAGGTGAAGGGCAAGCGGTGGCTTGGGACCGAGGTACCATGGCTAAGGTGAAGAAGAGAGTACTTGCATTTAGTCGAGGAACTAATCAAGCTATGAGGAGTCATATTGTGTTAAGATCTAATCATTAGTGGAAGTGACTTGAAGCCATAAGTTGAACTCATATTTGTGGAAATGGTTCAAGTCAAATGCTCAAGGTATATTTGCTCTAAGAAATGAGACAAAGATGATAGAGGATGATGTACAGGTTGATGGAACCTCTCAAGTGCAATGGATGGCAACCTGGACTCATGGAGGTTTAAATTCATTTATATTTTGAATCTTGAGTTTAGGACATGCCGTACTATTAAGAGGGATCCTAGGACCCTTGGCTACATGTGAACTAAATGCTCAAACCTCCGGCTCAGCCAAAAACATCACTTCAAGCCAAAACAGCCATCCAAAACTCAGTTTTACTCTTTCTTTGTTCATGGGCGCGGAAGCGATGCAGCGGCGTAAGAGAGGCAAAGCGCTTATGCGCGGCAAAGGTCGCGACTTAATCCCGACCGTTGGGGCCGCATACAGGTATAAATACCCATCCAGCCCCTCCCAAATGGTCACTTCTTCTTCCCCAACGCTCATTTCGTGGAAGAACAGAACCAGAGCTCTTCTCTCTCTCCTCCATTGTTGCTCCTCCACTCCCCAAGCTAAGATTTCGATTCCACCATCAAATCTTGAGGGAAAAGGCAGCAAACTTCAATTGGAGACCGGATCTACTACTTCCCCATCTTGAAAGAGCATTTGGTTCACGTTTGGCCGGTGTGCTAGGGTTCTTTACTCTTGGAGCTTGCTCCTAGCCGGCTAGGCGTCACCCTTGAGCTGCCAACTTGTGTGGCAGCCTTGGGAGGTTTGTAACCTCAGTCAAAATCAAGAAAATCACCCCTCATCTCAAGGGTTCGCTCCCTTGACTTGAGAACAAGGGAAGGGACAGCTTGTGTGGCGAATCCCAATCCTTTTGTGGATACCTCAACAACGTGGACGTAACCCAGCCTTTGTGGCGACGGTGAACCACGGAAAAAATCCTTGTCTCACGTGTGCTTTTTACATTCTTGCATATATATTCTTGTGAGCTAGGGTTTGTCCCGATCTACTTTGTTGTTGAGTTCCTAGCACTTTCTATTCGATATATGTGATATATTTGTGTGCGAGGAACTTGGGAAAGTCACCCGATCTAAGTTTAGTTGCGTAGATTTCAAACCGCAGGTTTGTGTATGTCGCACAGCGAGGCAAAGGCCGTGCGGCGAGGCAGGCGGCGCCGCAGCAGACGAGGCAATGCATTACCGCGAAGGCGAGGCAAAGCCGCCGCTGACAGACGAGGAAGTGCCGCGCGGAGGCGAGGCAAAGGCCGCCGCGTTGTAAAAAAAAAATTGAGTTTTTACAGTGATTTTAAGGTACAGGCCTATTCACCCCCCTCTAGGCCTCCTAGGCGACATCAAGGTCCTTACATAAACGGCGGCGGATACTGAGTTGATAATGCAAGGGAGGACGCTAGGGTCGCGGGCGACAAGCATGGAGGCACCCACAACTTGGCCTTAAGGCCCGACCCGATACATATGGCCAAGTTGGCCCAAAATAGGTGACACAACACCTTATCGTGGTCACACATAATGATCCACGTGCCATCTAGAGTTGGGACCAGATCCAAAACGACCGCGTCGTCACCCCAACGCATCCAAGAACGCCCCGTTTCGATGTCGTATGAGGAAGCTATGGCCGAAACAGTGACGACGTGTCTGTTGAATCCGAGGGTGACAAGGCAGCTGAGTTGGGGGCGAGTTGCAACTTGGGGAAGACCATGGCGTCGGCGTGTCCAGCGTGGCGATGTCCTCATCAGAGGCGTACATGGTGAGTGTGGCGTTGTCGCGCATGGACACGAGCAAGGTGAAGACGAGGGCGAGGAGCAACGCGGCTGCCACTCCGCGGCGGGCTTGTGCAACGCGGCTGCACCTGCGAGATCCTTAGCCACCAACCAGTCACAAACCACGGCTGCAAACTAGGTCCCCGAGCATAGAGGAATAGAGGACAGAAACTAAAATTCGAAACCAGATGCAAACCAGGGTTGCAGCCGTTCTGTTCCTCAATGTCTTCTTGTTCGGCTGTTCCTAACTTCCTGTTCACAGTTCGCCTATTCCTGCAGCGGCCGAGCGGGGCCAGGGTAGCCAGCAATAGGGCTTGGGGCGCTGCTGCGCTTGGGAGCAAGTGGCACGTGGCAGGCGGCAGACAACGACCGGCCGAGCCGCGGGTAGTCGTGCAGGCAGAGCCATGGAGGGCAGAGGCAGAGCGCAGAATGCAGAAAGCAAGCCGGAGATGGGAGGAGCGCACAGTGGAGGCCGAATGGTGGCAGGGAGCGACGCGCGATGGCGATGCCCCTGGCGACGGGGCGGGCGACAGCGGGACTCCACACGTAGTGACAGACAAGGACGAGATGTAGGCACGGGCAAACTAGAGAAGGAGGGGAGAGAGAGTGTTGTAGGAGGGGAGAAAAAAAAAGTATCTGACCAGTGGGCCCCACTAGAGGGTACTTGGTATAGAGTATAAGATACAGAGGATGATGGATGCTAAAGAAATGTGTATAGAGGAAAGAATCATGATGATCAGGATGTATATAGATGATGGAAATAGATGTTCATGAGTGCGGATAGGCTCATGTTGTGTTTAGTTGGTGAAATATTTTGGGTCCGGCTACTGTAGCACTTTTCGTTTGTATTTGGTAATTATTATCCTATCGTGAACTAAATGTAGCACTTTTCGTTTGTATTTGTTAATTATTATCCTATCGTGAACTAACTAGATTTAAAAGATTCGTCTCACACTTTTCAGTCAAATTATGCAATTTATTTTTTTTATTTACCTACATTTAATGCCTCATGCATGCGTTAAGAGATTTGATGTGACAGACACTGTAGCACTTTTCGGGTTCACTTTTCAGCAACTAAACATGACCAATGGCAATGCAGTAGAGCCACAAATTTTCACATTCGCAACAAAAGGTCGGCCTGGCTAGGCCGCTCATCAAAACGATCCGTACGTCATAAATAGTCGTATTAATTGGCACGTGCCATGAAGAATTGAAAGCCACAACAGTAGGTGGAGTGCTGGACTTGCTGTGTATATAAGCGTTCAAATCATTGGTGCTTCCTCGCCTCTTCCATGTGATGGATCAGAAAATCACCATCAGACCCATTGATGGGCCTAAAAATAATTAGTTGCAGCTGTGTTGAATGCTCAACGGCTTTAGCTGCAGCTGTGTATATAAGTGTTCAAATCATTAGTTGCAGCTGTGTTGAATGCTCAACGGCATGCAATTCAGAAAAGGTAGAATCACCGCCTTTCAACGATTGTGTTGAAAAATACTTTCATAAAAATATACATATATAATTTTTTTAATAAATATTTTTATAGAAAAGAGAAGTCAAAGTTGCGATTTGGAAACCGTGTCGCTGTCCTAAACGTCTTCTTTTCCAACTATGGAGGGAGTACCTGTTGACTGCTCGTGCGTAGACCTGATGAGGGGGGCCGACCCGACCGCCTGTTGTGCGGCGCGGTGGTGGCCTCAGCTCTAGCCGTCATTGGATAGACCAAGGGATCGGATGCTCCGGCAGTTTCAGGATCGTGGCGCAGTGGCTTTCGGCGACGCCGACGCGACGAGCGCACGGCCTACAACAGCGATGGCGGCGGTCAGACCTAGCCTGCCGGCGGAGAAGGGGGGAGTAGGCGCCGCCGCCGCGTGAAGGTTGTGGATCCTATGCGGGCTGCGGGAGCGAGCTAAGCGAGTGGGCGGCGGTGCGGTGTGCTGAGTTCGTTGACGGGGATCCCGTTGTCCTCGACGATGGGCGGCGGCGACACGACGCGGCGCGCTACGACGATGGTGGAGCGAGTGCCGAGCGAGGGAAGCCCCCGGGAGTGAAGGAGCACCGTTGTTTTGGATCGCGACGAGAGAGCGGCGGCGCAGGGGAGGGCGGGCGGTTCCTTCCTAGAGCCGGGCGGTGTTTTTGACACGAGAGGAGGAGTGGAGCCGGGCGGTGACTCCACCGGGTGAAAATAATAAGATAAGATTCATTTCAAAAATCGCCCCGGGTGGAGGGGACGAATAGTCGTTAGGCTTAAAACCGTGACCAGACGCATACCCGTCCTAGGCGGCAGATGCCGGAAGACGACGTCGTTGCAGTGTTTCCATTGTTCCCAGCACAGAAGGAGGATGAGGCTGGACTTGGCACCAGGGTGCGTCCCAGTGGGCGGTCTTGTGGTCTAGAGCTCCTGCACCTTGGCGACCTGGCTGGCATTCCATCCAATTCGAGTCCAGAAACTCACAGCAAAGGGGCAGCCTGAGATGATATGGTCGGCGTCTTCCTGCCCAGAATGACACAGTTCACAGGCGTCGTCATCTACAATGTTCTACTTTTTCAAGTTACATCTGCTTGCTTTGGATCCTGTTCTGAAGCAATAACCAGCCGAAAAACTTCACCCGGGGTCCAACAGCCAGGACTTCTTGCACGGACGCTCGGTTGCCGGTGAAGTGGGTGTCGGCCAGATCAAAGCTGCCGGCCCATCAATCGTGCCAGAAGGAGGTCTCGCCTCCGTCCCCCACGTCCACTCGGGAGTCGGGATATACATCGGTACGCGGGCAGGAGTGCCCGTAGCCCCTCTCAGTGAGGGCCATCTACATCACCAGTGAGGTCCGCCAACCGTACTCGTTGGCGAACCCAGGACGCCCACGATGAATCTGCAGGGGAGTGGAGCCGGTGGATCAGCTTGAGAAACAAACACGAATTCGGGGTGTCGATCTTTCTGATGGCTAGTCCTCCATTCTCTTTCAGGTCACAGACTTTCTCCCACGCAACAAAGCACCGCGCCCCACTGGCTTGTTTGTCCCAGTCCACATGAAGGCCCGACGGTGTGCATCCCAGGCATCCCTGACGCCGGCCGGGAGCAGGAGGGCTCCCATGAGGTAGGTGGGGAGGCCATCAAGCACCAAATTAACCACAAATAGGAAGGTAATAAATAGGTCGTTTGAAAATTTCAAATTTTATATTTGAGAGATTTAAACCCCACATTTGGAAGCATCAAATGAATTCAAATGAAAAAGTAACATACAACAAAGATTCGTAACTTTTTTATATCTACCATTTTTATTTTGGTCATTTCTCTGTCAGTGGTCATTTTAAAAAATTCAATTTATTAGTTCATTTAAAATAGTCGGCATCGATTTGTAGGGGCGACGCCTTTATATTTAGCCACCCTTTCAAATCGATTTGTAGGGGCGGCTGAATGTTGAGTCGCCCTACAAATCAACTCCATTATGATTATGAATATGATTATTGATCGATATTGGTTGGGTAATCTGGTGTTACTCGTAAATCCCTAGGGTGATTTGGTATCACCTGTATCGTTGAGGATGATGTGTCATCCTGTTTCCAACGACCCTCGAAAAGCCATGGTAGAAATTATATGGAAATCTCGGAGGCATCCGAGCAGGTATGGGATCTCGTTAGCCCTGTCTAAGCCAAACCGGATGGTGAGGCCTACGCCTATCATGTGAGGAGTTTTGTACAAACTCCGCAAAATTTTCTTGAATCTATTTGAATAGCCACGTTCTTGGAACGGACGAATAATAAGACATATTCCCCAGGGTTTTTTTTTTTTTTTTTTGAGAACACGCCGTTTGCGTGTTTTTTCATTAAGCGTAATAAAGTTCAAACAACAATGATGGCACGGTAACCAAAGTTACCGAGGCGGAACCTAACAACTACTGGATACAACAGCAGGGATTACATTAGGACTAATTTGCGACAAGACGACCCGCCGAAGGCATGGCTAGGCGACTTCCTCGGTGAGGCCATCGGTGTTGAGGTCCAAGGCGGAGAGGTCAAGCTGCTCCGCAAGAAGCATCTCGAAATGGCGCCGCTTAGCCGGCGGCATACCACCCCTGAAGGCGGCCTTGACCATCTCCTCTACGGCAATCGGGGCCTCCCCTTCGGGCACTTCCTCGCCCAACTTCCGAAGCAAGAGCTTCTGAGCCTGCAAGGTCACATTGGCAGCCCTTGGCCGCGACTTGACACGGTCACTACGGCGCAGCGTATGCGTGGAGGCTGGAGTGCGCGACCGACGAAGACGCGGGCCCGTCTTGATAAGGGGCGATGCAAGTGGCACGCACACCAAATCCTCTATCTTTGCTGCCGGGATGCCAAGGTTAGCGAGGCAGTGGGGATCAAGCTCAAGACACCGGAGGCGGTTCCGAGGGAGCAACAGCACATCCCCGCATCGATGGGGCTTCCTCGAAAGTCGGCGACGGGCCGAGGACGCCACTCCGCCGCCCCCGTCTATCGCCCCCGCCGGGTGTCGAACTCCTCAAAGAACCCCCAAAGGTGATGGGTGCCCAGTGGGCCGACACATCCACGAAGTTCGAAGAGGCCGCGGAGCTCGCCGAGCATCGGGTCAGCCCAGGTTGAGGTACCGCGCCCCCGCAAGGCCCGAGCACAAGCTGGTCGGGTGTCGATGTAGGCGGGTCGTGGTGGTGGCTTCCTTTGGTGGTGGGCGACGATGGTGTGGGCGGTGACGCCGGTCGTCCGGTGGTGAAGCGTGGTGTGGCGGCGCCACGTGGGGGAGGGCATCCGCTTCCTTGTTCGAGGCTCGTGGACGGCGGGGCGGAGAGTCTCGCTTGCACGCCGAGAGCGGCCACGAGTGCATGCCCTCGCACGATGGCCGGAGCCCCCGACAACGAAGGCAACACGCCGTGGAGTGGCGGTGGGCGGCGACGTGGTCGCGGCGCTAGGCAATTGAAGCGAGAGCCCCACAAGCTCCGGCGGGACGGGCGGCGACGCCGCGGGCGGTGCATCAACGGGTGATCGGCGGGCGACGACGACGACGCACGACGACACCAAACCCATCGGCGTCGACGTTGGGCTGTCGGGACATGTCCCTCGGGCCCAAGCGGAGAGGCGGGCGGATCCTCGGTGCCGGCCGCGGACCAAAGGCGGTGTGTCGCCGGCACCAGCGTCTCCGCCGAGACGGAGCTGTCGCCCAACGGCGCGCACCGCGCCGCCGGCGACGCCTCCTCCTCCCGGCAGGTGCCGGCGTAGTCGCGCCCTCCACCGTGCCCTTAGCCCGCGCACGCGGGCTGCGCCGACGGAGGGGAGGTGGCTCGCAGAGCCTTGCGCGGGCGGCATCAAGGTACGACGCGACGAGCGGGGAGCAAACTCGCCGTCCACGGTATGCACGCGTTGGGGTCCTGTGGCGCTGAACTTGCCCCCGCCGGACGAACGCGGGCAGGGGAGAAGGGAGTGGCGGCGGGAGAGGGAGGACGGCAAGCGCGTGCCCGAGCGCACCTCCTTCCTGCCATCCCCGCACCCTTCTACGCCGTCGCCGAGGTCCTCGACGGTGCCCTCGCCACCAGGTGCGGCCCCGCGCTACGGGTGCCATGGCGGTAGCGGACGTTGGGGAGGCGGCCTCCGACTGCCGGCCACCAAAGTCGACGGAGGCGGCATGAAGGCCCCCATGGAGCACTCCACGGGCATCACGCCAAGATGGCGCCCCCCACCGGAGGCTCGACGACGGGGCCTCGAGATCCGGGGGTGCCGGCGCAGCCGCTGCAACCGGATGTGGGGAGTGGCCGAGCGACGAGGGGAGGCCGACGGCCGCCGGGCCCGGCAGCAGGAGGTCCGCCCCGTCCCCTCCACGGGCGCGGAGTCGACGCCGTGGGCGGGTGGGAGCGCGGGGGCCCCGGGCGAGAGCGCGACGGCCGGGACGACAAGGGGCCGCCAGCCCGGGCGCGGTCGGGGCGGCTCGCCGGATCCGCCCCGCACAGCCGGATCTGCCCCAGCGGCGACGTAGGAGGGGCAGCGGTCGGGCGACGGCGGGCGATCGCTGCAGCCGCGCTGCGTCGGACGCGCCCCCCCGCGCCCGGGAAGGGGCGGCGAAGGTTGCCAGGGAGCGGTAGAGAGGAAGGAGCGGGGAGGGGTGGGTGAGGGCCGAGGAAGGGCTGGGCGTCGGGCCTGGGGGCCACCGGCGCCGGCGATGGAGCGGCGGGCGCCGCCAGGAGTAACGGTCGGGCTGCTCCCCGCTCATTCCCAGTGGTTTGATTTCACACTAACGAAGTTAACATGTTCATGATCATTTAATCTGGATAATTTTTAAAACTAACCTGGGAACTAGTGAGAGTAGTTAAAATCTACTAGGACCCAACCCAAAACTGTAACTATCCACCCTACGGTTGGGACTTGTTGAGCATGAAAGTACTCACCCCTCCTCTATTCTATCTTTTAAAAAATAATTCTAAGAGTGTATCCAGGGATGAAGCGTGGAAGATGATGCAAGAAGGACACTAGAAGATGGAGCCGATCGACTACATAAGGAAGCTATGATTGAGAAGTAGGAATGCGCTAGGAAAGAAGTCTAGTGTTTGTCCACACTCCAAGCTTGCCTATAGGAATGGAGCGCCAAATAGGTTGGTTGCATAGGATCTCTAATAGGTTTACGATGCAAGGCCTATGGTCGAGTTATATAAACCCGAACCATGTATCATGTTTTCCCAATAGCTTTTTATCTCAATTCTATGCTTAATTAGGCGTATTTGTGTGCAATCCTGGTGCAAATACGTGTGATTAAGGATCCTCATAAATGGGAGTGACAAGCGGCGGCGACATCGCTCGTGATTGTGAAACGAGGCAAAAAAAAAAAAAAAGGAAAGACGTAATGAATGGTACTTGTTTAATTCAGAAATTCGAATTCTAAATCTAACTAGTCTATCTATGTATTAATTTTCATTTTTAGTCAGGTATTTTGAATGTGAAATGTTTTACTTTAGGAGTTTTATTATATGTGTCTTTACGGATCACAAAGCTAATGTTAGAGTATATATAGTTGCTCTTTCTAGAAGCAATTGTGAATTTTTGTGCTGCTTTCCTTGAAGGCGTCTCCGATCCTCCTAGTAACCGAGAGGGGCTTAACCATATGTTATGTTATTATACTAAAATATAACACTAAAGTCCATGACTATGAGCTGCCAATATATAATAGCAGGCTAGTGCATATCAGAAGAGCTGTTGTTGGGATGCAGAGAAAATTAAAACACGCATCCGCGATATGATGTAACCTAGAGGGAATTATTGGACATGCTGGCAGGTGCCTCGGCACTAACTATGGAGTACAAATACTATATTTATGTGAAGCTTTAACTATACGTCTCTGCCATCTAACGCGGAGGCTCATCCAATGCAATGACGCGTTCTGCCGGCCGTAGAACCATAGAGATCTCAGCTCAACTACTATTGGCGGATTGAGGCCCTGCTGCTCTCCTCTAGGCTCCATAGAAAGATCTCATATATTCCAATGTCACCATGAGCACCACACTAGTCACTGCATGAACACAAACATATATACATATACCCCTGCTGCAGCCTTTGCTCCTTCCTGCGCAAAGACGATCTATAATGGAGGTCGTGTTGGGGGCACTACCAAGCCTCCTCCCCAAGCTTGCTGATCTGCTAGCGGGCGAGTACAACCTTCAAAAGGAGCTGAAAGGGGGGATCAGGTTCCTCCAAGCTGAGCTCGAGACCATGAAAGCTGCTCTTGAGGATTGTTGACGATAAAATCGGTAACACACCAAAAAATAAGAGCTAGATCGCTCTACGTAGGGCAAGCCGAAATCGAGGGATCGGCAAGCGCCTAGGGATGTCCACACCTGGACCGTGTGCCTCCAACGATGAGAGCGATACGCAAGACACGCCGTCGGAGGAGCCTCGTCGGGGGAGCGGGCGGTACGCAAGACACGCCGGCGAAGTCTCTTGAAACCCGAAACCCCACACGCCGGGGACGGACCCCCGTGAGGGCGCGCAGCAGCTATGGGCTGCCCTAGCCGGCCTGACCGCTCTAGGGCGTTGTTGTCGTCGATCTTCCGTTCATGGCATCGGGCGGCGAAGAAGGAGGGAGGATGACCTACAAGCAAGACGGTAGTAGATGTGTTTTTGTCGATTGGATGTAGATGAGATCAAATCGCCATGAACCCCTTCATTATATAGGGAGGGTGGTCTTATCCTTTTAGGAAGGCGCCCTAGGACGTTTCCAATCACCAAAAATCGCACCAAACAAGTTTGGAAACAAACCGATTTGGATACGATTCGGATCAGCCCGAAATCGGGCTGACCGGACGCCGCTAAAGTAGCACCGACGCCCGGTGGTGGAGTCCGTGCACATTCCAAGAAGCCCCGGCAGATCGATTCGGCGCGCAAAACTCACCGGACCCCGGCACCGGACGCAGGACCGACGCATGGGTGCTTCCGGTGGTCGAGTCCGTGCAGGCCTGAACGCCAGCGGACCGACCGGACGCGACGGGGGTCACCGGACGCCCGGTCACCGCTGTCCGCGTAGAGGAACCGCAGCGCGACGACCACCGACGCTGATCGACGCTGGACCGACGGACGCGCAGTGAGTCCGGTCGCTGAGTCCGGCCGTGTTCCGTAAAGCCGTTTTCAATCCTCCTCGAGAATTTGGCTAAGTCCGAAATTTGCGGTGACTTGACCTCCAAAATATGGCTAAATCTGAAATTTTGCAAAGGGTTTAGCCTATGCCATTTTTGGGTGTCAACACATGCCCCATTTTTCAGGTGAGAGGTGCACGAACCCGAAAACAAAACAAGAAAAACCAAACAACACGAATGCCCATCGTATCGGGTTGTCCAGTGGCTAAGGGCGATACTATGTATCGCCATTTTATTCTAAGGGCGATGCATGCATCGCCATTGTTTGAGAGCACTAGGCCTCTTGCCAAACACTAGGGAAATATTTTTTCAAATACCTCCCGTTAATTGCCTTATCTTGGCGTTTTCCATCACTCGTTGACTCAAGCACATAGGAGTTTCCAAATATCACTTTGACCACCTTAAAAGGACCTTTCCAATTAGGTGACCACTTGCCAAATTGATTGCTCTTTCGACCCTATCGGTAATATAGTTTGCCAAACTAAGTCACCGATTTGGAACGATTTGCTCTTGACTTTCTTGTTGTAAGCTCTTGCAACACGGGCTTTGTCTTTCTCAATTTCCTTTAGAGCTTGTATTCTCTTGTCGGTTACCTCGCCGATGTTGTCCATCATCAAATCATGATACATAGTAGGAGATAAGTCATTTTGTTTAGCAAATCTATATGCATCCAAATTTACCTCAACGGGTAACACCGACTCTTGGCCATACACCAACTCATAAGGAGTGACTTTAGTTGCACCATGCCTTGATATGCGATGAGCCCACAAAGCTTCCGACAAGACCTCATGCCACCTTCTTGGATGTTCTATTATTTTCTTCTTAATAAGCTTGATCAAAGTTTTGTTAGTTGACTCGCTTGACCATTGGCTTGAGCATAATATGGAGATGAATTGAGCATCTTAATCTTATATGATTCGCAAAATCCTTCACTTCTTTAGCCATAAATGACGCCCCTTGATCCGTAGTTAATGTTTGAGGAATGCCGAATCTATGAATAATATGCTCTGTAATGAACTCAATTACCTCCTTGTGTGTCATGTTCTTCAATGGAACCGCTTCCGACCATTTAGTGAAGTAGTCGGTAGCAACCAAGATGAACTTATGCCCCTTCAAGATGGAGGATGAATCTGTCCAATGAAATCCAAGCCCCAACCACGGAAAGGCCACGGTTTGATTATAGGATGAAGCATAGCAGCCGGCACTAGCTGAATATTCCCAAACCGCCGACACTCTTCACAACCTTTGTAGTAACGAAAGCAATCGCCATCATAGTAGGCCAATAGAAACCAGCCCGTCTCAATAACCACTTCATCTTTGGAGCCGATTGATGCGTCCCACAAATGCCTTCATGAACTTCTCCCATTGCTACTCGTGCTTGATCAACCCCTAGACACTTTAGTAGCAAGTCTTCGGCAGTCCTCCTATAAAGCTCACCATTATGCAATGTGTACTTGAAAGCAAGTCGCCGAATATTCTTGTCAACTTTGGCACTAGGATCCCGCAAAAAAGACAAGAGAGGAGTTCTCCAATCTTCTAAATCGGTGCTACCATTATCCAAAACAGAAATAGACCGATTTAAAAGAACTTTACATTGCTGTCCCAAATTATTAGTAACATCGGTTTGTCCAATTAACTTTGGTTGAACCGAATTTTTACTAGAATCAAACAAGCAAACTTTCATGCATCGGCAATTGTTGTAAATGAAAGTCTCTTACCTCAAAGCCGGATGCACCTTGAGCAAGCAATTTTGCTCTTTGCACATATTTCATATGCAAATATCTAAAAGCACGATTAACACCATTAATCGGCCAAACTTGACAAAATAAGGCACGATTGCAAAAGCGCATATAATCGGCTCCAACATGATTGAACATTAGCTACGATTTAAACATGCATAAATTCAATCGGTTGAACTTGATAAACAAATAAAAACCATGATTAAATATACATGTGATCGGCTAAGTTTGTCAATCATATATATAGCTTCTTCTTGCCCCCCGGGCCTTATGTTACCGAAGTAAAATTCTCTAGGGGGCTTCTTTAAATAGCACGATGGTTATAAATATTCATCGGCTATATTGCATGCTCAGGGCGATAACAAAGTATCGGCCCTACGAATTCACGCACAGGAATATGCATGACCGAAATAAAATATTTCGGCTCTTGATCATTGATAAGCGTGATAATTCGACATCCCTTCATAATATAAAGACCCATACCAAGAATCAACATAAGAATATGAGGGATAACCATGCATACCATGAGGTGAATTCCACATAAGCATGTGCAGAGAAAATGGATGACGCCATGACCAATGATTTTGATGATTTGGTGCAAACCTCCAACTTGGCAATTGTGTCTTGAATCTTTTTCTTCTATCTTTTGTCTTCGTTGCACCGCTTGCTTGATCATCATCCTTTCGATCTTTAATGCTGCCTTTTGGGACCCATGCTAAGCCCCTTTCTCTTAGCTTCTCGCAGACCGAAGCTTCGCAATTCTTTTTTTCTGCCACCTTGGTAAACCGACCGAGCATATCGGTTTAGTCTCTCTTGTGGACAGCAGCAATTCTCTTTTATTTTTAGGCACTTGCACCTTCTTTTGTTCAGATTTGACACCTACAACATCAATAGATGGTTTCCCCACTTCTTTGCTATTGATAGCCGGATTTTTTAACAAAGTAATCGGCTTTTCAATAGTTGAATTCAGATCTGAACTTTTCTTTTTCCGTCCATCATACTTCACGCGGTAAACTTCTTTACCACCTTCCCTTTGGTAATTAGCTCCGCACCGATTTTGATCAAATCGGTCTTTGTAAGATGATGACTCTTTTCGAGTGTTTTGGAGCTGCATACTCCACATGTTGTGGCTCAAAATATGACGGAACATAAACCTTCCTTTGCCAATGTTGTTTTTGAGGATTATGTTTTGGAGGCAACTTTGATGCTTGGGCTTTCTTTAATCGATTCGCTTCCCCTATATCTCTCAGATACTTGGCTAAGAGCTCCTCGGCTAAGCTTCAGTCTCCTATTGCCTTTTTCTTTGTCATGCTCCTTGCCTCCACTAGCTTTATGAGCATCCTCCTTTCCTTCATCTTGATGGACATGCTCCACGAAGGACCTCCGGCCCGATTCCCCTTGCTCAATGGAATCAATCGGCTTTTGGCGGGAGATGGAGAGATTTTATTTGTCCCCGGTGTTCTCTAACATTGGAGCAATATTGTTATCCTTTGAAACATCTTCAATTTTAATTTCATGGACAACAATCCTCGTCTTCACTTGAGGGTCTTCCATCTCTCTCTTGAGCGTTAGAGTCTTGAGCTTCAAATGAATCGGCTAGTAATGCAAGCCGATTTGAAACCCCAGATGCCATCAGGCCCGATTGAATCTAATCGGTCCACTTGTTGAGCCTCAAAAACCTCAATCGGTCATTATCAATGTCCGATTGGATCTCATGATGAAATACATTGCAACTATGAGTATTATGATCAAACGAATTACACAACTTGCAATATATAAGCTCTTCCAAGTTCTGAATTGATGGCAAAACATTGTGATCAACATGCCTAATAAATTTATTTTTCATCAACATGTTAAAGACATGATCACGACAAATAGAACCAAAGGTGAGCATTAAATTTGTAAGTCGAATTTTTGTAGAATCGGCTTCAATGCTTGGCAAACGAAAAGACTAACTTTAACACCAATCCATTCGGCCACACCTTTACAATAATCTTTCATGCCAGAATTAAATGTAGAACAAACGCCGGCATGAGCAATATTCTTCAGTCTTAGTCCCGAATCGTAAAACCCAAAGTAATTGCAAAACTTATATTTCATTCGGGACCAAGTATGAATTGAATTTAAAATAAGTAAAGCAATCCCCATATATGTATAATTCACATTAAGCATTGGGAAAAGCTTTAACTTTAACAACACATTATCATCGGCCTTCCAATTGAAGACAACATGTAGGCCGATGTAATTTTTGTACCTTAGTGACGAAAGATGTAGCAACCAAGGTTTTGCTCTTAATGATCTCATCGTTAACAATACCTTTGGAAAGAGTTTGTGTGCTCTCTCTAACGTCACTAATTTCCTCCACAAACTCTTCTTGTGTCTCGATGCCCACCATAGTAGTGGCGAAACTTTCAAGCACTCGTGGAAAAATCTACAACAACAAGAATCGGCTTAGCCGACTCGGAAGTCGCCAATGCCGATTCATGCTCAATGGCAGCAACCTTAGCCAATTCGCCGCCTCGGGGTCGGCTTAGCCATCTCAAGTATGGTAGTTGGTTCTTTCTTATCAAGCACGATTGGCTATGGCTCAATCGGCTACGAGATAAGTATTGCTGCCCATTGTGAGTTTCATTAGCACACACCCTCTTTTGGTGAAGATTTTGACACATTAGTATGCGAGGAACGAATACTTCACCTTTTATGTGTGTGCTGCACCTTTTCTTATGAATAGCTTGACCGATTTGAGCAATCGGTCTTGTTGATTTTTTCTGCCCACTAGTTCTAAAATTGATTCCAAAGAATCCTTTTTGGACAATGACACTAGTGGTTGACCTCTCGCTTATGAATGGCACTTTGGGCTTGCCCCCGAGCCTAGAAGACTTGATGGTGATCTTGAGGCTTTCCTGATTGTTACTAGATCTTTCCAGCACCACCTCACGATCTGAATTTTGCCTTTTCTTCTTAGGCTCTCTAGGCTCGCCGATTATGACATTTTTTCCAATAGTGGAATCAGCTTGCCCCGGTCGAATTAAGATGGCCGGATTATTTTTCTCTAGAATTTCAGCCATCGAAGGTGTCTTCTTGCAAGTTGGCTGGATATGTTTTTGCACCATAGAACCGGCCCTCTCTAGCACTTTCTGATTCTTTTCTCTCATGGCAATCTCAACCGCGCGAAGTGCCTTCCTGCACATTATAGAAAACGAATCTTCTAAATTGGTTGTATCGGCTTTGAGTGCCGAAGAGACCAATTTGGTTTGATTATGAGAGGCAATCGGTTTATCCGACTGACAAGTCGGTTTGACCGATTCAACGTGGGTGTCAGGAGTAGTATGCTTCTGATTTTTCTCACAATTTTCTGTAGTGAGGTATGCCTTTTGATAATCAATTAGCCATCCTGCCTCAACCATTGTCCTAATTTTGATTGGCCTTTTTTTCGTGTTTCTTCGAAGAATTCATAGAACAATTTCTCTAGAATAGACCATGACCAAACAGAATTTTCGGTAAAGATGTAAACCATGCAAAGGCGATACTAAAGTGAGAGATAACGGAAAATTCCGTATTTTCATGTAGTCTTCTTCTTTGGCGTAACCCAATTGTGAGAGATATGCATCAATATGCTCTATGGCAGTCCTACCACTTTCTCCATTAAACATATGAAATTTAGGTATCGCCAACCACTAGGATATTCCAAGTAATCATAATACAACATATAAGGTCGGTGATATGCGGGCATTCTCCATTTAGAAGATCCAGGTGGATTTCGGCATGACTCGATCGTTGATTGACATAATTTGCTTTAAGAAAGTCAAATACAGCTGAATGATAATCAACATCTTCCCCTGTATCTTGTTGATTTTTCATTAATTCGCTAGAATTAATTGAAGCCTAATTACGAGAATAATCACTATCATAGGGCGCTGATTTTTTATTGATTCGCTATGGTTATTACGTGCAGCGAATCATGAGTATCAATACCTGCATAAGATGTTGATTTTGGAGAGCAATTTATTTTGTCATAAATCGGCATGTCACGTTGTGAACTTATAGCCGATGAACGATATGTGACATGTTGCTAGAAGAATTAAAACTCAATAAATTCTTAGCATACATCGCTCTTTGTTAACAGAAATCGCCCGATGGAACATGTCTATCATCATTATAACTAGCAACACTATCATGGGAATTTATATTAC
>JADLZK010012779.1:0-63244 GCA_015847255.1 Hyparrhenia diplandra
TAAGCCTAGTCAGCCGGCGATTTAGCCCACCACGTCAGATTCAGTCCGAGTTGGAGGGGGAGAAAGCTGGGACGGGCGGCTCGCGACTCGCTCGCCCGTGCCGCAGAACCGAGGCGGACTCGCCCGTTCCCCGCCCGCCATCGGCGACTGAGCAGGCGATTTCTTCCTCTCCTTCGATCCCCTGCTCCGCCCGCCTCCCTCACCGCTCTCCCCGCCAAAAACTTCTTCGCGCGCGCCAAATCGATTTCCTTCGCGCCAAATCGCTCCGCACGCACCGAATCGATGCATAAATCCCCCAAATCCTCCCAGCACATCCTAAATCGCCATATCCAAACCCTAGATAGCCATCTCCTTGCAAGATGCCGCCGTCCAAGAGAACCTCAGCGCCGCTGCCAATGGAGATTCCGCCGGCGTCGAGGACTCAATCCGTTCTTCCCCCCTACCAGTGCCCAGTCTGCTGTTCCTCCGACGACCACCCCTTCTGTGTTCGCCTCTGGATCTTGGTGTCCTCCATATCCACAACAATCCATGGCGCCCTCCTCCACTCCGTACTGGTTTTCTGGAGTACAACATCCAGGCATGGCTAGTTCATCGGCTCAAGGCCCTTGGTGGGCACCTCCTCCATCTGCAAGTACGGAAGACTCTGATTTGCAAGTTTGGTAAGTGTTTGATGTACTCTTAGTTTTTTATTTTGCGAGGAACCTGTACTTGCTTGCTTCTGTCTGCAATCTCCATGTAGGCTACCTTATTCTGTTGTTCGTCAGTCATTTAGTTAGTTAGATTTTATATGTATGCATGGATTAAACTTTGCTTATATTGACAGTATATTCATACCTGCAACACAAGGCCCGTTTGGACATTTTTCCTGCCTGCAAAATCCCTACCTTACCAGCTACTTCCTATCATTAGTATACTGAATAGCCGAATAGTACAGTTGAAAGGCATGTCTCTGAATTATCTCCTGGTGGCCCTTTTTTTTTTTCTTATGATGCTTTTCTTTGATATCTGACTTAAAGAGAATTACTGAAGCACTAGTTAACTATTGAAGCATTTTTGTGTCTAAACATTGATATCCTCCTGCATTTTGTGTCTAAACATTGATGTCCTGCATTTTTTTTTTTTTTTTTGTTCTAATGACTTAATGCTATCTTGACAGGGAGTGGATTCTATCCCACCGGGTGGCATGTTTAATTTTTGACTCAAAACACACCTAGGCATGGTCCTGCACAGCCTAAGAGCACTGGTAATCCATCGCAACCGATCAGTGTTGGTGATGACACCAATGAGTCTGATCGCCCTAGGTCTGGGAAGCGCTTTGTTATTTTCAAAAAAAGAAGAAGATATTGCATTGGTTAGTTTTTTTTAATTCTAATATTTCCATCCATTATCTGTTAATTAGTAGCAAAGCAATGAATCACCTTCTCTGATGGCTGCATTGATTAGTTTTTTTAATTCTAATATTTCCATCCATTATCCTTTTAGGTTGGTGCATGGTTGAATAATTCAAATGATCCAATCCATTCAAATTACAAGAAGAATGAGCAATATTGGAAAGAAGTTACTGCTGCCTACAATAGTGCCATCCCAAAAAACCGTGCAAGGCTACTCAAGCAAGTCAAGGATCGATTTGGAAGAATTAAGAAAAGAGTTCAGTGGTTCTGTGGTAGCTGGAAGGAGGCTAATGCTTTGTGGGCTAGTGGTGAATCCGATGCAGACTTAATGAAGAAGGCATTGAACCTTTATGAAGAGGAGCACAAAAAAGACGGTCCATTTCAGTTTAGGCATTGTTGGGAAGTTCATGGAAAGCACCAAAATGGGACGCCTATCTGAGCGCCTTGCAGATTTGGATCCAGAGAAGAGGAAGTACAATGTTGATGATGATGATGTGGAGCAGCATTTCTCTGTACAAGATGATGAAAAAGAAGAGAGGCCAATGGGGGCAAGAAAGCTAAAGAGCTGCAGAAACAAAGCAAGAAACAAAGGAAGGACGAAGCTTGTATTATAGATCTTGAAGATGAGCTCCAGACATTTATTGAAACTCAGAACAAAACAAATGAGGGGCGCAAAAAGAGATGCTAGAGATACAAAAGCGTGTCTCTAGTGAGAATCTTGAAGCTCGGAAGCTTTCTTATCTTGCGGCAAAAAGAGAACAAGGAGACAGCCATGATAGAAACATACCGAGAGTTGTTGAAGCAAGACACAACTATTATGGCAGAAGATGTGAGATCTGAACATGTGCTAGCATTGCGGTGCCTAAGGGAGAAATTATTTGGCAACACCAACTAAGGTACTACCTGAGTTCTACTGAGGATCCAACCTTTATCGTGCCTTTGTCGTCGTTTAGTCATCGTTTAGATCAATAATCAATGGCTTGTATGCCGAGAACTATGAGTTGGCTTAATGTTTTATTATTCAGAAAACTTCTGTAATGCTTAAGTACTGGTGTCATGGTACCGTATGCCATTAAGTTACGTGTGCAACGTAACCTATTATCAAGAAGTTAAAGAACCATGTTTTTGTATGGCAGTGACTGAATGGAATTCTTATTATGTTGCTTGATGAAAGGCCACAAAGATGTATACCACAGCTGATGGTATGCATATTGAAGTATTAAATACGTTGTCATTATTATCTGGCCCTCCTTTTTTGCCTGGCCTAATAGCTTGGCCTATTGTATGTGCGGCTAAATGCTGGCGTGCCACTTCCATTTAAAGCCGGCTGCTGATGAAACCATTAAACTTGCTCTAATCCATGGCAGCACAAGTGTCAATCATCAGATGTGCGAATACGGCAAGGTGACGAGGTTGCCACCGTGCAGGGACATTTCCATATGCGGCGCCGCCCTTTCCAGGTTGCGCGAGCTCCAAAGGTTGCCAACCGCAGGGTTCAAAGAAAGTTGCACGTTACCTGTCTCGATCTTCTAGCGGTAGTAAGGGCACTTCACAACGCAGACTCTATCGTAGTAGCCTAAAGGCCATTTAATACCGCCGGTATTGTGGACTTGGAGTCTTAGTTTTTTTTCCCCATAAATACACCGCCACATCGCCACACATCATCAAAACGCAATAAATACGAAGGTAATAAATACGCCAGGCTACGTGATAGAGTTCGTGCGTTGTGAATCTTGCCCTAACAGAGCTGAGAACAACCGAGCAAGTACAACATCCAGATTAGAGTAAGTCGACTGCACCATTTTCTTACCTGGGACTCTGGGAGGTGTGCGTGCGCTGCGCCACTTTTGAGATGCCGAGGGCAAAGGTAGGGGCAGCGGGCGTGACGCGCCCCGCCCTGATGCCGCTGTCGAACTGTGTCTAGCGCTCCCAGCGCCCGCGAGCGGCGAGCTAGGCGCTTGGACGGGCTCAGCGCAGCGCAAAGCAGATACCAGACACTCGGTCCTGTTTGGACGTTCGGTTCATGTAATATATAGGCTTATTATGACTACAGGATGATGTAATCATATACAGTATAAGCACACTGCCTAAGCTTGGTTCCAAAAGCATTGTGCTTATTTTGATACATTACATGTTTACGATCACCAATATCCTCCAACCCAGTAGAGCTTTTAGCACACCCAGTCCAATTTCAAGAACAAAACCAGTAGTACACCTTATATGTGTCAAATCAATCAATAGCAACCACATTATCAATGGATAGCAACTGAAAAATGCTTTTATAATTTGTTGCTCCACCACCGTTTTAAATTGTAAATCGTTTTGGCTTTTCAGTTAATAACCTCTTATATGTAAGGTGCATATAAAAAATATATGTACTCAAAAAATATAATATGACCTATAATTTGGAGCGAAGAGAGTGCAAAGTTCACTCATAACCAATAATCCAGTTATATAAAATGAACCATAAGAGTGTGCTTATATTCATAGCAGCGGAACTTCAATCTCCACGGCAATCAACTGGGGAGAAACACAAATGCCCGGAACTCATCCTCATCTTCAAGAAAGGTCCACACTAGTTCCTTTATTCTTAGCAATATTTCTTTATATGTAAATGAAAAGAGACAATGTGAGTACCAATGATACTAAAGAAAAGCAAACATGTAAGGCTATAACAAGAATAAATTAACTGGAAAAGGTGCTATGCACATAAGCAACTAAGCAAGCAAGCTCACTGAAAAAGGTGCCATGGTTGAAAAAGATATGAATACATTGTTTTAAAATTAAGCACTTGTCGTTATGCAATAACAAAGAGAAAAAATTTGGCATCTAAGTATGACAAATCAAGGGCTAGAAATATAATAAATATGCAGCATATACTTTACCCAATGATTCAATTGTCGATGTTCTTTATCATCGCTCCAAAATGTGTTTTGGTTCTAAAACATTTGATCTTATGGCGTATCTGATATTTTGAGGTCGATCATTGATTCGATATAAGGACTAAACTCTTGTTTTGGGATTCAGTAAGATTTTGTTCATCTTGAACATGGTCTACATTGAGGAAAGCTACCATGAAAGAAGATGATGGAAGAATCTACAGAGAATATTGTATATTTTCTATTTTAGATTTTTCAATAGTGTAGTTTAGGGAAGTATTGTGCCAAGTTTTACTATAGTTCCTACTTCCCTTTGTAATGCTAAAGCGTGGAGGTTCTGAATGCTAATATCATGACAACAAAATAGATGACATGAATTCATAGGATTAGCCGATTAGGATGGAAATCAGTTAAATGAAATGAATTTCATTCGACTAAAGAATAGTCTTTTATTATAAACTTCAATTTAGTTGAATAAAAACTTGTGACCAGTTTGATTATATACTCCCCCGTCTCTTCCTAAGTGTTACCTATATTAATTTTGATTGTATTTATATATTAAGTTTGATTATTTATTATAAAAATAAATTTACTAATTAATTTAATATTATTTATTATGCAACATAAATATTAAAATATTATCAACATTTTATATAAATATTGGTATGTATTATAAAAAAAAATATATTTACTAATTAATCTAATATTGTTTATTATGCAACACAAATATTAAAATATTATCAACATTTTATATAAATAAGTGTATTTATTATAAAAATATATTTAATGATTATTCTAATAGTATTTATCTAGCAACACAAATATTAAATATCTTCTATATTTCTTTTGCCAAAGTTAAGTTTTTTTTTTTGAGAATGGCACAAGATAACGTAGACACTCACAACACGCACGCACACTCACCCCTATGAGCACACGCACGCAAACCCTACCCCTATGAGCACCGCTTCGGCGTTTCGAGGAACGGGCGGGCGCCTCGGTGCCGGCAATAAAAGATTTGTAGGCTGCGTGCCTCCTCCCTCGATGGCGTAGCGCAAGATGGACACGGACACGGCGGTTTATCCCGGTTCAGCCAATCCGGGGCCCTACGCCCGGCCGGGGGGTGTGTCACGCCGTGTTAACTTCAAGGCCAAAGGTGAGCCTGCAGTAGGGGTTACAGCGGTCGTGTGGGAGAGAAGCGGTCTCAAGCCCCACGATCGTGGTTACGGTGGTAGTGGTGAGTGGTTTTCTCCGTGTGAAGCGGAGTTGAAGATGGGGTCCACCCGAATCAATTGATTCGAACCTCTCTCTAATGAGACATTACTCCCCCTTTTATAGGAGAAGGAGAGAGATAATGTTTACATTGGTGGTTGCCTAGGTGGCTAATTCCCGAGGCCGCACCGGGTTGCATGTGCGTCACCGAGGGCGCGGTTGGTTTGGGCGTTGCTCGACGAAGACACGCCGGGCCCGAGATCCGATGGTGGACGTGCCGCTCTCGGGCGCGCCCCCGAGGGTCTGTGGAGGCGCCCCTCGGGGCCCGCATGGCGAGGGCCGGTCCTAGTGGTTCTTTGCCTTGCGTGTCAAGTGCCCGAGGGTCCGGCCCTACGTGGCGTTTTGACGATGTTCGGGAAGTGAATAGTGTCATCTTGGTTTTTGTGCGGGTGGCGTAAACACGCCAGCGGTTCAAAGATCGCGCCCCATCGGTCGGATTGGGGAGGCGATTCGCAGTCGATTTGATCGGGCGTAATCGATGGCACCGGGCGCCTTGCTCGTCACGCGACCGCATTGAATGCGGCGGTTTCCCTTCCTCCGGACGGAACCTCCCACGCCCGGTGGTCGGCGACCCGAGGACGGGCGAATTTAATAGGCTGCCCCGCCGAGGATGGAGAGCTGGTCCCTCGGGCGGGGCGGGTTTTTGCGCCCCGAGGGTGGTGAGTGAGGGCCTCCCTCGGACGAATCGCAGATTTCCCGGGGGCTGGTGAGCTAAGGCCAGCCCCTCGGGACGAGACGCTGAGGTCGAGCCCGAGCCATGGTTTGATCTGCGGTCGGCGTGGAACGCCGTGGTTTGTTGTTCGGCAGAGGTCTTTTGACCTTGTCCTTCGTGAGCGCATTAAGCTGGCAGTGCGTCGTGGTGACTCCATTTGGGCCGCCAGGCCGCTAGGGGAAGGCCTCGTAGTTATGTAAACGCGTCGTGGCTCAAAGGGCTCGGTCCATCGCTCGTCGGGGCCGTCCTCCATACGGGATGATAGCGCATCGGGTTTTCTTGGGCCTTGGCAGGCCGACAAATTCTCAAAGTTTGAGAATGTCTCGAGGCCCAATATTTTGGTCCCCGACGGTAGCCCTCGAGCCCCCAAGCGAGTGAGGACTCGGGGGGTTTCGGCTGGTTCGCCGCCTTGTTGTTTCTCGGGGGTGGTTCGTCTACAAGGGGGTGCTTACATGGAAGCGTTCTGGTTGGGTGTAGCCCCCCGAGGCCTCGAATGGAATGGCGGATTCCTTCGAGGTCTTTTATGTCTCTGACGCCGGGCAAGACCGAAAAATGTGGCTCTTAAATTGCGTTTATTTGATGCGAGCGTGTTTGTTTTTGCGTGGGCAGCCCGAGGCCCGGCGCTTATGTGCGCAAGGTTGACTCGGGCCTCCTCGACTTTGATAATACGGCTCCTCTGCCGCCCTCCCGAAGGGAGGAGGAGGGGAGACACGTCACAATGCCCCGTAGCCCGAATGTGCCGTGCTCGGTGAGCGTTGTAGCGGGTCTGTTTAAGCGGGGTGCCCGTGCCCTTGCCGGAGCAAGGGTCGGCTATGTGATCCGGGATTCACCCCATGAGAACTCGCGGACCGCTTAGCGTATCCCGGGGTTTGGGCGGACCAACCCCAGGGCCTGTAGGCCTCCCACGGATGGGACATCTCTATAAGCGACACCGGCGGGCCTTAAACACGTTCAGGAAATCCAGAGCCCGTGGGGGCCGGGTATAGCTGGTTGTGCATTTCCCTCCCGTCCCGGCTCGGGTTATCCCGAGGCGGATCAGAAACCCTCGTGGGCCCAGCCTGCAACCTCGGCGGGGGGTGTGTCGGCCGAGGCTTGTTTGGTTTCCGCCGGGGCGGGAACCGATCATCGGACCGACTTTTTTGCCCCTTAGGGTCGGGCGGGCTGGGTATGGATGGCCGGACGGTTTACCCCGGCGGGAGGCGGCGTCTCCTATTGCGCTTCGAGGCGGCGTGCTGTTCAAGTCCGATGGGGCGTGGCCCCGTGGCTTCCTGTCGGGGCGGAGATCGAGGGCACCGTCAAGGTGCATTAATGCCCTTTGGCGGTTCCACCGCCGGGTGAGCCGTTGGATGAGCGGTTTCCGTTCCATCGTGGGCCGTCCATTCGAGTCGGTTCGATTGCCAGCCGGCCGGGTTTGCCTTCCCTTCCCTATAAATATGGGGTCCCAGCGGCGGATAGTTGCTCCCTTGCTCTTCGCCATCGCCTTCTTGCCTTCTTCTTTGCGGCAAAGAATCGGGAGATAGAGATAGTGTGGGAGAGATTAAGGGGGAGAGATTCACTTGCCTTGGCGCTTCGTGTGATCGGGGTTGCTAGCGGTTGCCACCCTTCATCTCCCTTTCATCCATGGCGCTTGATCGGGTAGTGGTGACGGCGCGAGGGAGGTGCTCGACGCCGTGGCCGAGGTCGAGGTCGGCGGAGGAGAAACTTCAGCGTCGGGTCGAGGAGGGCTCCTCCGTCCCCGTACCGACGAAGAGCGGCCGGAGTGGATTGCTCTAGATTGGGCCGAGGAGGGCCTAACCCTCGTGGCGGCTACGTGGTGAGCTCGATGGATCTTCACCGGCGTGGCTTTGGGATGCGGGCCGGCCTCGGTTCATCCGGCGATCCTCCACTATTATGAAGTCGAGCTCCACCACTCGCCCCGAACTTCGATCTCCCAGGGCCGCCATCTTCGTCACCCTGCGTGAGGGATTCACGGGGATCGAGCCGCATTGGGACCCTACGGGTTGTGGTTCTTCAAGGCGGACCTTACTACGCATCGCTGGCGCGGGGCCGCCCACGGAGGGCATTGCGCGTTGGTGGTCTGCTGCGCTTCAAGTCCGCTACGGAGAGCGCGAGGCCGAACCGAGCTGATGGGTACATCCTATCCAAGCTCACCTCCTCGAACAAGGGGTGGCGGGATCGGTGGTTCTACCTCGCAACGATGGGAACGCGCTCCCCGCGTGCCACCGGGCGGGTCCTCAAGCATCGCCAGCGAAGTGGAACTGCCCCCCTCGGAGGATCACCATCGGTTGGAAGGCTTGAGGCGGCGGTCCCGCGGCTCCGGGGGAAGGATGTCAATCTTTGCCGCCGTGGCCGCCTTTCACCCGGCGTCGGTTCTTTGCCGTGATGGAACGCCTTGCTTATGTGCAAGATGGCGCTGGCGCCCGAAGGTCTTGACGCATCTTGGGATGTCGGGGCCTTACGCTTTTCACCGATGGCCGGCCAAGAGGGTGAGGGATGCGTTGGGGTCCAACACCCGACACCTATCCCCGAGATCCCCATGCGTCCCGACCAGGGTATATCTCCCCGGTATGTACTTCTCGGGCCGGTGTCCTTGCGTTGCTTCGGTGCATTGTCACCATGGCGGTTCTCACTTTTTCCTCCTCGCAGTCGTTTTCGACTCATTGTGGATTATTGATGCTCACTAACTCATATTTTTATGCATCAACAATTCATGAAAAAGGACTAAAAAGATAAATCAACAATAGAATAGGGCTTTGGACTAATGATTTCCATGAGTTTTGGTAAAGTTGTGATTTGCGAGGGACTTAACAGAAAAAGCGGTATAATTAAGTAACGCTTAATCCAACTCCGGAGCGAAGCATAGAAGGCTCACGGAATACACCCGACGTGAACGAAACTTAACACCCAAGAAAACATCATCCGAAGACTCCGGAAGCCACGACGCGTCGAGGGACCCCGGTGGGACCCACCCTGGGCCGACCGCCCTACCTGTCGGGCCGCTCGGCCGGCCCCTCGGCCAAGTCGCCCTACCTCCGAAGCTTCCTCCACCGCCTCCGAGGCGCAATCTAATCCGCTCGTTTAATGTCGGTTTGATCCGATGGCGGCGGTGGAGTACGAGTTGTAATCTAATCCAACACCTGGCACCTCCTCCCGACTATATAAGCAGCCCCGGGCTCCCTGTCTCATAATTCGATCTGAAGCCTCAAGTCATCATCAAGTAGAAGATCAAGTTGAAACCAAGACCGGAGAGAAGAAGAGGAGCCACCAAGAGATAGGATAGCTAATTGCCGCTCTATATATAGATCTAGAGCCTAGTTTAGATAGAAAGTCGAGTTTAGAGAAGAGAGAGCGTCGCTCCGGTTCGATACGTAAGTTACTATGAATCAATATTATTGTTTTCATACACCTTCGTGCTATTTCATTACTATGCATGCAATTAGTCTATTTTTACTTTATTCTAGTCATAGCATATTTGATATGATCATTATTCATGATAATTCAACGCGCTTATTCGTAGAGCTCCTAGTATATTACTCGAGTGTGCTAGGTAGTAGAAAGTATGTAAGCATGGTGCTTAGATATAATTTACTTGCGGATTCACCTTATATGCCGAGGGTCGTGTGGTAGATCGTAGTGGTGACAAAGCACTATTGAGTCCTTTGCAATCCATCCCCGTATGTAAGACTAGTCGATAATGGTTCTTGGGTTAATCTTGTTTCGTTCTGATTTTCTTAAGTAATCTTGGGTGCACATTCTTATTTATGGTTTTGATATATATATGATCTTATGCTATGCCTGTTTAAAACCATTTAATAGAGTCTTTGTATGCTACATAAGAACTGTCCCTTTGTCTTAAATCCAATCCTAATCTCACTAGGAATTAGTTTTATGCTATACTCACCACGTGTGTGCCCTACTTTTGTCTCATATACCTTATTGCTATTTATTATTGGCTTACCTTGTTTAAGTATATGCTGATTACCAAAATCTCATTAGTCTTCTATCACTGTCTTTAATCAATTGAACCACTGTCATATCTTCCTTGTGGATACGATATATATTTAAAACCCTCCCGGGTGAAATGCTCTTTGGACATCCGTGCGCTTTGCGGATCGTAAATATTTCTCTGTAAGCTAACAAATACCAACAAGCATTTTCGGCGCCGTTGCGGGAAGATTTTGATAGCTACTCTTTTGATCATTGATAGATGAATATTAAGTGTGGATTTTGCTACTTAGCACCTCTGCTTAAGCAGATTTACCCGTTTATTGTCTTTTTCTATCTTATTCGCGGGGTATTAACGGGTTTGATTGTGATTCACTACACTTTGATCATACGAATCAAGTCAACCCAGAAGCTACACCAAGTTCTGAAGCCATGCACGAAAAAGGCGTTGCGAGAGTTTCTCTGCTCAACCATCAAGAACATTCGCCTTTGGACCTACACTTCCAATCAATCATGAGTTTGAGCTCAAGGCAAGCCTCATCAACATGGTGCAAGCTAACCCGTTTGAAGGAAAGACACATGAAGATGCAAGCACTCATCTCCAGACTTTCATGGAGATAGGCGCTACCATCAATATCAAGAACATTCCCAAGGACACGATCTGCTCCGCTTATTCCCTTTCTCACTATCGGGGAAGAGCGAGGCAATGGTTCTACTCAATGAACAAGAGATAAACACATGGGAGAAATGTTCAAACGCATTCCTAGCAAAGTTTTTCCCCCACAGGCAAAACCAATGCCTTACGTGGAAAAATTGCCAACTTTCGGCGGCGAAGGGAGAATCTATTCGAGGCGTGGGAACGTTTGCAAGAATACATATCAGATTGCCCTCACCATGGAATGGAGGAATGGATGCTCTTATAAGGATTCTATCATGGACTAAATCAAAGAGCAAGAGAGCATCTAGACGCCACTTGCTTTGGAGGATCATTCTTATCACTCACACCAGGGGAAAGCCAACATACTTATGTGCAAGATATCGGAAAATCAAGAAATTTGGACCCCGAAGAACACCCAATCTTGTCATCAAAGTGAAGAAGTACAAGAAGAACAAGAAGAATTGAAAGTATCAAGCGGGATGGATGTGCTACTAAATTGGCTTGAGGAGCGAGCCAACTACAAGAAGGATCGACAAGCTTTACAAGACTCCATGAACGCTTCAAGAAATTCAAGCTTGGTGGTCCACAAGTCGACACCAGGCCCAAAGAAAAGACCGCAACCACGGTAGACTTACGGGTAAGTATTCGAGGGTAATAACTTTAATTCGGGTAATAAATTCAAGCAACCTTCTTTACGAGAATTAATTAAAGAGCAAATTAAAATTAATGATAGTTTCTCCAAGAAGTTAGTTGCTAATGATAAAATTACGGAAGATATAAATGCTAAAATGGATAGTTTTTTTCGCTATGATAAAAGAACAAGTTGCTTTTAATATCAAACTAGAATCAAAATTATCAAAATTGTCTGCTGCTATGCACGAGCGGTTATGTAATGTCGAGCGAGAGGTGGTAAGCAAACCACCGATCCACCGGTATCTAACGGTAGCGGCAAGACCCGGCTAGAACACCTACGGCACTGCGGCCTCGCACCACCCGTAGTACCGCCAACATTCCGGAAGACAAGGACGACGGCGTAGAAGAAGTTGTGCGCCAAGAACCCACAAGACAAGACTTTCACGACACTAACAAATACCAACGGTGACTCCCTTCCTCCCGTGCGGATTTGGGCGCCGACCGCCGGGCTGCGAACCGTCTTGTGAGCGAGCTGCGAGAGGGGCCCGTGCAGCGAAGAAGGAGGGAAGAGAAGAAGAGGAACGTGGCTCGCGAGAAGCGGGCCGAGCAGCGGAGCGGGGCGAAGTCGCCCGATTCTCGACCACCGAGGAGGACGATAACCCGGAGGATGAGTTCTATGTGAACTCGTCGATGACGGCGTGGCGGCTCGGATAGACCGAGCCATGGGGTTCCGGACCGGTCGGGGCTCCGAAGATGCCCGAGCCCGAGCCACGGGGCGTCGGGAGCGGGTGGCACCGTGCGCCCGAGGGTTCCCGGCCGAGTCCTCGGGACCATTGGTGTTGGTCGCGTCGGCACCTCGGCGTCGCAGGGTGTGGCCCGAAGAGAAGAACCGACGCCTCCCCCGCCACGAGTACCTCGGCGTCGCAAAGTGCGGTTCGGGGGACGTGCCGACCCCCGTCCCGATCCGACCGTGGCGTCACGGCGTTGCGGGGGAGACGGCGGGCGCGCCGAGTGTGACGCCCGAGGTCACGCGCCGCCCGGAGCCTCGTCGGCCCGAGGGCGATCCTCGGGGGCCGTGAGTTTTTTGCCTTTGCAATCTTGATTTTCTCGGCGTATGGTTGCCTTGTTTTGGCGTGCGTTTGACTTTAGGAAGCGGGGCCGCTCGTTGCTTCACACCCCCAAGAAGGCCCTAAAGGCTAGTGCACGATCCCTCGCCGGCGTGCGAGCCGGGGTTCGTCGGAAAAAAAGATGCCTCACGGCCTGCGTCGGGGAGTCCTCTGTGGCCAGCCCCCGAGCCCGAGGTGGGGTCGGTCACGACCGTCCGCCGAGCGCCGAGGCGGTACAGGCCCGTGGTGGCGGCGGGCGGGTTGGGCGACCGTGCGATGGTGATCGACACGGAGGCTTCGGTCGCGCCCACGGGACACCGGCTCGGTGCTAGAGCATGTGGCTCCGCCCAGAAGGAGGTCATCGCCGCCCACCCCGAGGAGGAGGTGGTCCCCCTTTGTTCGGGAGTTCTCACAAGAGGAGCTCTTCGGACGCGGCGGAGACACGCAAGTCTTCGCTTGCTCCGGGCGCTTGATGACCCGGGGGCGCACGAGCCGCGCTGCCCCCGACTTCCCGCTGCTCCACGTGTCCGGGCACGAGGCGGCCCTTGGCGGAGGCGTCGTCTTCGGCTATGACGAGGGCCCGGTGCGTGGTCGGCTCAGGGCCCCCCGGACTGGTGATGGTGGGTTCCGGAGGCTGCGGGAGCTGCCGGTGGGGAGATGTATCCCTCCGAGCCGACTTCGGGGCGGTCCGCCTCGACCGACTGGGCGAAACGCCCGGGGGTCCTCTGCCGTGGTGGTTGACGATTGTCGAGTCTTGGAGTGGAGGACCCACGAGCAGATCCGTCGATGGGCGCCGAGGGCTGGCAAGGATCGGGGAGACCATCACCGGCCGTCTCGCGGAAGTCGATGCGGTAAGTGTCTTGATGGCCATCCCCTGCTGCATGTCCTTTCTGCTTGTGTCTTGATAAGTAGTATTGTCGTCGCAGACTCTCCGTCGCTTCGCCCGGGAGAAGTCCGAGCTCCTTCGTCAAAACGTCTGAATCTGGAATGCCCTTGGTCAAACTCGGGTGAAGTTGACCCGAGGCCCGGAGTGAGACCTCCCTTCTTTGCTCTCGCCGAGGAGAGGGAGTTCCAGCGGCGGACCACGGAGGCCGAGCTGCTCAAGGCCGAGTCCGAGTCCCGGCAAGATGGCGGCGACATGGCTCGGATGAGCCACGATTTTGAGGAGGCTCGGACCCGGTCCCTTCAGTCTGAAGGAGGCCCATGACGAGCGGGGACAGTCCCGGGAGGAGGCGAAGAAGCAGCGGAGATGTGCGACGCCCTCAACACCCGCATCGGGAGGCGGTGTCGAGGGGGAAACCCTCGGGAAGGAGAAGGACCAGCTCAAAAGTCGCTGCTTAACCCGAGCATGGCGTCATCTTTGGGCCGGGCAACCGAAGTGCCAAGGCACGTCTTATCCCCGGGTAGGCTTTGTCACCTTTGATTTCGCCGTCTCGCTGATATTGTCTTGGTGGTTGTTGCGAGCGGAGAGGGGTCGGACCGAGGCCGTGAATATGCCGCGGCCACGCTCGCCCAAGGGTTGGAAGCGGGAGGCGAAGTCACGCGTCGGGGCCGGAAGGGGCCTGTCGGACTTACTGCCGTCGTTCGGGACGGACAACCCGGGGGTTGGGCCCTCGGCTCGCTTGATCGCTGGCGCCGTCGGTGGATTCCTCGGTCAGAGCTCGGACGCCGGGGAATGGCATTCGCGCACATGCAGCGGAGTGCTGCTCCAGCTTCCCAGATGGAGTCCATGACGGCTGGAGCCGGTGTCGCGACGGGCTTCTTCCTCGGCTCCGATGCGAGGGGAGGTTGATCCCGCCGGGAGGGATCGCCGACGCCGCCAAGACCAAAAGTTTATATGACTTTGTGGATGGCGCCGCGACTTCTGGCGTCCTCGCGCGTTTGAGGGACGAGGTGTGTCCCCCGTACTCCCCATAGAGTCCACCTATGAGGCGGACACGGAGATGGTGGGACGCCACGCCCGAGGAGGCGCCCGACGGGGCCCGATGCCACCCTCGGGAGAAGCAGCCGCCGAGGTCGTATTTGCTCATGTCGAAGCTTCCTCGCTGGCCGGTGGTGAGGCGCAAGTAGATGATGCCTCCCTCGCCCCCTGATCCTTCCTTGCATGAAAAGATTGGAGCTTGTGAGATGGATGTGTATAAACAATGGCGCCGCCCGAGGTCTGTGGCCTTGACGGGTGCACTTATGTTTTAAGGTTGCGTTTCTCGGATTTCATGTTTATTGTGTGGCCAGGTTGCTTGCCTTATCCGCTCGCAAGATAGTGAGCACGGGTGCCTCGGCGGCGGTCCGTTTAGCTCGGCTACTTTGCTTGGGATTTCTCCGTTTGTAAGATAGCGGGCACTGGTGCCCCGGGGGTGCCCCGCTCGGTTCGGCTATCTTACTTAGGATTTTCAGGCGTGTGCGACCCTTGCAGCTTAAACAATCGATCCGAGTATACGACGAGAACTTTTTTGCTGAAAAAAAGTCGAAAAAAAAAAAAAAAGAAGGAGGAGGGGGTCCCGAGGGGGTCCCCGTGTAGCCCCGAGGGAGTTTTAGTCTTGTCTTGGGACGAGGCTAAGACTCCCTTAAGGTTTGCACGAGAAGTACTTTTTTCGTAAAGATGTAGATCTTTTATTGAGCGAAAAAAACACGGTGTTTGACTTCTAGTGCGGAATTTAAGTGTAGAAGCGACATAGCTGTTCTATGTTCCAAGCGTTGGAGTAGATTTCGCCCTTCTCGTTCTTCGGTTTGTAGGTACCAGGGCCTTAGTATTTGGGCGATGAAATAAGGCCCTTCCCATGGTGGCGTGAGTTTGTAACGCCCTTTGTTGTCTGTTTTCGGCTGAGCACGAGGTCGTTGACTTGGAGCTCGAGGTTTCACCGCTTGGCGTGATATTTCGCAGAGCCTGCTGATATCTTCTTGAAAGTGCGGGAGCGCAACATCTCGGGCCGTCAACTTGGTCTATGGAATCTTGCCTCGCTTCGCTGGTTACCTTGCTCGGTGTAGGCTCGCGGCCTCGGGGACCCGTATTCTATGTACGTGGGCGGGATTGCCTCGGCCCCATAGGCGAGAAAGAACGGGCTGAATCCGTGGCTCGGCTCTTCGTCGTTCGAAGGCTCCATAGAACCCGATGGCAGCTCGGTACCACCTCTTGCCGCGTCTTGGTTCAATTTGGTTGAAAATCCTTGGCTTGAGCCCTTGCAGGATCATGCCGTTGGCACGCTCTACTTGACCGTTGGCCTTCGGGTGAGCTACGGCCGAGGTATCGACCCGGATGCCATAGTCATCGCAAAAGTCAAGGAATTTCTTCCCCACGAAGTTGGTTCCGTTGTCCGTGATGATGGAGTTAGGGACTCGAAAGCGGGAGATGATATCCTCAAAGAATTTCACCGTTTCCCACGTGTGAGGGTTCACCACGGTCGGGCTTCGATCCATTTGGAAAACTTGTCGATGGAGACTAGGACATGAGTGTGTCCTCCGGGCGCCCTTTTCGGGGTCCAATCATGTCGAGTCCCTACACCGCAAATGGCCGCGTAAGTGGTATGGTTTGCGGTGCTTGAGCTGGGAGATGAGTCTGCTTGGCGTAGAATTGGCATTCCTTGCGGTGTGCGCACGATTAGATTCGGCGTCTCGTACCGCCGAGGGCCGATAGAAGCCTTGCACGAAGACTTTACCGACTAGAGTCCTCGGGGCGGCGTGGTGACCGCATTCCCCTCGGTGCGTGTCTTCGAGCAATTCTTTGCCTTCGGTAGAGGGTATGCGGCGCATGTACACTCCGAGGCTCCTCTCTTGTAGAGTTCCCTTTTTCTCCAATTAGCGCAAAGGACTTGGCCCTTCGGGCCAGCTGGCGAACCCGGTCTTGTCCTCGAGGCAGCTCACCTCGGGTGAGGTACTCCAACGGCGGCTTCCTCGGTCGGGGGCCGGGTCGACCGCCATTGCCTCGGGTGTGGTACGCCTGGGGCGATTTCTTGAGCCAGAGGGTATTTCAAGGGTATGTACTTGACCGAGGGTCCGTTGAGATCTCGGGTAAGCACGTTCGGGGAACCGTACCTCGGGTTCTTTGCGACCTTGGCGAGCTCATCCGTGGCTTCATTGTAACGCCTTTGGGTATGTGTTTGTGCTCGAGTCCATGGAATTTTTTCCTCCGGCTTGCGCACTTCGGCAATACGCCTCTATCTTTGGGTAGGTAACGCGCCGAGGCTTTCATGACTTGGTCGATGACCAACTACGAATCCCCCCCGGTTTCCAACCGTCGGATTCGAGGTCATTTGCGATCCGGAGACCATTGACCCGGCGCCGTGATACGCGGCGTTGTTGGAGGCGGGAAAGTGCGGCCGGATGGCATACCTCGTATGAACCCGAGGGGTGAGATGAAGAAGCGATCCAGCCCCAGCGCTTTGCCTTCATCATGGATCCATCGAAGAACATGGTCCGGCACTCGGCTGGATGGGTGCGGGGGTAGGCGCGTATATCGGTCCATTCAGCCACAAAGTCGGCTAGGACACGGGACTTGATCGCCTTGCGGGCGAGAAGCGATATGGTTTCACCCATGAGCTCCACCGCCCACCGCCACTCTTCCCGTGGCCTCTCGGTTTTGGAGAATCTCCCAGGGGGAACGAGGATGCCATGGCAACGGGGTGCGCTAGGAAGTAGTGGCGGTTTCCTTGGCGTTAATGCGATGGCATACGATAGTTTACGCATCTGCGAATACCTCGTCTTGGTGTCGGAAAAGCACTTCACCGATGAAGTAAAGCGAGGCGTTGCAGCGGCAGCGTGTGCCCTCTTCGGCGCTCCACCACGACCACCTTGGCCGACCACCGGGTGGTGGCGGTGGCGATATAAAGCAAGGTTTCTCCTGGGTTTGGCGGTACGGGACCGGTGGGTTTGTCGGGAGCTTCTTGAGGTTCCGAGGGCCTCTTCGGCCTCGGGGGTCCGTGCAAAGCGTTCGCCTTGCGAAGGAGTCGGTAGAGGGGCAGGCCCTTCTCCCGAGGCGTGAGATGAACACGCTTAATGAAGCCGGGCGACCCATGACCTTCGTACTCCCTTGAGGTCTCGGATCGGACCCATCTTGGTGATTCGTCTACCTTGGTCGGGTTTGCCGATGCCTCGTTGAGAGACAATGAAGAATAGCAACATCCCTCGGGAACCCCGAACACGCACTTCTCGGGGTTGAGCTTGACTCCCTTCTTGTTTAGGCACTCGAAGGTTTCCCCGAGGTCTCCCACAAGGTCCGATGTTTTCTTGGATTTGACCACAATGTCATCGGCGTAGGCCTCCACTATCCGTCCAGATGAGTTCCCGAAGATGATTTGCATGCACCGCCTGGTATGTTGCGCCCGGCGTTCCTCGCCCAAAGGGCATGGTGAGGTAGCAATACATCCCGAAGGGTGTTATGAAGCAGGTCGCGAGCTGGTCGGACTCTTTCATTTTGATACGGTGATAACCGAATACAGCGTCAAGAAAGGACAGCGTTTCACATCCCGCGGTGGAGTCGACAATTTGGTCGATTCGAGGCAAAGGAAAAGGAACTTTTCGGACATGCTTTGTTGAGACTAGTGTAGTCCACACACATCCGCCATTTCCCATTCTTTTTCTCTACTAATACAGGATTAGCTAACCACTCGGGATGGAATACTTCTTTTATAAATCCGGCCTCCAACGGCTTGTGGATCTCCTCGCCGATGATCTTCCGCTTGGCGTCATCGAAGCAGGCGCAAGCGCTGCATGACTGGCTTTGAGCCCGGCCGGATGTCTAGGGAGTGCTCGGCGACATCCCTCGGTATGCCCGGCATGTCAGGGTCCCCATGCAAACGTCGGGCGTTCGCGACGGAGCGATCGAGGAGCTTTGCTTCCTATTTTGGATCGGTGTCCGAGCCGATGGTCGGCGGCTTCTCCTCCGGGTTCTTGGGATCGAGTGGGACCTTCTTTGTGCGAGGAGGGCTCGAAGCTCCGGCGCCGGGCGCTGGCCTCGTGCTCGATCGTGATTTCGTCAAAGCTCCTTTTCGGCGTCGGCGATGAGTGCCTCGGCAATGGCGAGTGCCTCGGCGTACTCACGCTCTCTACGTCGCACTCATATGCATGATGGTGTGAGGGCCAGTGGTGATGACACCGTTTGGCCCCGCATCTTGAGCTTGAGGTACGTGTAGTTCGGGACGACCATGAACTTGGCGTAGCAAGGCCGTCCGAGGAGTGCGTGGTAAGTACCGCGGACCCCAAGAATCTCAAATGTGAGGGTCTCCCCGCCCCGAGGTTCGAGGGGGTCTCAAAGCATACCGGCAAGTCAATCTGCCCGAGGGGCTTAAGTTGCTTGCCGGGGGACGACGCTCATTGAACGCCGGCCCTCCGGGCGGATCTTGGACTTGTCCACCCGGGAGGTCGAGGGTTTCTTCGTAGATGAGGTTGAGGCTGCTCCCTCCGTCCATCGGGACCTTGGTGAGCCGAGTGTTGGCGATGATGGGATCCACCACCGGTGGATAAGCCCCCGGGTTCGGGATGTCTTTGGGGGTGATCCGGGTCGAAAGTGATGGCTTGGTCCGAGCCATTTGCGCAGCCCCGGGGTTTTTGGCTCCGTGGCGTAGACCTCGCGACGCTCCTTCTTCTTGCGCCCGCCGCGGACATGTTCTTTGGGTGCTGCCGCCGAAGATCATGAAGCAGTTGTTCACCCGGGAACTCCTCGTTGCCCTTGGCGCCCGGCCTCGGGAGCCTCTTCCTCTTCACCCTCGGGGATGGCCTTGAGCTTGGCGAAATGTTGGCGTACCTTCTTGCACTCCCAGGGTATGTTTGACAGGGAAGCTATGATTCTAGCACGGCTTCTTGAGCATGTCGTCAAAGGTTTCTTGTGGCGGGGCCGGGGCCCTGCGGTCGACCGACGCGACCACCAATGTCTTCATCGTCGTCGGCTTGGGCGGCATAGCCCTTGCCCTTGCGGCTCTTATCCTTTTCTTCTTCTTCTTGTTCTCGGGTTGAGATCCCTCGGGCTCCTCTTCCTTGCGCTTCCCTTTGCCCGAGCCCCGATTGAGCAGAGCCACACGGACCTCCTCACGGTGCGGCGAACTTGGTGGCGATGTCCATCGATTCGTTTGCCTCGGTTGGAGTCCGGCGCCCTAGCTTCTTCCACGAGGTCTCGGCATGAGGTGCCGGCCAAGAAGGCCCCTATGACGTCGAATCCGTCACATTGGGGAGCTCGGTCCATTTGCTTGGAGCGCCCGGATGTAGTCGGCGCAAGGATTCGTCGGACTTTTGTCGGCGATTCGAAGGTCAGGAATTTCGGCGCAGATCGTGCCTTGGAAGTTGCCTTTGAAGGTCCTCACCAAATCTGTCGGTTGGATATGAGGTTGGGCGGAAGGTGTTCAACCAAGCTCGGCGGACTTCGGAGAGGTATGGGGGAGCGAGATTCACGATTATCACCTTGTCATCAAGTGCCCCCGCAAGCTGGCGGGCCAGCCGATAATCATCCGGCCATACCTCGGGACGAGTTTCTCCCGTATATTTCTCGAGGTGACTAGGTGGCTGAAACGCGGGGAGTGGTGCTCTCGATGTCCCTTGTGAAGGCACGTGGCGGGAGGAGGTTCGGGGGAGTACCCTCGGTCTTCCCGACGTGCATGGGCATCTCGTCCCGGCCGGTCGCCCGAGGTGGGCTGCCTCCGCCGCGTGCTCGTTGTCGCTCGATCTCGGTCTATGAGGTCGGGTGCACCTCGGTGGCTGTCTTGGCGGGGTCTTCGATCACGATCAGACGGGGCCGGTTCTTTGCGGTTGTCGTTGGGCGTTCGGAGTGGTCTTAGAGGCCGGCTTTGCTCGGCCGGGCCGAGCCTTGTCGGCTTTGTCCCAGGACTCTCCCCATCGCCGCGATGTCACGGCCCGATCTCTAGAGGCCGAGCTCTCCGCTTGTTGTACGGCTGCCCTATGAAGGAGATGCCGCGAGCCTTCCCGACGCGTCTTCCCTCGGCGGTAGAGGGCTCGGGCATCGCGTACTAGCATGGGCGCCGCCGCGCGTTGAGCTTGCTCGGTTGAACGGGCCGCTATGTCGAGAAGGTGTGGCGCTCCATGGCGTTGCGATTGCCGCCTCCGGGGGCTGAGGTGCTCGGGGCGGCCCACGCCGGGGCTGTTCCGTTGAATGTCCCGCCAAGGCTCCGGTCGTCGAAGTCGCGGTTCCGCCTCGAATCGGTTTTGCAAGTCTGCGGTTGTGCGTTTCGCCGGGCGCCGTGGCGCCGCTATCCGGTGGGCGGGACGGGCTTGGAAGCTGTGGCGAGGGCTCGCCCGTGGCGGCACGCCCACGTCGTCCTATTTGGACACGTCGATTGAACGGCCATCTTGTGGCGGAACCTCGGCGTTGAAGCATTCCCTCGTGGGGTCATAGTATTCGTCTTCACCGCTCGGTGCAAGGAGCGCGAGATGCGTGGATGAAGTTCTCGATTCGTGGCGGTAGAGCGAGTCCCTCGGCTCACGGGTCAGGCCCCAATTGAACCGGAGGAGGCGGCATGGCGAGTCGTCCGCATCCCTCGAAGGATGCGGCTCCTCAGTGCATATCCATGGGGTAAGCGCTCCGTGGAGCGACGGGAGGCTGGCCCGTGCTCTTGGCGAAGGAAGGCCGGCCGGGGTTTCGCGCTGCGTGGATTCGCAGGGACTCCCTCGGTATGGCCCGGGAGCGGAGGCGTTTTCCGGCGATTAGGGTTTTGGGGCATCCTTCCACAGTGGGCGCAGGGTGCGGATCTTCCGAGCCTAGGGTTCCGGGAGCCCTTCTGCGGTCGGCGGGGAGATGTCAGCGGATTACGAATCCGTTGCACTGGAAGCGCCTGCGCGGGCCGGTGGTTTCGCCTTGCCGCCTCGGCGGCGGCCGTGATGATGGGGCGCCGTGGTGGCGATGTTGCTCCCCTCCCGGCCCGGTAGATCCGGCGAAGGATCATCTCGTAGTCGGGGCCAAAGCGCCCACGAATGCCCGGCTCAAGAACGGTGGAGTTCGCGCGGGAGCATGTTCCGGCCGTGGCGTGGTGGAAACGAAGGCGGAGCCGCCATGAGGGTTGGTGGAGATGCGGATTGCAACACAGCGTGCCCCTACCGGGCGCGCCAACCGCCGGCGCTTTCGAGGAATGGCGGGCGCCTCGGGTGCCGGCAATAAAAGATTTGTAGGCTGCGTGCATCCCCCTCGATGGCGTAGCGCAAGATGGACACGGGACACGGCTGTTTATCCCTGGTTCAAAGCCAACGGGGCCCTACGCCGGCGGGGGTGTGTCACGCTTGTGTTAACTCGCTCAAAGGTGAGCCCGCAGTAGGGGTTACAGCGGTCGTGTGGGAGAGAAGCGGTCTCAAGCCCCACGATCGTGGGTTACGGTGGTAGTGGTGAGTGGTTTTCTCGGTGTAAAGCGGAGTTGAAGATGGGGTCCAGCCAATCGAATTGATTCGAACCTCTCTCTAATGAGACATTACTCCCCCTTTTATAGGAGAAGGAGAGAGATAATGTTTACATTGGTGGTTGCCTAGGTGGCTAATTCAGGCTGCAGGTTGCATGTGCGTCGCCGAGGGCGCGTTGGTTTGGGCGTTGCTCGGCGAAGACACGCGCCCGGATCCGATGGTGGGCGTGCGCGCTCCCGCGGCGCGCCCCGAGGGTCTGTGAGGCGTCCCTCACGATCCGCATGGCGAGGGGCGGTCGGTGGTTTGCTGCCTTGCGTGTCAAGTGCCGGGTCCGGCCCTACGTGGCGTTTTTGACGATGTTCGGGAAGTGAACGGTGTGTCATCTTGGTTTCGTCGTGCGGGTGGCGTAAACACGCCACCGTTCGAGCATCGCGTCCCATCGGATCGGATTGGGAGGCGATTCGGTGTCGATTTGGATCGGGCGTGTCGATGGCACCGGGCGCCTTTGCCCACGTCGCGACCACATTGAATGCGGCGGTTTCCCTCCGGACGGAACCTCCCACGCCCGAGGGTCGGCGACCCGAGACGCGCGAAGTTTGGGCTGCCTCGCCCGGGGATGGAGAGCTGGTCTCCTCGGGCGGGCGGAGTTTTTGCGCCCAAGGGTGGTGAGCTAGGCCTCCCTCGGACGAATCGGAGATTTCCCCGGCCGGTGAGCTAGGCCGACCTCGGGCGAATCGGAGACGCGAGGTCGAGCCCGAGCCATGGTTTGATTTGCGGTCGGCGTGGAACGTCGTGGTTTCTTTGTTCGGTGGGAGGTCTTTGACCTTGTCCTTCGTGAGCGTAATAAGCTCGTGCGTCGTGGTGACTCCATTTGGGCCGCTCGTGGGGACGTTCGTGGGCTGCCCGTAGTTATGTAAACGTCGTGGCTCAAAGGGCCGGGTCCATCGCTCGCGTCGGGGCCGCCCCTCCATACGGGATGATAGCGCATCGGGTTTTCTTGGGCCTTGGCGGCCGGCAAATTCTCATAGTTTGAGAATGTCTCGAGGCCCAATATTTTGGTCCCCGACAAGCACCTCCAAGGGACTGGGCAGCCCGGCAGATCCGGAGATTCTCGAAGTCACCATAGGCGCCTCGTCGCCGACCGGAACATCGCTACCACTTAATGCATAACACCGTAAATCCTGAGAAAATCCGGGGAAAAGGTCGCGAGCACCGTGATTTGAACCCCGATGGGTAGCGCCCCACCTGGACCGTATTCCCATTGGACTACAAGCCAATTCGCTTTTGCCAAAGTTAAGTACATTAGGCATCTTGACATATGAGAATGAACAAGCTGTGGCCAATTCGCTTTTGCCAAAGTTAAGTACATTAGGCATCTTGACATATGAGAATGAACAAGCTGTTGGGCTCGACGTGACTTTCAAACTGGGTCACACACCGTAGCTGAAGACCAGAACTAGTGTGAGACAGTTGGTTCAGTCCATTCTTCTCTGGTTCATTTTATTTTTCTGATTTTTTTTTTATGTTGATAGACCAAACAATAAACATAGGGGCCTCAAAAAATATTGTAACATTTTTAAGTAGATGCTAAAAATCTAGTGTAACCCATTTTCCTTGGATCTAGCTTCTTTGCTTCTTTGATTTTGAAATTTAAATTCTTTCCATAAAGTCGTATTTGTGTTTTTGCTTTAAGGTATTTACTATTTAGACCCAAAAATTCTCAAAGAAAAAAAACTAGAAAAATCATGTAAATTCGTGGTCCAAGAAGTAGCATTTTTGTCATGTAATTTCTTACATATGTGCTTAGATAAAATCCAAATTTCTTTATAAAGCACGTCCTCCAAAATACGTTTAAAATTGAAAACTAAATTGAAAACTATCAAAATAAGTTTAATATTTTTATAGGTGCTGAGTATTTGATAGTGCGTGCTGCTAGCCCTCTATTTTAAATTCACGACGACTCAAAAGGTCTATTCTAGTTTCTGAACTGTATGTCCCTATCCTCCACGCCGTGATGCTACGAAAAAAGTTCTATAGATGACGTGCCATGGCTCTTATGCGCTGGAATGCGCTAGATCTAGAATATGTGTCAAAAATCAATACGCAACCACATTATCAATGGATGGAAACATAATGTATAGCAACTGCAAAATGCTTTTATAATTTGTTGCTCCACCAGCGTTTTAAATTGTAAATCGTTTTGGCTTTTCAATTAATAACCTCTTATATGTAAGGTGCATATAAAAAAATATATGTACTTAAAAAAAGATAATATGACCTATAATTTGGAGATAAGGGAGTGCAAAGTTCACTCATAACCAATAATCCAGTTATACAAAATGAACCATAAGAGTGTGCTTATATTCATAGCAGCGGAACTTCAATCTCCACGACAATCAACTGGGGAGAAACACAAATGCCTTGAACTCGTCCTCATCTTCAAGAAAGGTCCACACTAGTTCCTTCATTCTTAGCAATATTTCTTTATATGTAAATGAAAAGAGAAAATGTGAGTACCAATGATACTAAAGAAAAGCAAATATGTAAGGCTATAACAAGAATAAATTAACTGGAAAAGGTGCTATGCACATAAGCAACTAAGCAAGCAAGCTCACTGAAAAATGTGCCATGGTTGAATAAGATATGAATACATTGTTTTTAAAATTAAGCACTTGTCGTTATGCAATAACAAAGAGAAAAATTTTGGCATCTAAGTATGACGAATCAAGGGCTAGATATAATAAATATGCAGCATACACTTTACCCAATGATTCAATTGTCGATGTTCTTTATCATCGCTCCAAACTGTGTTTTTGGTTCCAAAACATTTGATCTTATGGCGTATCCGATATTTTGAGGTCGATTATTGGATTCGATATAAGGACTAAACTCTTATTTTGGGATTCAGTAAGATTTTGTTCATCTTGAACATAGTCTACATTGAGGAAAGCTACTATGAAAGAAGATGATGGAAGAATCTACAGAGAATATTGTATATTTTCTATTTTAGATTTTCCAATAGTGTAGTTTAGGAATGTATTGTGCCAAGTTTTACTATAGTTCCTACTTCCCTTTGTAATGCTAAAGCGTGGAGGTCCTGAATGCTAATATCATGACAACAAAATAGATGACATGAATTCATAGGATTAGCCGATTAGGATGGAAATCAGTTAAATGAAATGAATTTCATTAGACTAAAGAATAGTCTTTTATTGTAAACTTCAATTTAGTTGAATAAAAACTTGTGACCAGTTTGAGTATTTCTTTTGCCAAAGTTAAGTACATTAGGCATCTTGACATATGAGAATGAACAAGCTGTCGCCAGTTGGGCTGTTGGGCCACGTCAATTCAGAGTCATGCTGTTGGGCTCGACGTGACTTTCAAACTGGATCACACACCGTAGCTGAAGACCAGAACTAGCGTGTCCATTCTTCCCTGGTTCATTTTTATTTTCTGATTTTTTTATGTTGATAGACCAAAAATAAACATAGGGGCCTCAAAAATATTGTAACATTTTTAAGTAGATGCTAAAAATCAAGTGTAACCCATTTTCCTTGGATCTAGATTCTTTGCTTCTTTGATTTTGAAATTTAAATTCTTTCCATAAAGTCGTATTTGTGTTTTTGCTTTAAGGTGTTTATTTACTATTTAGACCCAAAAATTCTCCAAAAAAAAAAAATCTAGAAAAAATCATGTAAATTCATGGTCCAAAGAAGTAGCATTTTTTTGTCATGTAATTTCTTACATATGTGCTGAGGTAAAATCCAAATTTCTTTATAAAGCACATCCTCCAAAATATGTTTAAAATTGAAAACTAAATTTAAAATGATTCAAAATAAGTTTAATATTTTTATAGGTGCTGAGTATTTGATAGTACGTGCTGCTAGCCCTCTATTTTTAATCCACGATGACTCGAAAGGTCTATTCTAGTTTCTGAACTGTATGTCCCTAGTATCCTCCACACCGTGATGCTACAAAAAAAAAAGTTCTATAGATGACGTGCCATGGCTATTATGCGCTGGAATGCGCTAGATCTAGAATATCTAGATATAAGTGGTCTTTTGGACATTGACAAAGTCAAACTAGTTACTAGATATTGTGATGTTACCTTGTTTGCATTTCCTAGTCTTGTGGGAAATATATTTTTGTTAGAGACTCAGACAGTTGGTTTATCCTTTGTTGTTGGCAAACAAAAAATGACTTATAATCATACCGAAAAGGATTTCATTTCTGTTTCTTGATTTTTCCAACAAAAGAAACGACTGATACACATAATAGCTAAGATAAATCATGAGATCATTTCCACGGAAAAACCCATACCTGGAACAGATTGAACCGATCTACAAGGCCATGTACCGTGACTTTTACATTAACAACAGAGAGGGATGTAATGAAACCAACAAAACGCAAGCTTGCAAGGTTGAAAGAACAGGGTGGGGAGGGACTCATGTCGACAGGCTCCCGCCACCCCTGCTGCCAGAGGTTGATGATATCGGTGGCCTGGTTGAGAAGGATGATCATCTGCTTCTGTGAGATCCACTCTTTCTCTTCCAACTTCGCTCTAAGCTCCTCCCATGCATCTTTCCGTGGCCAAAAGTAGTATGGGCTTAACGGGATGCTGCCATAGCCAGGAACCAATTGGTCAAGTGCTATGCCGATGTTCTTCTCCATCCAGATGAACTTGAGTACCAACATAGGATCCTGTCTCTCGGGCACCACCACCTTATTCTGCAATACAAGATTCAGGTCATCTCAATTTTCATTCTGACGACAAAACAAAATATCTCCAACATAGTAAAGCTTAAGTGTGTGGTTTTAACACAACCCACACATCACAAAAATAAGTAGGAAAGGTCAAATGTTGAAGCTAGTGTTCCCCTATTGTTAGCTTTGTGGTGATGCTTACATTGGTATTTCAGCACCAAAATTCACTTCCTAGTGTTCTAAAGCGTAATTTTGATAAAAAACCATAGACCCGCCTTTAGTTCAATATAAACAACAATGTTTCGACAATGAAAACAATAACTATTCATATATACCACTAAGGAACCGAATTATGCATTGGTATTTCAGCACCAAAATCCACTTCCTAGTGTTCTAAATGGAAATTTTGATAAAACCATAGGCGCGCCTTAGTGCAATTTAAACAACTATGTTTCGACAATGAAAACAAAGACTATTCATATGCACCACTCAGGAAACAAATTACAGGCGTTCTCAATACATTTACACTCGCAACATCTCAGCACATCAGAATATATAGCTCTTTCCATATATAAGCAACAGCTATGGCACAACAGCAAGCTCAGGTAAAGGCTATTTTTCAACATGTATATATCATTGTCAGCGGAAGCTCAAGGCTTCTCCAGAACATGCCCCAAAGGTGCCCAGCCAACCTGAATTGTCCCTTCTATTAGCTGTTACCAAATTCATTGTAAACAGTAAGCTAGCCAATTGGTATTGTACTAAAGGGCCCTATACTAAAATGTTGAATCTAATCATTCAGCTATTCAAGAGCCAAAATTGATGAATCAGGATCCAATTCGTTGGGATTGAGGTCGTACTAAACATCTGGTGCACATGGAGAGACCAAACGAAACATAACTTTTTAACTGCACAATTTCCAGTTGTACAGTGCAGACAGCGACTGAGCCAAGTAATAAGTTGCTCGAATCCTAGTGGGTTCGAAAGGCCATTACCTCCGCTTCCTCCTCATCGACCGCATCCACACCTCCACCTAGCTGCACCTCTTCTTCCTCTGCCCCGACGGCATCGGCGGCGGCATCAGCGACGACGCTGCGGAGGGAGCGAGGTGGCAGCCTCCTGCTCTTGAACCTGGCGGTGCGAGAGCAGGGGAGGACGAGGTGGCGGCCAGGGAGGTGGAAGGCCTGGGCGGGGAGACGCGGGCGCGTGGGGACAAGGCCGCCGGCGTGGTCGTGGGGTGCACGGCCATTGGGAGCATGGTGTCCGGCCAAGCTTCTTCCTCCGCGGATAGGGGAACAACGAACCTGCGCGAGAGCCTTCTTATCTTCCTTGTCCTTTTTCTAAAAAAAAAACTAAGCGGGCTAGATCAAATTTGGACCAGGCCTGTCATGGGCTTGGCCTGTTTGAAGAATGGGCCCAATGTATTTTTTAAAAAGGGCCCATTGTTTCATCGTAAAAAAAAAAAGACCTTTCACAATGTGAGAATACAAAGAGTCAAAGGTTCAATCAAAAAAAAAAAAAAACAAATCTTCTCATTTCGTAGCACCACTGATCCACTATACTGCTGATGAAAATGGTTGTCGAATTACACACACACAGCAAACACGAGACGCTCTGGTCACAATTCTACAGTCTACAAGAAGCTTTGGCAACTGATGAACGAGTAATAACAGATTCTAAATTCGGTACAACCATCTTCCTCGCATATTTAATCAGGGTGCTGTCAGATTTAACCCAAGAACGCGATTTAACCATCAACATTAGTAGTAGTTCGACCTTATTGTTCTGAAATAAGTAGCTAGCTATTTACTGTGTCATTTCCCGGGCTGCATGCATGCCTGCCGGCGAACATGTTCAGGGCTCACGAGTCAGAACTCCAGCGCCGGAGAGTAGGTGTCGGGCGCGGGCACGGTGACTGACGTCGACAACGACGCCGACGACGACGAGTACGCCTCAGGCGCCGGCATCGCGACTGACGTCTGCAACGACGCCGACGAGGAGTACGCCTCGAGCGCGGGCATCATCGCCACTGATGCCGGCGGAGACGAGTACGCCTCGGGAGCGGGCACTGCTGCCACTGACGTCGGCAGCGACGCCGACGACGAGTTTACCAGGCTCATTATGCTGTCCCAGTAGCTCTTCTCCTCCTCCGTCTCCTGCAGCAGCCCAGCTGTGTGCGCTTCGGCCGCGTCGTCGTGGCCCCTCGTCGCCGGCCTCAGATCCTGATGATGCTGGGTCAAGGAGCCGTCGAGAAGAAGGCCCGTGAACCCCCGCCGCGGCGAAGCCTGCGTCGACGGTGACATCGACAACGTGATCGCCCCACTGCTGCCGATGATGATGATGATGTTCCTTGCGCGCCTCCTCGTACGCCTGCATCTGCATGGGCTGCATGGCAGCGCGCGCGGCCACGGCCGCCGCCGCGGCGCCGTGCGCCTCCTGCAGGACCGAGGCGAGCGCCGCGCTCTCGGAGAAGCTCAGCGTGGACGTCGGCGAGTCGAGCCGGTGCGCCGCGGCGGCGTGTCCGCCGGGCACGTGCGAGACGGACGCGGACGCGGAGGCGGAGGCGGAGGCGGAGGCCGCGATCGCGCGCAGCCTGGCCTCGCGCGCCAGGCGCGCCTCGGCCTCGAGCCTCGCGCTCTCCCACTGCGCCGTGTGGCTGAGATGCGCCGCGGCCTTGGCGTGCTGCGCGCCCGCGGCACCGCCACCGGCGCCGGCGCCTATCCCGAGCGCATCGGAGCGCGGCTTGTGCGTGACCGGGTCGATGCCCATCTTGGCCAGCCGCTTCTTGAGGTGCGTGTTCCAGTAGTTCTTGATCTCGTTGTCGGTGCGCTTCGGGAGGTGCGTCGCGATCGCCGACCACCTGCATGAACGGCGAGAGAGAATTTCTCAGCAAATCGCGTTGACAAATCTGCGCGCGCCGACGGCGTCGACGGCGAGAGCGTGAACCACCGGGGGCGTGCGTGCGAGACGGTAACGAGTGCATGTTCTGGCACGCAGACACGATGCAGAGGTGACATGAACTATGGGTCAAAACGGCAAGATAGCAGGTGGCTACAGTGGACCTTGGTCCACAAGCGACGACGGGGCCGGCCGGATTGAATGGCAAGCTTGAATGCCGAATCATGAGTGAAAAAAGAAAGCAAAATTCGGGGAAGAGACTCCCGTGGCCCAGCTTTCTCACGCTTTTTCCCGAGATGATGCCTCTGCATTCATTGATGGATCAATTCACGCAAGCTCAGCAGTAGTGTAGTTGGGCAGGCCAAAGATAAACAACAATGCAGTGTGGATATACTACTCCTAGACAACAAGTTTACATGGCTCCTTTTCTACGGATATACTGCTCCTAGACAACAAGTTTACACGGTTCAAATTTCCCAAGTTTTTTAAAAAATTCCAGTTACTTGTGGAGTACTAGTAGCTATGATGCCAAAATCTAGTAATTGTTGGTTCATGTATACAGCTGCGAAAAACATGAGTACGGTAACTAGAGCGTACTCCGAGAGAAAAAAATTTGGACATGTTCCCCCATCTCGTGGTGCTCCTGGCCTAGGTACCCGCTCATGCATCACCTAATAATCATCATAAATGTGCAAGACTAGGGTGAGGGACGGATGCTAGTGAGTTCTTGACCTGCCGGCCGGCCAGCTGGTCGATCGAGATCGCTACCAGTCAAAATTCGTGCGATTAACTGATTAATTCCGGTGCAGCTAGCCGTACAGGTACTGGGGCGGCCACTCCAGTGCTAGGATAGCAGTAGTAATCCATGGATCGAGCCGAGCGCTCACCTGTTGCCGAGCAGCGCGTGGAGCTGGATGATGGTCTGCTCCTCCTGCAGGCTGAACTTGCCCCGCTTGATGTCCGGCCGGAGGTAGTTGGTCCACCGGAGGCGGCAGCTCTTGCCGCACCGCTGCAGCCCTGCGCCACCATTCGCATGCATGTCAGTTCACGATTACGGAGGAGGGAAAGCAGACAGCGTAGCAGCCGGCAGGAAAGACCGCCGCCCAGAACTACGACTAGCTTGCGATCGATCGAGGTCGCTCACCGGCTTTGGTGGGCAGCGAGCGCCAGCAGCCGTGGCCGTGCTGCTCAATGTAGGCCAGCAGCTTCTGGTCCTCCTCCGGCGTCCACGGCCCCTTCTTCAGCCCATCCTTCTCGCAGCACGGCAATCGCCCCATCGCCCGCCCGCCCGCCGCCCGTGCCCGAGCACTGAGCGAGTGCCCGCGCTGCGGCTGCGCAGCAACACAAGACAATTACACAACCGTCGGCCGCCGGCCTGATCCTCCTCCCTCCCTCTCGCGCGGCCTCACTAGCTCACTCACTCACAGCAATTCAGCCTCGGTCCTTTCCCCTTAATACCCCGAGGGATCAGGATCGGCGCAATTGACTGCTCGGGATCCTCCTTTCTTTCCTTGCACTGTGAGTGACTACTACGAGAGGCAGGCAGCAGCAATTGCCAGTGAGCTGAGCAGAGCAGAGCAGGGGAGGTGCCAAAGCGAGAAAGCGACGCAGTGATCGCCGAGGCGTGGTGCGCCGAGGTCGGTGTGAGGCATAAATAGACTAGGAGGAAGGAAAGGGCCTGCGATGGCGTTTGCCTCTGTTGCGGCTGCACTGCCAGGGGGCCGGGGCAGGGCGGCACGATATCTTCTTCGGGCGCCGCGATCCCGGCGCAGCCAGGGCCCCGCCTGTCAGCGCGGCGCGCGAGGGCAGTGCGCGGACTTCACCACCGGCGCGGTGTCGCTGCCAATCGCGATCCACCCGATCAGAGGGCGGAGCATTTAACACACACTCGGCTATGGCTAGCTGCTGGGGTCGCCCGCCGGGGCCTTTGCTTGCCTCTCTGATGGTCCAGATTCCCGGGCTGTCTTCTCTGCCTTGCCCTTGTACACCGTGGTGTGGACGCCGCATGCACGGCGAATCGATCGCCGACCCGGCACGACGCCGCGGCCCTACCTACTACTCCTCGATCCGCCGCCGCGCGAGCGAGCGATCGGCCATCCTCCGTCCGATCCATAAGCGACGCACGCGCTGCCTGTAGGCAATGGGAATCTCGCACGGCTCGCTCCACTGTGTGAGATGATGATGATGATGCTAATAAACTCGATTCGATCCAGCACAGAGCAGGCGGAGCGGAGAAACTGTGTACATGATCCGTCGTCACACGCATCGCACAGTGCGTCTCATCAAAGCACCTACGTCGTACGGCTTTGCTGTGGCTTGTGGCCGTCGACGTACGACGGCGCTCGTCGTCGATCGGTACGTTCATAGATCCGGCCGGGGCGCCACACCATCACGTCTTGGGTCTGGTCCGGCGGGCGAGAGACAGCCGGTGGCCCGGCGACGACGGCGGAGACACGGCACGGCACGGCGATGCTGGCCACCGGGCAGCGACCGATCCGATCTCGCAATGATTTCGGCGGCCCCGGCGCCGGCCCCGTAGGAGCCACAGAAACTGGGGCTGCGCGCGACGCGTTCCTCTCCGGCTCTCCCTCCCCACCTCCGTCGCACCACCGCCAACTTGCAAGGGTAAACGGCAGCGTCGCGTGGCGCGGGACGCTGCAAGCATTGCTTTGCTATGCTACTAGTCCGGCGCTGGTCCTGCCTGCTCTACTCATCGTCGACATGCATGCAAGGGGCAAGGTCCGGAGGTGGCTCCGGACTGGACTGGACTGGCGTGGAAGGAAACCCAAGGTGCCTGCTTGCGAGTCGCGTTGCCCCCACCCGTTTCGATAGCACGATTGACTTGATTGCGGTCGACCCCGCGGCGTTTTTCTGGGAAAACCCTCTTGTTTTACTCATTGATTTCGGTGCCGCGCTCGATCGGAACGTGGCGTCGGTTTTCCGGCTCTCTCTTTTTCCTTGCTCGGCGGCTATGGAGATGCCGATGCCGGCTGCCCTTGCCGTTTCTGGGGAGTGTCTTGACTGTGGGTACTGGACTACTGGCCATGCCGTCGTGAGTGATGGCCTGGCGCAGACAGATATCGTCGCGTATCATGTTCGTATATGTGCCCTGGTCAAAATAATGTAGTGTACTACTGCTGCGGCTTGCTTTGGCTGCTTCAAATTGAATGAGTTTGCTCCGTCGAGCCCATGCGTCGTGTGGTTTTCTGAAGAAATCAGGAGTAGTGCTCATGTTATACTACTACTGGTGTGTGTCCTCAGTAAATGCCCTCTCTCTTTTGCTCTCTCTCTCTATCTGCAGCCTGCAGGTTAACTTGTTTCAGTAAACTATGGCCATCAATCAGGAAATTTGTCGGTGTTAACTTCGCCTGGCCTGTCTCTCCCCCCTGTCCTTTTTTGCCCCATCCGTAATTAATTACGCGGTTAGTACACTGTACGTCGCCATCAAGCTCGTGACGATCGCACCACCAGTCTTCTTCTTAACGCAGCCATGCTAATACCACCACCATTACCACCAACGACGACGCAAGAGAGAGAGAAGCAGCACAGCAGCACTGGGGACTGACTGGTGCTGTTGTACCGGCACTGAACACCCTGTAAATTCCGCCAACCTGCAATCGCGAGAGGCCTGGCGCAGCCGGGGCTGGACCCTGGTGGCGGTACGCCGGATGGCTTTTGCCATTTATTCCGCTGTTTCCCCATGGCCATGGAGGGAGGATGGCCCGGCCGGCGGCGAGGACCACCGCTACGCTTGCAGCGGGGGATGGAAGGAATCATTCAGCGGGCATGTGCCGATGTGCGCCTGCCTTCTTCCTCGATCCTCCAAGGAATTTACGGTTACCTTCGCCTAGCCACGTCTCACCTCTGTAACACATGCCGGCCTGTAATTTCCGTACGGAGGAAACGCCAGCTTTCTGCCTGTGCGATTAGCGTCTCCGAGCCAGCCAGCAGCTGCCAGCTCAGCAGACGGCAGAGGAGGCTTCTACTACTAGTAGTGGCCTAGTGCTAGTGCCCCCACCCCACGCTACTCCCTCCGTCCCTAAATGTTTGTCCATTTCACTTCCCGGCATAACAATAATACCGGTAATTATATATTAAAATATATAAATATTTATGTTAAGTAATTAGTATCATCGGAAAGATCTTTTCGTCTAGTTTTTAATAAATTTATTTAGAAATTTAAACGTTGCACGTATTTTGTACAAACTTAATCAAAGTTGTGGCGAAAACCAACGGCGACGGTCAAATAGGGACGGAGGGAGTACGTTCGTTATCCTCCTCCTCATGGCTTGCACGCAAGACGTCACGAGTCACATCACGGCGTAGACCCCCGGTCCGGCCCGGGGCTTGGATGCACAGCCGCCGCTCCGTCCAGACACGCACGGCAGCACATGTGCATGTGCTCCTAGACCGTCCTGGGCAGCCGTCGACGTCCGATTTGACGACGTACGTACGTACGTACGCCTACGTCGTACGTAGTACATCCGCGCGCGGCAGCAGATCGATCCAACGACGGTGCGGCGATTTGGCTGGCCGCGGCGGCGCTACGAGTAGCGCCGGCCGGTGCTTGATTACGGCATGGCTACTCGACTGTTGAACATTCCGTGCGCAAGGATAAAATTAAAGGCTGATTGATCAATCGCCTACTGAAGTAGATCAGTGCCATCGGTACGAGCTAACCCCGTGTCTACTCTGCAACGGGAAAGGAAGGGGGAACCCGATGCCAGCCCCCGTCGTCGTCTCGCACCGTTTCGGCAAAGGCGAAAGAGCCTGCCGATCGATGTGGGCTCTCCACCCGACTGTGGAGTGTGGACGGACGACGACGTTTTCTCGGACGGGTAGCTAAGGTTCCTGAATTGCTCGGTCCTAGGAACTGAAAGCAATGTGCCAATGTATGTGTGTGCTTGGAAAATGGCCACGGCATTAATCAGAGGGAGGAGACGCGCCGTGCATTTGAAGCACTGGTATGACCCAGATACAGTAGTAGCCTTTCTTTTTTCTTCCTGCGCCATTCGGCTCATTCAAAGAGGAAATGACAACTAGTTGCACGTACTGAAAAAACAAGGAGATGACAAAGGATCCTACAGATTGTGCGTTCGACTGACAGTGGACCCCAGCAGCAAAAGGAAGAATCAGGATGGACGTGACTGTTACCGCTGTAAATCCGTACCGTACAGTATAAGTTTACTGCAGCTGGGGATTCCTCCCCCTACTGGTAGTAGGAGTAGTATGGACTTCAGTTTGGCAGCACCCAGCCCGAACAGCGACAGCGAGCGCACTGCAGTGGCAGTACCAAAGGTGAAGCGAGTTAATTCAACTGTTGATACACTGACACAGTCAATGTTCATGCTGGACCAGCGGGATTCACATCGCATCGCGAGAGGAATCCCACGCGTGTTTATAGCGCTCAAGATTTTGCAGCAACGCCGACTTGTGCCGCGGCAGTGCGGCATGGCTGCTGCCTTTTTTTTTTTTTTTTTTTTTTTTTGAAAGAACGGCACTGCCGCCTTGTGTGTGGGATTTTCCGTTTTGGGATGCTGAAAACTTATATTGGACTTGGATTTTTGGAAAGTAAGTTATTATATTAATCATATTGGACTTGTAATGGTATGCTTCAATGGGCTGTATAGTACAGCAGTACGAGTACATGTATCCTAGCTATACAGTAGAACACATGCAGCAAAGAAAAAGCAGCTTGGAATTGAATGCCTGCGCCTTGTTCGGCTGGCTTGTTAGCCACCACCAACCGATTTTTTTGTCTCACATCAAAACCAAAGACCGTAAATTTAGCCAACATGCTTTTCTCTCACAACAAATCAGATCACCCGGCCAAAGCACCCGCCTAGCCGAACGAGCTGCTGGTCCTGTGAAACCTTTCTAGGGTCCTCTTATTTTACCGACTCCGTGGTGGATTCTAGCCTTCGGCAAATCGGCAGCAAAATGGCGAATAGCCTTAACAGACAAAGAATACTTCAGTATCCAAGTTTACTTTAAAGTCAATATTTTCAAGCTTGGCTACTAGTAACAACTACAAATTTACACAATGAGATCTGCTTCATTATGAGAGAGAGAGAGAGAGAGAGAGAGAGAAAGAGAGAGAGAGAGAGAGTTTGCATGTGTTGAAAGAAGATATAGCCTAGTTTCTCCAAAGGTCAATAAGTAAAAAACTAACAGAAGAGCGATAACAATACAAAATCCTTCCTAAATGTTCCTAACCATAAGTTTTTACGAAATTATATTTTATGAGACAACATTAAGGCCCAAAAAGAGTACCAAATTGATGGCTAGTTATTTCTGTTTTGAGCGGGGTTTCTAGAATATTTCTATTATTTCTAGCATGTCTCTTGAAGATTAACATTAAGGCCCAAAAAAAGAGTCTCTAATTGGGTACTCCCTCCATAGTTGAAAAGAAAGATGTTTTGGAAAAGGTTTGGGTCAAACATTGGAAACATAAATCATAAATAACTTTTAAGTTGTTGAGTTTAGAAATGTGAAAATTATATCAATAGATTTGTCTTGAAAAATACTTTCATAAAAGTATACATATATAATTTTTAATAAATATTTTATAGAGAAGAGAAGTCAAAGTTGAGCTTTGGAGACCATGTCGCTGTCCTAAACGTCTTCCTTTTCAACTATGGAGTAGTAGTCATTAGTGAAAGCATGAAGAGTGGTTGACCCAATGATCGATGTAAGATGAGTGGATATCCGTATATTGCACTACTAACTCAGATCAGATGCATGGTCGAATTTTAATTGAATTGCCTGGCTAACAATGGCATGGCATGAAACATGTTATGGTTTGCAAGTTGGTTGAATAAATTTGTTTAAGCTATGGTATATGCTTGATGAAACTAAAGTTGGTTCCAAAAGTTACGTTGTCATTAAATACGTTTTCTTGAGTTTGTTTCCTATAAATGCTACCTTGATGCCAACCTAACTCTGGTAAAATATAACAATAAAATTTGATCTACTTATTTACGTTCTCTTATCTATAACACATACTCCCTCCGGACTGGTATTAGAAGTCGTTTAGGACAGCGACACGGTCTCCAAAACACAACTTTGACCACTTGTTATTACAAAAATATTTATGTAAATGTGATATATGTATACTTTTATCAAAGTATTTTTTAACACAAATCTATTCTTATAATTTTTACATTTACAAACTCAACAACTTAAAAGTTATTAATGATTTATATTCCCAATGTTTGACTCAAACCTTGTCCAAAAACGACTTCAATACCAATCCGGAGGGAGTAGTTGCGGACTCAAAAGTACCGAAAACCATGAAATCCACCGATTCGCTTCACGTTTAGTTGTAGTCCATAGTGCTAATAGACATCACATTTATTCCCTTTTGAATGGTTGTTCTAGTAGTTATTAGTACCTAAGTTAGATACTACTGCTTCTACAATGATCTTAACCAACTCCCTAGATAGGTATTAGTTGAAACCTCCTTTCAAATATTTAATACGGATACATTTGTTTAGACTTGTTGCTTTACTACATAGTGTATAGGGAAAGAAAATTGTATATGACATTAGCCATCAGTTGAAATGAGTTACTAGCAGTTCAAGACTTGGCTAAAATATTAGGCCGCCTATTAGCCCCTCGGTTTAGAATTTAGATGGATAGAGCTAATTTTAAAGAATTTTTAGCTGGCTAGCAATTAGCTCTTGCATGCAAACTTGCCCTGAATGTAATATTTTTAAATGAGAACAGCAGAGAAAATGAAAACAAAAATCAAATCTGAATCCACATGTTGAATTGAGAGTTACATCAGTCGCCATTACTTTTTGTTAGTAAAAATGTTATTTTTCATGGGGCTAACGTGTATATACAATATCTTTTTTTTATCATCAACTAAATCTACATGACCTTTTTTATTGAAACTATATATGACGAGCACACCAAGATAAATTAATGAAGTAAGGCAATATATTACATATGTTTTTTTAGAACATTGCTAATAAAGTAGCTAATTCTTAGTTATATGATGTTGTCATATTATCTGCAGCCCATGTACAAGCCCACACATATACTAGTTGGTTCACCGCCTTATCTCGTCGATTTTTTGCAACCAAGTGTGTCCGTTGGTTATTATAACTATAATATTGTCCGTTTTTCATCTCCCATCTCTTCACTATACCTCAGCACATATCTGATGTGGCATTTTTAATAGCCCGTTTACATCTTATTATACTTGCTCGTATATGGTTTAGTACGTATATATGCCAATAGACATGACATTTATGCCCTTTTAATGTTTGTTTTCGTAGCTACGTACTAGGCTGATTAGATACCATACCTGGTCCAACATGTTTGGATCTACAATAGTTAAATGTTTCCTCTAGCTAATTGAGTCATGTAGGTCACATTATACTCCCATCATTATCCTAAGCCAACCATTGTGATCCGTTAATACAAAAGGTGGGCGAACACCACAAGTATTCGACAGACGCTTACCATGTAGTTAAGTTTTTTACTCCATTGTAGAAAGGCTTATATACAAATAATCCGCAATTTTGTCTCATATAAGGGCATGTTTGGCGAGACTCCTTTAGAGGAGCCAGAGCTCTTTTGAAGAAGTGACAATTTGAGGCTCCTTCAAAACAACTTTAGCTCCTTTGTTTCTTAACTGAAAAATGACTTCTCTAGAAAAAAAAAAAAACATTAGGCATGACCTCTAGAGGAGCCGGAGCCGAGAAAGAGTCTTGCAAAAGAAGCCCTAAGTTAAATATGCAATCGTTGGGTCGAAATGGTCAGACGTCCCAGTCCTCCATATATATGATTCTTGATTATCCGTTTGCCTAGTGAACCACACAACGACCACCGTCATTTTAATTACTGGGGATCGAGCTAGCGTGAGAGGCGTCGGTTAATACAGTTGGTCGTTCCGGTCGGAGGTTTAGTACGAGTGTATGGCATGCAAAGGCGTACGTGTACCTACCGCGTACCTAGAGATGCTCCCGGCCGGTCAGTACTCAGTGTAGCGAGAGCGGACAGGTGACAGGGCTGGTCTTCCAGCTTAATGGCTGGTAAATGTAATATTGCCGTACTCGCCTACTCCGTAGTAGGAAGTAAACGAATGTTTTGGGGGCGTACGCGTACGTTCAGTCAACAACCACAGCTGCGTTCGTTCAAGATAACTGGTGCTGGTACGAGGCTCCGGATGAACACTGTTGTTTGTTGTACACTCCAGATTTTTCTTTTGCCAAATACACGCCACATATTACTTACAGGCGTAACAGAATTCTGCTGTGGCCCCGGTGTGGATATAAAGAGAAGGTGTACACCAGTATGGATCATGTATGTTGCATTGCCCTGTGTGGTCTTTGAAATCAAGTCGATTTCGTGTTATTAGTTCGTATATACTGCTACTGTAACTGTACTCGTATGGTCAAACGTGTACATGCTGGTTCTCTGTTTTTTCCTTTAAACTAACTCTGTCCTAGACGCTGCCTAGACGCCGGAATGTGCAGCAGTGCGAGCGTACGTGCGAGCAAGGCTACTCAGCGCGCCCGTCCGCCGGCCTCCCGTTCAACGTACGTGCCGGTGGTTTACTGCGACGGGATGATGGACTGTCGGCTAGCGGCTAGGTAGGCTACGTGGCCAATCGTCCCGCGTCGACCCGCCGTACGGTTTCTCCTCCGTATACATTTGCTCACGTGTCGTCCTGAGCTGAACTCGTAACCGCGCGAGCGGCCGTGCAGCGCACGGCGCGGCGCATAGGATTCTTTCTCGGTCCGCCTCGGCGAGACCACGACGACCAGCGGTGCGACGGGTTTGACATCATCGCATCGTGTCCGTCCGGTGTATTAATGCACGGGGCTCTGGCAGTGGCAGGCAGTGTGTACATGTATTTTGTTTCTTGCTGTATCGTATGCGGCCCCGGCCGGCGTGTACGTGCGTGGTCAAAGCATCCATCAGGGATCTGGCGGTGTGTTGGGGTCGTGCCCTGTGCTGTGCTGCATACGGATTGACCGATCCGGGGAGTCTGGGACTACAACCCACACCGGGCACGGAAATGCACTTGCGTTCAGTTGCACGGCATATTGGATCGATGATGGATGGCTAGAATTTGATTGCTAAAATCAAGGTGATCTAAGTTTTTTCTTCTGACATTTGGTTGGATTCTAAAACTACTTAATTTACCAATCTTTGGCAAAAAAAAAAAAAAAAGGTTTTTTTCGACTTTTTCCTGCCAAAATTTTGCAATTTGTAACAAACCAAGGTGGCCCTCATCTTACGTTACTGAAAACCTGCACATAGTCCCTGCGGTGACTGGCCGTCGGCTACGGTCAATAATTATAAGAATACATTAACTAGTTGCCGATCCATGTCACCTCCGGATCCGTGACGCAATGGTAGCGCGTCTGACTCCAGATCAGAAGGTTGCGTGTTCGATTCACGTCGGGTTCAAAACCCCGGTCCAATTCGGGTCCTTTTTTTGTTTTTTATATTATTTTTTCTCCTTAATGTCCAGTGTTGGGCCGCACACAGGCTTCTCAGTTTATTGGGCCAACTACTCTAAAATCTGGAGGCCCAGCGCCAACTTCCCGGGCTCCCAGCATTCTCACCAGACGCTCACAAATCACAATGGCACAATCCAACTACGGAGTAATTGCCCCAAAAAAAAAAAAAAAAAAAAAAAAAAAAAAAAACTACTACGGATTAATATTCATCATAAAAAAAATCTAGGGAGTAATTTTTTCTGAGGGGTCACATAATTCTTTTTTTTGTATGTGACATAAGGGTTACACAGCTCAATACAGTATGTGAGAAATAATTTTCTATTGGAAAAAGTCCATATTCCCTCCCTAACTATCACGAAAGTTAATTTTTCCTCCCTCAACGACAAAACCGGACAAATCACCTCCCTCAAATTTTCAAACCATACAAATTACCTCCCTCGGCGGTTTTGAGGGCGGTATTGGTATAATAACAGCAGTTTGTCTTTTTCTTTTTAAAAAATTTCGATTGAATCTTTAAAAAATCATAGTAAATCACATAAAAATTATAAAATAAAAATCCAATTTTGTTGGACTCCACATGATTAGATCTACACAGTGAATATATAATATGATATACTTTAATATAAAGTTTTTGCTACGAATGTTTTATCTTTTTCTTTTTTTATTTATTTGGCTGAATCTTTGAAAAATCATAGTAAATCACAGAAAAATCATAAAATAGAAAATCCAAGTTTGTTAGACTCCACATGAGTATATCTACACATCGAATATATATAATATGGTACGCTTTAGTCCAAAAAAAATAATTATAGAAGTTGCGACTACGTACACAAAAAGTATAGATCTAAAGCTGCAATAAAAAAATTTATCTTGAAGCATACCATATTATATTTTTACTGCGTAGACATTCACATGTGGAGTATAAAAAAATATTTTATATTTTATGATTTTTCTATGATTTACTATGATTTTGTAAAGATTCAACCAAATAAATAAAAAAAAGACAAAACCTTCATAGCAAAATCTTTGTACTAAATCATATCATATTATATATTCAATATGTAGATCTAATCATGTGGAGTCTAATAAAATTGGATTTTTTTTTATTTTATGATTTTTTTATGATTTACTATGATTTTTTAAAAAGATTCAACCGATTTTTTTAAAAGGAAAAGGCAAACCGCTATTATTGTAGCAATACCGCCCTCAAAAACCGCTCGAGGGAGGTAATTTGCATGGTTTGAAAAATTGAGGGAGGTGATTTGTCCGGCTTTGGCGTTGAAGGAGGAAAAAATGAACTTTCGTGATAGTTGGGGAGTGAATTCGACTTTTCCCTTTTCTATTCGTTTGTTCTTCTATGTGGGCTGATCTACGTGGGCTTTGGTTTTATGGTCTGTTCTCTTCTGCCTGTTGGTGGATGCAGATGGCAAGGTTGCTTGGGTTCAGTACCGTGATTACATCAACTTCCTAATGTGGCACCCTGAGGTTACTGACCATGATGAGATGATTCAAAGAATGTACCCTGGGGCCCTACTCTTGAGGAAATGGAGGGCCTGAGCGTGGATGAACCAGCTATGAGGGCGAGGTTTGATGGATGGATGAAACAGTTCGGGAGGACCTACAAGAATGATGAAGAAAAAGCAATGAGATATGAAATATTTAAGCAGTATGCAATCCGTTGTGATGAGGCTAATGCAAAACCCAAGTCCATGACCAGCGCCAGTTTGGCCCTAAACGACCTTGCAGACTGGACCTTTGAAGAGTTGTATGGTCCTCGTCACCCAGTGGATAACTCTTACTGGGAGGAGTACTTTAACGAGTACTTTAATGATGTTAGGCGTATGTATGCTGAAGGTAGAATACAAGGCTATCCAAGAACAATTGACGCTGATCAAAATTTAAGGTTGGTTGGACTGATGCCGCGAAGTAGGTATATATATGTCTAATAATGTTCATAAGCATCACTGTTCCTTTGAATTGAAATGTTGCATCACTGAGTTGGATGATAACAGTGGTTCAAGAAATTAAAAGCAAAAGAAGGCCAAACGGGATGCTGCAATTGCAAACGAATGCTGAACAAGCTGGAGCCACAATGGAAACGAAATGGGGATGTTAAGGTACATGTTTGCCATTACAAAGATGGACCCATTACCGGCCATGCTATATCCATGGCTAGTGCTAAACGTACCCAAGTAAGTAGCAGCAGAGCAGCTGACTTTTTTTTTTTCTGAAAAACAAAATCGAAGCCACTGAAATTCCAGAACCAGAAGACGAGCAGCCAATCAACAACTCTGCAGTTAGTTCTGGTGGCATGGCATCTACACACAGTAGCAATAATCTAACGTGCACGCCGCGGAGACGCAAACGTTTCAGTGGTGAAAACAACGTGCCGATCGGCCGGCACGCGTACGTATCTGCTACTTTGTCACATGTGCCTAGAGAGGCCCGACTTGCCTTGAGCCGTCTCCTCGTCGACAGAGAAAGGCATGCCCCCGTCGTCGTCCCGTGACAGGCAGGATGCCGACTCGTTTTCACTGCGTCTGCGTGCGTGCCTGCGTGAACGACCCATGTCGACACGCCCTGTCTCTGTGTATGTGTCGATGAACGAATTTGCCTGCGGTGGCAAAGCCCTGTCATCCACCTGTGCTGCTCGTGTCGTGTGCATGCATGGCGATAGCTAGGGATCGCAGCTGGCTACTTGGCTAGTGATGATGACCGGAAAGAAGCGTACAAAATGCTGAGGGGTGCGGAATATTTTTTCTCGTGTCAGACAGGGCGATGGCATTGGGCAGTTGGTAAGTTTTCGTTCCACTTGTACGACGCACGAGAGTCCGAATCTGGCGAACGCACGCCACAACTCGAGGTTTGTTCTTGCTGTTCTTTTTCGTTCTCGGTGGGGTTCCGTCACACGTCAGGGTCAGCAGGCACGCGGATGGCCATATAAACCAGAGTACTACGTCGCTCTATACAGTGTGTACTACTACAATGTTTTGGTGCCATTTTGATACCATACTGAAAACACGTACTGCAAGCTTGCACATAACGAAACTTTTTTTTAGAGAGCATGCTCTATTAGCACGTGTATTTCATTAAAGAAGAGTCGGAAAAGGTTACACGAACGCCCAAGTTCACAAGATGGCTAGATGCCAATAGTGAATGGGTGAACACAAACAGATGTAATTAAGTTAAGATAGAAACTAATTAAGCGGCTTGAGAAGGGAGTGGAGACCGAAACTAGAGAGGTTATAATAATAAAACAATTAAAAATATTTTTTTAGAAAGGACAACAAAAACTTTATCCCGATTTTTATTAGACGAAGAACAATTAAAAATATGCACCATCAAGTATCAATCCCATCCCCACCAATTTTTTAGATGAAAAATATGCGTCTGGCCCGTCCCTGTGGGCATCGATATGGCTATTTTTGGATAAAAATGAGGGTTCAGGAGTCAGGAGAGGCCTTATCAGATAAGATCTCGTGTACGGCCTTGCCCAAATCTTTAATAATCGATATAATTAAGGCATGCCATATAATAAAGAATGTAAAAAAATCGATATCATGGAGGGACTTAATTCCAGAGAGGATGTTATCAGGAGATACGGAATATACTAAACAAATCATATTATATATTATATATAAATTTTATATTTGTATATAAAACCAGCGTGTGGAGGTGTCCGTGCACCATCGGTGACCTCCTCTGCTGTCAATGGCGCTCGCTCGATCGGTCGATTAGTTGACCTAACCGCCGAATATTATTCTCTCACGCAGGAATCGAAGCCATCAGATGGACAGCAACGCGAGCCAGCCGCCATCGATCAGATCAATCAATCAAGGCGCGGCGTGGGGGCCTCACTCAGCTCGCGCGACGTGACAAGGATCGGAGGTGGAGGCCCACTCGAGGCCTGTGTATGGCCCATACCCATCATTGGCGCCCGGCCCGCCCACAGGCCACAGCGCTGGCGTGGCCACTGGAGACAAGACAAAGGCATCCAACCGAACCCCACCCGTGACATGGGCGCCGGCGACGCCGTGCTCCTGCCCTGTGTCCTGCGCCATCGTAAGCCGTGCTCATGTCACCGTGTGGGCGGCGGCGATAGCACCGGCCGCCGGCGGCGCAGGGTCGTCGTTTAGATTCGTGCGTGCGTGTGCGTGACGGTTGAGACGTGCTGGTCATGGCATGGCATGGGCCAATGGCATTGGCAGCAGCTAGCATGTATAGCCTCTGGAAGCAACCCAACCAATTAAGCACCAAAATCAAGCTTTTAATGCGAGATTAGCTAGGTCGTACTCCTACTATAGATCATTACAAGTCAAACTTTTAGGTACGTTGGCGCGCGATGATGATATCATCCACACTACTTACTACTCCTAGACTAGACTAGACCCTCTGGCTGGCCCTTTTTCACAAACAACTGGATGGTGGCTAAGAAGCCTAACGAACGAGCTGGCTTAGTGAAGGTAGCCATCGATATATAGCTTTGGCAATTGGCATCATTTTTTTCTCTCTCGAAAGATATAGCTTTGGCATCATTATCCAAGGAAATATTGCACCCCAATTAACGGTGGATACGTACTGTACAGAGATAATGCTAATTACACACCCCCAAATCGTCTAATATATCCTACCAATCGTCTACAATATATAATCACACGAACAAATAGCTCGATGCATGCCACGATACGATCGATCGATCGGCCTCACACAGATGATGTAGATGTGCTTATTTACAGCAGTGCGTGCTATACTAATCGCTAGTAATTACGTGATGATGTGGTGTGCGGCTCTCGATCGGCTCAGTAGCCCCAGCAGAGGTGGTCGTGGTCGAACCGTCGTTGGCCGGAGGAGGAGGAGATCTCGGGGTGCACGTCGGAGGTTAGCCCCGTGTCCTGCGACGCGCTCAGCCGCTCCCGCTCGCCCCCTGCGGCTTGCACGGCGCCGCCGGCGCCGGCTGCTGTTGCTTGTTGTTGGACATGTCCGGGAGCCTATCGCCGCCGCCGACGCCGCCGTACACGCCGCCCTCCAGGAGGTGCACCAGGCTCGCGCCGTGGTGCAGCAGCGGGCCGTAATGCGCGAAGCCGCCGGACAGGAACGGCGAGGAGGCGGCGAGGCCGAGATGATGGTCCGTGGCGGCGGTGGCTTCTGGTTCTGGCGGCGTCTGCTGGTTGAAGAAGAGGTGGTCATCCAGCGCGTCGGAGAAGCAGGTCACGTGTGCCGCCGCCGCCGGGTTGATGGCGCCGGACACGTCCATCAGCGGAGGGAGGTGAGAGACGGCCGCTACGTCGTCGTCGTTCATCCTGGCCATCTCCATGCCGCCCCTTTTGCCTGCGGCCGGTGCTGCGCCACCGATGGCGAGGCTCTTCTTGAACACCCTGCACAGCACCCACTCGTTCTGCACACCAACACAGAAAGAAACAGGGTCCAATTCCAAATCAGGAGACGTGATCTATCTATCTAGTTAGTATAATTCATTCAAGAACCCACCAACCTTGCAGCCGGCGGCCTTGGTGGGGACGAAGGCGGCGCCATGGAGCTTGGCGTGGAGGCGGTACTCGTGCATGACCCAGCCGGACTTCTCGCCCTTGGGCGCCCTCCCCGTGTAGAAGACGAGCGTCTTCTTGGAGCCGACGAGCGCCTTGCCGTTGCCGTTGCCGTGCCTGAAGATGTCCTTGTCCTTGCCCGTGGCCTTCCAGTACCCGGCCTCCGTGGCCCTGTTGGTCCTCAGCCCCGTCGGGTACTTGCGGTCCTTGAGGCAGAAGAAGTACCACTCCTTCTCCCCCATCTTCGCCAGCGCTGCATCAATAACATCAACCATGCCGATCGATGCTTAGTACTTGAGCAGCCATGCCATGCCATGCATGAATAAACAACAGGCGGCCGGGTGCTTACATGGCAGGTCCCAGGGCTCGCACTTGTTGAGGTCGGCCTCGCCGACGGCGAGCGCGGCGAAGCGGGAGTCGGCGACCTTGCGCGCGAGGTAGTGCGTGATGAGCTCCTCGTCCGTCGGGTGGAAGCGGAAGCCCGGCGGCAGCTCCATGGGCCGGTGCAGCTCCCGCTCCATTGCAGCACAACTGGTGTCTCTGCTGTCCGTCCGTCCGTCCGTCCTGGAACATTTATATGGAAATTCGCATAAGACGACTAGGTCCGCTGCAGATGGTATTCAGAGCCGAGGGAGGGAGGTGGCAACTAAAAGCGGCAGGACTACACTAATCAAAACCAAAATCCATACAAACACACAACAAACGCCCCGGCCTGGAATAAAACAGATGGTCACAGCATAGAAAATTGGGTGAAAAGGTACTTGGAAGGACAATCATCAGAAAGAAATGCGTATATGGATGAACTTTTAATAGGTGCAACTAGAAGTACTCAATTAATACTACAAGATCGATCAATAGATAGATACTGAAGAAGTTGTTAGTATAATAACAACAGAGAGAGAATTGAATAGTATAGTAAGTGCTCCAATAAGCCGGCCAATTTCGATCTTACCTGTTAGAGCAGGCAAGGATTGAATCAAGTGACAAAGCCAGCGCGCGATCAATAAGGGAGGGAAACTAATGCGAGAGGGAGGTTCCGGGTTTAAATACTGGAACGGCACGGCGTCCTTTTAGTAGAAAGAGACGTGGCGCCAAGGAACTCCTCTCCTCTTGTCTATTTTTTTTAAAAAAAAACTATGAGAGAAATTCCATTAGCCATATCTAAATCTGGTGTGCATAAACAAAACAAAAAGCCCTTCGTTCGTTCACTGCTTCTAGTCAGCTGCCAGTTTTTATTATATAGTATATACTTATATTCAGAGCCTAATTTCTTCCATGCATGTATCGATAAGATCAAAACGTTTTACCCTGCTGTCCATCCATCCATCCATCCATCCATATTATTCTGACGACTCACACTGTTCCGCGCTCTGCTGAATGAGTGCTACAGAAAATGACGCCCCTCCTGAGCGCATCATCAATTCTGCCACTATTCGTGTGTTGTTTCAGGCACATCATAAGCTCGGTATTAACTGTGGAAAGCGACCACACTAATCGATTCTTTCTGCATGCCGCATACTACTACACCTTCAGAAAACTCGATCGAGCACACAGATTTCCATCACACCGGCCCGCTGATTATTCAGCCAGATACGCATGGCGCCAATAATGAACAGAATAATCTAAACACTTACGCGAGCTGATTTAGCATGAGCTTTGCATTGTGCCAACAATCGCCTGCCATTTTCGCTCACACGCTTGCTAAAGTTTGGCTTACCGACAAAAAACGAGAGGAATCCAGCTTGATCCATCTCTTCTCCTGAAACGCCCAACCGGTCCAGAGTCCATGAATGAATCGAAACCTAGCTGAGCTCAGAGACAGCACAACACAGCAGCAGCTAGCTGGTGTTGATGAGTTGTGGACGATCGCAGCACTCCGATCCCCAGCATGCAAATGTATCCAAAGGAGGCCAAGAATCCAATCCAATTATCACCAGAAACGCCGGAGCATGGCATCTGCTGGCACCAACGGATCGGCATCATCGGCTTCTTGGCGATGTGGGGCTCCAACGGCCGGTGCGGTGCGAGCGACAGGGGCAGGGGCTACTACTGCACATTATTCCCGTGTGGGCGTCCACTCCCCTGCCTGCTGCCATGTTTTGGACTGCACCTGCACGGACGGACGTGTATGTATACGCGAGAAATGCACTGTTCGTTTGTCCCCTCGTACGTCTAGATGATGATGATATAATATGGCGACTAGCTAGTGACGATCGATCGAATTCATGCTTGATTTATGTATAGATTTTATATATGTAGGTCGACAGGTTTCGTGATCTTCGATTTGTATTCTTGTGTATAGAAAATCGCATAGTAGATTCTAAAACGATTCGGCCATGCTGATTGATTGATTAGCAATCTGGATAGGGGTAGGCCAGCTTAATGGATAGTGAAATAATGTTGATTCTCTCTCTCTCTCTCTCTGAGATTAGACGAGATGAAGCATCAGATTCTAGGGAGTAGTTAATTTTGGTTTGGTATACTGATCGACTAGTTTCTCTCTGCAGTTCTTTCAGTCAATTCATCAAGAAAATGCTCTCTGAAGACCGGATTGCCGATCGATGCCTTGAATTATCGTTGGGGTCTTGGGGACAGACAGAGTGCCGTGTTGCTACTGCGCTACACAGGCCGAACCCACGTAGCTAGCTAGGGACAAAACCAACCTGAAAACAAAGAAAAAACGTGCATGGTTCCAGATGCGTTTCAGCTAACCGCCGCACTTAGCAGCTAGCAATGCAGAAAAAGGGCGAATATTACCCCATGAAGATGAAGCCATCGATTCAGATTTCAGAAAGCTGGTGGGAGCCGCTGCATCTCCCTGAAGGACACACACGAATCATCATCGTGCGTTTTCTCTCTCTCTCGCGTTACCTTCCCTGATCGATGATCGAAAGGGAAATGTGTCGTGGCCGGATTAGCTACTAGCAATAAGTTGCTTGTGATTTGAGCTGCGTGCCAACCAGTGCAAGCTAGCCGACGTGGACGTGGGTTCCACACACACCCTGCCCCATCGATCAGGGAATGATTAATCGATCGGCGTCGTTCTCATATGCATGCTGGTGACTGGTGATGAGCAAGCTATCCTATCAGAGCGCAAACTCTAGGGTTTGCCCCCTCCTACGTGGGCATGGTTGCCATTGATCCCGTCGAGATGTGGGTAGCGGTCTAGCGGAAGCGGACAGACGGTCGCCGTGCTACGCATCAGAGCTAGCTAGTCGTAGCTGTGGCTTTCAGATCCTCGTCATCATCGCACGCCCACGGATGTGTGAAGCCGCTAGCTAGCTAGCCTCTGGTTAATTTTTAGACACTTCTGAATATGTGTAGTAGGAGTGGTTCATTTCTATCTAATCATGGACTCATGCTCTGATTATTGTTTTGTAGCAAAACATGCATGCATGTGTGATCGATCATCCATCAGACAGAAGCCATGGATTTTTGGCTATGTGCAGCAGATGATGGCGTAACTGGGGGCTGGGGCAGTTCACATGCCCTGCTCTGCCCGGCTTGGCAGTGTTCCAGGCCATCTGATCAATGTCGCGCGCACCGCGCCTGCAGGTCTGTTTTGTACACGCGCTGCAGCTTCATGTTCCACTTTCTGGCCGGCCGTGCGCTGGCACCGCAGCCGGCCACGGCCGGTGGCGGTAGGCATCCATCCACGCTCTACACGCACGGGAAAGAAAGAAAAACGTACGCGCAGATCAGATCCCCGAAACGGCCGGGAGCGACGGCGACGTGCGTGCCAACAAACCCCGCGGACGCGTGCCGCGACTCCGCGCGCCCGGCCCGGGCGAGCCGGCAAGGAGTCCCGCCCGCGCGGGCGATCGCCTCCCTCGCCCTCGCCCCGGCCCGCGGCGTCCGCGTCCGCGCATATTCCCCGTCACGTCCACATCCGCGCGCATCAGCCTCCGCCCCGCCCGCGCGCGTCGCTAGCTGCACGGCGACTCGGCGCGGGCGCCTCCGGCGGTTCGCTTTCGGGCGTGCGCGCGCACGCATCGGGCGGCGACGATGCACCGGAGACACGGCGAGGGAAAAATGAGCCCGATCGAGTCGAGCTGGCACCATTTCGTCGCTGCCACGCGCGCGCGCTTGGCTTCCCCCGCCGGACGACTCCATCTGGCTGCTGGTTAAACAACGTTATCCCTGGCCTTTTTTTCGTTGCGGGCCTTGCGGCGACGCGGCTTTTGATGCAAAGCCGCCATGTGTGCTGCGTATGTCTCCGGTTCTGCTGCTGCCATGCCGTCATCCTGCTGTCGCGAGCACGCACGCACGGCGACGCATCCATTAGTTTGGCCTTTACAAACGGACCGAACCTCCCAGCCGAAAACGATGGCCAGCTTATCGAGTCCGTAATCACCATCATCATCATATCCTAATCGACGTGTTAACATACACTCCCTCCATTTCTGGAACCTTAATTAGCCTTTTCCTCAGGAGCATGATATCAAGCCACCAGTAGGCACTTGATGATTCAAGGTGAAGGAACCTGCAGGGAATCATTTTTACCGAAACGATCAGGGATGCTAATGTTAGGCTGTTAGCAACTAATAGCAGGAATCAGAGACGAGAAAGCAAGCATCAGGTTCCATTTGGATTTCTCGATCCACGCTTTTCCTGATGGAGCATCTTTTTACCTGAGGCCAGATGCGGCTGCTCTTTGCTGAAGCCTCCATATTTGTGTAGAACATCAGAATGTGCATCAATTTGGTTGGACATGTTTGCACCATCCGAATGACACCACAGCACTGGGTATAGGAAAAACCAAATGCACTCACTGTTCGTAATCAAGTGCGGGTCAAACCACCATCTGCAGGATCGGTGGGGATGCAGACACCAACCAGGGAGCATTGACCGCAATCTGCTGATGGAACATTTTTCTTATATACTGTATGCTGCAATTAGCTGCTTACTCTTGTGTCCGCTGGCCAGCACGACAATTTCTGAGTGGCTAGAATGAGGCCTCAGAGAAAGTTGACCTCTTCAGTTCAGATGGCATCACCAGAGAGAGCAGCTCTGACTGCCAACCACTGTCCAGTGGTCAAAGATGATAAAGAATTCAAAGTACCAGACATGTTTGTGCGGCGTTGGTTTCAAATCGTCGATGCGGTGGCTGCATTACAGCAGAAGTACAAAAACCCGCATGTCATCCAGTATCTCAGCACGATATATGCATACAAAATAATGCAGATCAATGTACTTTTTGAGAGCTTCAGTCCAGGTGTTCATTTTTCCACGAAGAGAATGAAAACACAGGCAGACAGATGCGAGGATCCCAACTACTTCAGATTTGCAGTGGTCATCACTGCTGTCATCATGCCATGGGCTGCTTGGTCCATCTCTACGTAAAATGTAGACGACAGCTGTTTCCTCATGCTGTTAGCAAAGAATAAGCAGCTATTAATAAAAGCTTAGCTCAAAAAAGGTTTGGTTTTGATCAGTATAAACTTTATACTAACTAGGAGACAGGAAACCCGACAGAGTCGTTTGTGTAGTATATTTGTATTCTGGTGTTTTGTTCATACGGTCATTGTCTCACCTCTTTTCATGCTTGGCCTTTGGCCTTAAACTAAAGCATTCCTGTTCTTATTGTGAAAAAAAAAAAAACCCGATAATTTTGCCCCCATAACATGCTGAACAAATGCTAGAAGAATCATGCATGTCAAAACAGAATAAATAAAGATGGACCAAATATGAAGTACCACCTAATATGATTTTGATGTGGGCTAATGCTTTTGTTGTACCTTCGTCTCGAGTCATTATCTCACCACCAGGCTCCAAGGACATCCAGCCAATCTGGTCCGTATGGGCGTATGGGCACATCAAGAATATATATATCTCCTTGAATCATCAGAAAGTAACAGCATCAACACAGTAACACTAGAAAGCAAAACGCAATACCAAATGAAGGAAGAAACTGATATATATGCAGTTAGTTATGCATTAACTCAGTAGTAGGTGGGCAGTGTTATTAGGATTATGATTTTTCATTGATTCCAAATACCCACCATGTCAACGTCAACTACTCTGCAAAGTTCTGAATGTCTGCATGCCTCATCATCAGAAAGTAGCTGGATGAAAAAGCAAATAATAATACCCACAGTCCACTTGATCATTATGATTTTTGTTTCTCATGTTTTTGGACAAAGGGGTCCCAAACATTGAACCCATACATGGATGCCCACGCCAAAGATAATGAAATTGCATGCTCAATCCAAACTGAACTGGATACAAGATGAAAAGCAGAGCTAATCATATCCATTATAACATCAAGAGCGTGTTATGGACAATATTGATAAGATTTAAGCTATAGTCGTGAAGATATCAGGTGTATACTTTGTCGTGGCCATTAGAGTCAATGTAAACTTAAGAAATAAAAGTGTTGTTTCTGCACAACAGCCTTTTGACTACAATGGAATAAATATTTTTTAATATCGATTCAAAAAAATATTTTAATATGATTATTCGTACTTCCATCTATCTTCTGCCAGCATATGTGCTGTTCTGAATACAAACTGATAGGCAATGAGTTCATCTCATAAGTACAGAAATTTGATTGAATAAATATGTCCTTTTCTAAAAAAAAATTGCAGTACAGATCAGATATCATTTCAACAAGGAATTCCATCTAACAATTATATTTCGGTTCAATGTTGTCCATTCAAGAACATGATATGCTAATTCTGATAGAGTTTGAAACACAATGCACTGATGTCAAATTATGCAAGTGACCTACAACTACAAGCATACTTCAATAACAAAACAACACAATGCAGTGATGTCAAATTATGCAAGTGACCTACAACTACTACCAGAAAAAAGAGTATGCCAGAAAGATTGGAAAGAATATGTAAGAATACGGTAAAAGGATACGTTTGCTACATCTGGTATTTTTTGTTTCGTTCTGATCAATAAAACTGGTTTCTGGTGTTAAAACTAGAAACAATATCGAATGGCATATGTACCAGATAATACAGAAAATTCCGTCAAATTTCAGTATGATTTGATTTCAAATGCCAAGAAATGGTGGACAAAATCACAATACAAGAACAGAAGAATGGGCAATGCACCATGGAAACGAACTATAATCTGAAAATAAATTGATAATATGGCCATCTATTATAAAATCGTTGACAGCGTATCTACAACACAGGAGTACAGAGACTCAAATGATATTTCAAAAAGATTCGAGGAGCCTGCATTCATAGCAGAATCAAAATCATTTGGTGTCAGGAATACAAATCCTTTTTGACGCCGAAATCATGCTTGCAGTTCATATGCTCAGAGCAATAATTGAACCCTTTAATTCCTGGACCAGCTTCCGCTCTTCCCCAGACTTGTGTTGCAGACAGATATCTGTTATACAAATGTCCTTTGAAGCAGCTTTGCACATATGTCGTAAACTGTGAGGCTGGCAATGGTTACAGCAGTCAATGCTTCCATCTCAACCCCGGTCTTTCCGCTGGTTGTGGCTTCCCCTTCTATCACCACACTAGAATCCTCTTCATTGAGAGTAAGATCAACACCTAACATGTGAAAGATTAATGTTGTGGCACAATGGTATAAGGTTGCTAGTTTGCTTTGCACCAGTTATTCCTGCAATCTTTGCAACAGTAAGAACATCTCCTTTTGCAATCTCGTTAGATGCCACCAAATTGAAGACCTTTTGGCCTAGCAAGACCCTGCAGCTAGCTATAGCGACTCTCTTACTGTCTTCTTTGGGAGAGACATCAACCATCTTCGCCTGTCCACTGCTATCAGTATGGGTAAGCACAAGTTGTGAATCCTCAACTCCATAACTGGGTTGGGCTGGTAGCTGAGATGGACTTGAGCCCAAAGGACTGGATGATGGACATTCACCAAATACTGACTCCATTTCCTACAATCATAATATTTAAGATAATTAGGAACAAATATTCCTTTGAACACGCTAGAACAACAATTATTTAAACACACTTTCATGTGACATCGCATTGGACAAAGTTACAAACAAATATTATCCTTTTTCTGAATATTGCCTTATATTGCAGGACCTGCAAGGCCACAAATTTAATTGGCAATTCAAACTCATGACCACAACTTGGAAAGTAAAAGGGGCCTGACTTGAGAATTTTGAACACCTGTCTGATCTCTCTGTTTGGCATTGTGGTAGTTCTATATGTATTTCTACTCGCAAATATAGTGTAACTTTTGATTGCCAATATAAAAATATCACACATATGTTATTTTAATTGAGGCATCAAAATATCATACTTGGGGCATCATCAGAAGTCATTGTGAACTGTCAGGTAATGTTTTAATTTTAAACTAAAATTTTCATACAGCTACATAACTGGGACATGGAATACCAAACCAGTCACTGTATTCAGTTTCATTAAGTTTCAAGTAGAATGTGCCAATGTGTGCCATGTCTAATACTCTAGTTTTAAGTAGCGATAACAAGAGAAACCATTGCACAAAATGACAATATCCACATGAAATAGTTAAATGCCTAACCTTATTAAGCTCAGCTATCATATCAGAAGGAACCCCAGTAGAAAAGCATCTCCAACCATTTGATCTTGCTACTATTGGGAGAAAGGATCGGAGGATGGACATCTTAAGTGCACCAAAGCGTTGCTACGGTTCTGCAACAAAGAAACATATAGAATTTTTTACGATATGCTTACTCTCTACATAAATGGCAAGCCAAGTGGAATATGCCACAGGAGCCTACTCATCTGAGCACACAACATAATTTTTCATTTAAAAAGCCTAGCACATGTTACAATCAAATTCTATCTAGCAATTTTCAGAACTGATCAAGTAGAGTCTGCCTACTTTTAATCAAGAGACTTCATCATCCGTTTTTTTTTGTTAGAAGAACTGGCAAATCACTCTCTCACATTTTTTGATTAAAAACAAGACAAGTCATCCATTTATAATGGAATCTGAACTTACTATCCATCACACTACTTCAGCTAAACTCCCATGGCTGGTTCATCACAAGTAGTGGACATGTTAACAGACCAAAAGAAAAAGTAAAAGCAAAACAGTAAAACCGAGTGAGGGGAGGAAACAGATCATTTGATTGATGTATAGACAGATAAAAAAACTGACACTGGATTGAGAGGGGCACACTGAATTGCATAGAAGGCCTAGGCCTAGGCACGACTGGCTCCCAAAGGCGATTTATATGGCTCGGCCTTATTCCAGATTGAGCACCTGCCACAGCCTACTTAGTACACATGGTACTCACCATATCAGTTTGAAGCCAACAAGTTTATTTGGTGCTACTCCCTTCTAAGTTACTAGTTGAGTGCCTGAGTGTTGCAATGGGCAAAACATATGTAAAGCCCTTTATGATACAATCAAATTAGATCAACATCAACCAATCAAATGATTTTCCATTTAATTTATACATCGTAACTTAGACAATTATAATTTGTCCTAGATTCCTCAAACAAATATACAGATGTCATACGTTAAGATTCTAATTTTACTCTCGGATTGAATTTGGATCAATGCCACCTTTGTTAACATTTAGATATAATCCATTCCATAAAGACTTTAGAGTTAGACTGTAGATGCCGTGACTTTCTAGACTGGTGAGATTTCAGTCTAAGAAACACAATGCCATCATATGCTCTGAATAACTACCGTATGTTCAAGTAGGTAACCACTCACACTTCCATGAGCCTGTTACCCATAGACTCTTCAAAGCACATCAGATTTTCTACATCTTGCTTAGCATATATTAAGACACAGTTGAAACCAGGAATGAGATAGAGTGCTATTACCATAAAGGCCAAAACAATACAAGAAGCAATGATGCAACACATAAGTTCAGATGCAATCCAAATAGATATGAGTATCAGTTACAAATAGATAGGAGTATCAGTTACAGGAGGACAAAGCTAATTCAACATGCATTCGAGGCGATGTGCAATGACTTATTAATCGTGTCACTCAAGCTTCAAATATCATTAATTGCCATATAATTTGCCTATGTAGCATGGTAGCATGGTCATCTGTGAGAGAGTACAAAAGAAATTGATACTTTGACTGGTGATTTTCTAAAATGCTAAGTAGGCTAATCAACACTAGTCTGAAATGTTTAGATTTAGAGTGAACCAGAATAAGTTTAGAGGCCTAAATATGAAAAATAATATTATAGGGACCTAGATGATAGCTCCAAACAAGTTAGAGATCACTGGAAAGAAGTTTTACTTGCAACCCATCATTTTTAATTGGCATCAACATTTGCAAATACAGAAGTGAAAATAGTCCATGGTTATTGGATCACTGATGGTCAAACACTCTTTACTCCAGCGTGCAGGATATCACTAAAGGAAAAACTCTTTGCTAAATCAGAATCTGCATGAATGTATGCATGCAGTTGCAGTGGCACGATGCACGTGCTCTAGTGAGATGGACCCAGCTAAACACCTTTCAGGCAGCCAACCAGCTTATATGCTGCCAATGCCAACCTTGTATGCGCTGGCGGCTTGCTTAAATCATGCCTGAATCAGACTGCAATAACTCAGTCAGCGCAACTGTGTTGGCAGATTTCACAAACTGGAGCTACCAAAAACAATGACCAATGACCAAGCGCTGGTGAGGAATGCCCGGCTGTGGATTTTGGCTGGGGCTCGAGGACTATCCCTCTTGTCAGCCCGCCTCCAAGGAGATTAGTTTCTTAGGTCTGTATGGGTCGCCTTGTTGCCCGCCTTTAGGAGAGCTACGTCTGATGTGATGTTTTGTGTGAGTGTGTTGGGTTGGGGGTGTGTGTGTTATAAGCATTCTGGGTTCTTTCACCCATTTTCTTCTACCATTCCTATCCCAAATCCCAAGTTCCCAACTAATCGATGGAGGCCTGCACCGGTAGCAATGGCGGACCCTTGGATTTGAAACCAGGGTAGTCCTAGTCAAAAAAATTTTATATGCAATTCGGTAAAGCAAAAAAAAAAGGTTCGGTATATATGACTATAAATTAACCAAGTTGCGATAATACATCTAAAAAGTATAGCGATCTTGATATACCATTTATTTCTACATATAATGAATCATACATTTGATCAAATGGAGTTGCAGCCAAAAATAAATTATAAGTATAGTGATAATATGTCACTCTGGTAGTGTTAGATACTGGCATATATTAGTAAGTTTCAAAAAATAGAAAACATAAGAATTAATTGATCCAGAGCACACATAGACTTAGATGTTCAAATCATGATTCAAGACGTGTGGTCTCGAAAACTTATATGAGTGTTCAGAAGTATAAATCAATTCAGAAGTTTAGAAGTAAGCACAAGCACTCACCAAGGGGGCAGAGACAGGAGCAGGCCAGCAAGGGGCCAGAGCGCAGGGCGGGCTGGGGCACTGGGCGGCTGCCGGGGGCCCGGTCAACTCCTTGGCACGCCCACAGCTGGCGGACTGGCGGAGCGTGCCCACGCAGGGCCGCGGCGGGGCTGCCGCTCGGCGAGGCGGACAGGCGGCGGAAGGGGTGGGGGCGGGCAGCCAGCGCCCGGCGGCCGGGGACGGGGGCGGGGCGGCGGTGGCCTGGACTGGAGTCGCCAGTCGGGATGGCGGGGTCGGGTTGGCTCGCTCGGTTGCTTCCTGGCGGACGCGGACTACCTGTGGGCTGCAAAGTAGTACTAAAATCATTTTTTGGGCCAGATTTTTAGGTAGTCCTGGGCCTACCTGTGGACTACCCGCTGGGCCTACCTCTTGTTACTTTGCATACTCACTGGGGGACTATCTTCAACAGCTCACCCAAAGTCAAAATGTGTCTTCACAGTGGTTTTGTCTCTCCAAATACAGGCTCAAAGGAAGACGTATGGTTATTTTGTATACTAGCCGTGGCAGCACGCAAAAATGCCCATCCTCTCTTGATGACCTCGCCGACCGCACAGGGACTGAGGCCGATCTGTTAAAGAAGATCTACAAATACATTAAATATAATTTGACAAACGGGCTAAACTCATGGTTCGTCTAACATGAATCAAGGTGAGTTTTGAATTCAGTATTGAGTTACAGATCAAATGAGAACACGGATACCACGCTAAACTCAGTAAGATATACTATGTGAAATGGGCTCCGGATATGCTGTCGTGCTCCCTGTCACCACCTCCGAGCAGCCGGCTTTATTTATATATCTATCTACATCTATACAAAGGATGAAGCCGGCACAACCCTTTTATAAAGCAATGGGCAAGCAATAACGCTCCGAACATAAGAAGACACTGACATGCAAAAACTATAGCAGCCAGCACAGCATATGATTTTTTATGTTGCATGAGTGATTGGTACTGGGTTACTGACACCAAATCAAAGGTTTTAACCTTTCATGAATCTGTTGTGTTGCAAAAAACTATTACTAAGTCTATGTCATTTTCATTAAACGCGTCGACGTGATGAAATTGGTATCCGTCGATTTCAGATAAACTTGTTGATTAATATATACTCCACGCCGCTAAGTATCCTTTGTTTTATCATATTTAATCTTTGATTGGGTCTGATTTGCCTCTAGAAATATATTCCCTTTTTCCTGAAAAAAACAATAACTCAGTTGCCTTTTTAAACAAATTAGGCCTTTGTTTTGCGCAGCTTCACCAACAGGGCCACGAAGAAAAACAGTGGGAAGAACACGAGAGAAAAGGAAGAAAAAACAATGGGTATTATGGTAATTTTATACCTTTAGTTTCTCATATGAAGATGTTTTGCCAAACTTCCGACGCCCGTGACTCTTCAAGTAGGTCTATAATTTGTTTTACCTTGTGGAAGTGGGATCTTGGACTGAAGGAAAAATGTCAGATTTTTTTCTAGAAAAGATATCTCCCAATCGTAGTGGAAATAGATACAATTTTTTAATGTTTTGGGATAGTATATATAGGATAGGATACCAAGGAGCCTTGAGCTAATTATTGCTCAGTAAAAGAAGTTTCAAAACACAACCAGAGAACACATATAGTGAAGTCGTAGCAACATCGGTTCCTGGAATTGATTTTTAAGCCTGCAACATGAGACACGCTCAAGAAATTCAGCTCCAAGTTAGAGGTACTTTCTCTTAACAGAACACCCTCCTTAGCTTCCCTTCTTCTTCTTTTTTTTCCCCCTCTTCCCGCTTTCGTTATGCTTGAAAGATTTAAGTGAATCTTAACGAGCACAAAGTACAGTACTGTTTCGTTTCCATGGCCTTTTGATTGTTTCCGATCTTAAAATTTCTGTCACCTTTTGGGGAGAGGGGAGAGAGAGAGAGAGGAAACATCGGTTTTCTCTTTTTCTTTTTTTCCTCGTGTTCTTGATGCGTCGTCTTCTAAAATTATTTGTCAAATGTCCAGGTTGTTGTGATGCTAAAAACAACGTATAGTAACATTATTGGGCTTGTCACCCACTGTAATCTCGGTCGTTTTAATTCATAGCATGGCGAACAAAAAGTTTTTTCTCAAGAACAGTTTTTCAAGGAGGGAAATAAGGTTTAGAATTCAATATAAAGGTTTCTATGGCCCGTGGAAAGGTACCAAGACTATATGAATTTATAACTTCATTTGGTACCACAAAGGTATTACAACTTAATTTGGTGCCTCCCTTACCTCAATTTCAATTTGCCTCCCTTACCTTATACCCCTAAATTAGGTTCTTAATTATCTAATTAGCTAGTTAATGATATTGCATTTTTTTTCTTACTCCATATTAGTCTCTAATAGTATCTTATAAAAACAAATTAGGTTTTCCTAATATTTTCTCCATATCATTTTGTTTTTATTATTCCTTATCAAACATTAATTTGTCCTCATAGCACACACTCTAATTAGCTAGTTAACTAAAAATCGGTGCTTTCCTTGTTTAATCTCTCGGAATTGATCTCCAATTAAATATATATTATTTAGCATTAGCGAGTGTGGTCAATGTTTAAACACTACATAGTGGTACGGTGTTTTTGATTAATCATCTATTTAAATGACCATTTTATGCATTTAAGTGATAGTTTTATCTGAGGCTAAGCGATGAACGACCAATTGTTTGTTGTTTACATTTAGGATCTAGCACTAATTAATTTTGGCCCTGTTTAATTACTTTGTTATTATCGTATTTCTTTTAGGAACAAAGAATTAGATTGATTAGGCGAAGGTTAGAGGCATGAGGATAATCAACCCCCTTTATTTTTTAGTCTTTCTCCTTTCTTTTGTATCACAACATAAACTTTGGATGGTATGTATGTCTTTGTTGTCCAACTTGTATGTTCAGATAAATAGCTAGTTAAGTTTTTTTTAGTGGATTTTTAATTGTATGTGATTGTACCAAACATCTAGTTGAAGATCTTGCATGTTGAGATTATAGCTAATGGGATATTTAGTGGATATACCAAAAAAAAAAATAAAGCTTTTATAATTTGGGATGGATGGAGTACTAGCTAATTACTCTCTCTTTTCTAAATTACAGTTGTTTGACTTTTTTACCCTAATTTTGACCACTTTTTATTTTTAAAAAAATGTACAAAATAGTCAAATTTAAGTCATCTTGAAAAACTTCTGTTATAAGAAATTAATGCGCAACAAAAAGAAGTGATATTTAGCAAAAAAAAAATTGAATTAGATGAGTGATTAAACTTTGGATTAAAAAGTTAAACAAACTATAATTTGAAATGGACTTGGTACCATTTACTTCACTACTACGTCAACTTTTCTTCCAGAACAGGAATCCGGCAATAGTGAACAGGGCAGCCGTGTTGAACCAAAAGCCACCACGCGACGCCTGACGAAAAAGGAAGCGCCCGATGGTGGATGACGGTGGTGATCGACATGCTGATGGTGCTCTGCGGAGGACGGTCGGCACCCTCTCCTGAGCCGCCTCTACTACAACTCCGGCGGCAAGAGCAAGTGGGTGGCCACGCTCATGGGGTCGGGCGGCTCACCGCTTCTGGCCATCCCGTTGCTCCTGACTCCCCGCACCCGGCGGAGGAGCGGCGGCCGGCCGCGTCCAAGGTGGTGGCCGTCTACGTGGGCATCGGCGTCCTGATCGGCTTCGACAACCTGCTGTACGCGTACGCGCTCCTCTACCTGCCGGTGTCCACCTTCTCGCTCGTGGCCGCGACGCAGCTGGCCTTCAACGCCATCACGTCGCGCCTATCAACGCGCAGCGCTTCACGGCGCTCATTGCCAACTCCGTCGTCGTGCTCACCTTCGCCGCGGCGCTGCTCGGCATCGGCTCCGCCTCCGACGAGACCTCCAGCGACGTGCCGCGCGGCAAGTACGCGCTCGGGTTCGTGCTCACGCTGGCCGCGTCCGCCTCCTTCGCGCTCATCATCCTGTCTCTCTTCGAGGTGGCGTTCGAGAAGGTGATCAGGGCGCGGACGATGCGGTGGGTTCTCAAGGTGCAGATGTTCACGAACCTCGTGGCGACGGCCGTCGGGGCGGTGGGCCTGTTCGCGTCGGGGAGTGGCGGACGCTCCCGGGGAGATGGCGGCGTTCAAGAACGGGAGGGCCAGGTACGTCCTGACGCTGCTGGGCACGGCGGTGTGCTGGCAGGCGGCGGCCGTGGGCACGGTGCGGCTGATCGCGAGGGTGTCGTCGCTGTTCGCCAACGTGACCGGCACGGTGGCGCTGCCGTTGGTGCCCGTGTTCGCGGGTGGTGCTGTTCGGGGACAGGATGACGGGCATCAAGGCCGTGGCGATGCTCATGGCCGTGTGGGGTTCCTCTCCTACGTGTACCAGCACTACCTCGACGGCCGGCGCGCCGCCTCCGGGAAGGGACCGACTGCTGCGCCGTCTGTGCCGCACGGACGGCAGGCGACACGGCGGCTTAGCAGGAGAGAGTTGCATTGTATTATCATTCGCATGATTTCCTTTGAGAAATGCCATTTCGTTTCAACCATTAGTGGACGGGGTAATCTTGTTCCCTTCCTTGGAGATAATTGTTATTATAGGACTCGAAACATTGGGCTTTCTTTACACTATATACTTTTCTCAAGGCCAATCAGAATTAAACAGTTGAAAATCTCCCGCAAGGTAATTTGGGTGTTAGGACCACGGTTGGTGGTATGTGTTTCTGATATCACAGAGCTTTTGTAAGAACTTTAGAAAGTTTAATTTTGTTTGGGTGAGTAGGGAGGCTTAACTCGGTGGCCGATCATACGCCCAATTTTTCTCGACCACCAAGAGGTCCTTCTTTTGGCTCGAGGAAATTCCACCATGGCTGGAGGGATTACCCGCTGCCGATTGTAATCTTGATCGTGATGAATGAAAAGCTCCGTACAACTTCAAATTTCAATCTTTAAAACCTTTTTCTTTGAGTACCACAGAGCTTTTTTCTTATAAAAAAAAAAATAAAAACTTTGTGGTACTCAAAAAAAAGTTTTAAAGATTGAAATTTGAAGTTGTACAAGTGAAACTAATACTATATGATTGTAAACACGAGCTTCAAAGATGAAGTTGCATTTTATAATTTCCCCTTTTCTTTCTTCTGATAATTATCTTCACACTATAGAGCTGAAAGCCTGAAACTTGTCCTTTATAGTTGGAGGACCACACAGTTTTCAAAGATTGAAAGAGAGCTACTAGCAATTCAGATCAAAGAGGAAATGAAGAACAAAAGTGGAAAAAAAGACCACACAGCAGAAGCATTATATATATAGATGCAAGTGTTGGTGCACGCACCGATGCACGAGATCAAATCAAGCAGAAGAGAACAAAGTTCCTTTCGATCTCTTCCACGGCTGTGATAGATGGCGCTTGATCATCTATCAGTGGCGCCTGGCGAGCGCCAAGGCGGACAGGAAGATGAGGACAATGAGCAGGACCATGGCGGCGAAGGAGCCGATGAGGGAGCCCGAGATGCGCTCGCAGAAGGAGTCGAACTGCTGGCAGATGGCGAACCAGTTGGCGCGCACGTTGCCCTTGTGCGCTAGGTACACGATCGCCGCCGCCGCCGACGCTGCTGCCGTCAGCAGCGCCAGCATTGCCGCGTCGAAGAAGACGAGGATCAGACGGCTGTAGCGCGCCCTGGGCCTGATGATGTGCACGATGGAGAGCGGGATGGACAGCACGAGGTACGTGCACACCACCGCGTTCGCCGCCACGAAGAACCTGCATGCGGCCGGCCGGAACCCGTCGTACGTGAGACATGGATGGATGGCGTCAAGCAAGCCAGCAGAAGTAACTGGAACCGGCTGGCCGGGCAGCGACGAGAGCGAGGAAACTTACGTGAAGGACGGGAGGTCGCTGTACTTGGCCTCGAACTGGATGAACTGCGTGAAGAAAGGGAGCGTCTCGTTGGTGGTGCCCATGGAGATGGCGCTAGCGATGGTGGCGACGATGGAGAGGAACCTGAGGAAGACGTCGGCGATGGACACGGCGCGGCCGACGCCTGACGACACCGGCGCGGGCACCAAGGGCGCCTTGGAGCTCTCCCCGTGCTCGATCACCACGTCCTTCGTCATGGCGTACGTACGTGCAAGTCCCGGCCCTGCTGATTATGCCCCTCTATCTAGCTAGGGATAATTGTATAGATTGGAAAAGATTTTTTGCTTGCAGCTCCAGATGTTCAGTGAGCTGGCTGCTGCTTGGAATCTTGCTTGAGATTGTGAGGTTTGACTGCTGCTACGGGTTCTCAGACGACCTTCTTATATGCATGGAATGGATGGCTGAGGTTCGGAATTCCAAGGATAATGAAGCAGAGCATCAGCGTGCCTCAACAAAACCAAATAGTTTGTTTAGTCAATCAT